>CM022760.1:14919474-15099474 GCA_012411365.1 Ameiurus melas | reverse complement strand
AAAAAAAAAAAAAAAAAAAAAAAAAAAGAAAAGGGAAAGAAAAAAAAAAAAAAAAAAAAAAAGAAAAAAGAAAAAGTAAAAGGAGGGAAAAAAAAAAAAGAAAAAAAAAAAAAAAAAAAAATTTATTATTATAGAAAAAAAAAAGAGGTTTATATATAGAAAATTAAATTAATTATTTAATTAAAAAAAAAAAAAAAAAAATTTTTTTTTTTTTTTTTTTTTTTTAATAAAAATTTTAATTTAAAAATAAAAAAAAAAAAAAGGAAAAATATGTATTATTAAAAAAAAAAAATATTAAATTTTAAAATTTTATTTTCATTCGCAGAGCTGTGACAACTCTACAAATATATTTTTCTGGGCAATATATACCTTTTTGTCAACTCATCTTAATTTAAATATTTCAATCATGTACTGTGCTTTAATTCAGTGTGAACAGCTCAAGCAGCGCGGCAAAAAAACAACAATTTTGACTCGATGCTGAAACTCCTGATGTAAACACGTCTGGTGTAAAATTTTAGCAGTGCAGAGCTTACAAACTGCAGTTTTGTAGTCATCTACACAAGAGAACTCTTTTGATTGACAGGATATAAATGCCCTTGATCATCGGATGTTTCTGAACTATCTATTATAATAACTAACCATTATTAGTCAATACACCTGTGCATCTCTCTCTCTCTATATATATATATATATAATTTTTTTATAAACACTCCATATTTGATCAGACAGAAATGACCTGATTTTGCCCTTTTGCCTCAATAGCCTATGTGACAATATTTTGTTAAATAAAACAAAAGATTCTCCATAACATAGTCATGTGTCATTTGCAGTTCAGTAAATAAAGTGGTTGTAAAGCAATATTCAAAAGGTTATTCATAAAAATTTTACACATATGTTACACTAGAGTATAACAATTTTTTAACACAATTGTAACACTTTGTAAACATTGCTTTACATGTTACTTCATTTTTTAAACAGTGAGGCCTTTAGAGACCCCTCTGCACATGTATGCAGATGAGATTCACTACTTACACAATTCTCAGGGCCATAATGTACATTCATTTCCTCTAGTTCCAGAAATACCACATGGACACAAGTAGACTACATTGCATTTAAGTTATCCATATATCCATATATAATTTAATCACTTGCCCTGCTGTCATGCTGAAGATGGTACCAAATTTTCATGTGACATATAGTACAGTACTAAGCAACTTTTTCATGTGTTGGGTGCTAGTTAGTGCAGTTGAGTAAATTAATATTGCTTCTCATTACTTTTATCTTAACAAACTGTTGCGCGTAATTAGGTTTACTCATAAGATAAAATAAATAGTTAAATCTAATTCGGAACATTTACAGTTATCTAAGCTTTGGTTGACTGACTGAGGAGCAGCATCAAGTCTAGTGCCATTGAACCACTGAAAGTTTGTAAACATAACAAGGCCCTGTGAAATTTTTGTTTTGGTTTGTAAATACAGTCTTAAAAAATTTAATGGTATTCAAGGGCAATATTTTAAATTAATTTCTATGTCCCTGTAAAGCTCAAAGGAGTCAGCATCTTGATCTGAGACATTTTGAGACCTAACACTTTGTCAATAAAATTATGAAGACCACATTAATATAAATAAATAAATACATAAATTTGAATTGATACAGCATATTACACCCATGCTTTAAGTGTTCTGTTGCTGTATTTCTAGTTCATCGTGCAAAATGTGCTAGAACAAGTCATAGAAGCTGTCGAATAAGGAGAGTGGAGTTATTCAATATTTATAGCGGAGTTATTCGCTATAAATATATGATATTAGCTATAGATAGAGTGTCACGCTACAAAGATGGATACGGAACAAAGCACAAATCTTGTAACATTTAATAAACAAAAACAAAATACAAAGACACAGTAACATGAGGCAAAATACAGTGGCAAAAACTAAACCTGGAAGCGTGGACAAAAGCATAGATAGACAATATGCAAGACAAAGAAGCAGTAAAAACAGTGGCTATATACAGGAGTGCTTGTTAAACAGAAATGTGATACAGGTGCAAGTGGTCATGTGACAATGATGTAGTATGGTGCAGTGGCTGCTGGGGAATGAAGTCCAGAGTTCCATCCTTGATACATGACAGAACCACCCCCAAGGGCGCTTCTCCCGGAGGGCCCAAAATGCACTCCCTCCCTTTGGCAGTCCTGGCCCCATTTGCAAAATGTCCCCAGCTGATCCAGAGACTGAGCGGCGTCCTCAGCGGAGCAAGAATGCAAGGCAACATGCTCAGCAGGACAAGTAAGCAGAGCGATGTCCTCAGTGGAACAGGTAAGCAGAGCAGCGTCCTCAGCGGAACAGGTAAGCAGAGTGGCATCCTCTGCGGGGCAGAACAGTGAGAAAACTTTCTCAGCAGAACAGGAGTGGGGAGCAAGGTTCTCCACGAGGCCTGAGGGAAGCAAAAAGATTTCCATGAGGCCATAGAAGGGAGCGAGGTTCTCCGCGAGGCCAGAGAGGGGAGCGCGGCTCTCTGCGAGGCCAAAGGGTGAAACGGTGCTCCCCACGAAGCAAGAGGGGGAAATGATGCCCTCCGTGGAGCAGGAAGGGGAAGTGACATACAGCGTGCAGCAAAGAAGAGGAGCAACGTCCTCAGCCAAACAGGAAGGCTGAGCGACGACCTCAGCAAAGCAGGATGGCAGAGCGATGTCCTCAGCCAGGCAGAAAAGTGGAGTGCCTTCTTGAGCAGAGCGGTAAAGCCGAGTGATGCCCTCAGTGGTGCAGACCAGCACAGCGGCATTGTGCATGGGGATGGCGAACAGAGAGGAGCACTTGGGAATGTCGGGACATAGTGCAACATCTTCAGACAACCAGGGCGACTGAGCGACATCCTCAGCTGATTCAAAAGCCTGAGTGGCATCCTCAGATGACCAGGGAGGCTGACTTACGTTCTCCGCTGACTCCGTTTGCTGGACTAGATCCATAATAGGGGAGGGAGGGTGGGAGATGGTACCAGCCCACTTAACAGGTTCCCACTTGTACCGGTACTCCCCTATGTCTTCCTGCTGCTTACGTAGTGCAGCTTGGTACTCCTCTTCCTGTTGGTGTAGCGTGGCGTAGTTCTCTGCAAACATAGGTGGCAGAATGAAGCCCAGGTATTTCATGTTCCTCTGCTGTTTCCGAGTTTTAGGTCTCATGTTCTGTCACATTACAAAGATGGATACGGAAGCAAGCGCAGATCTTCTAGAATTTAATAAATAAACAAACAAAATACAAAGACACAATAACACGAGGTAAAATTCTGTGGCAAAAACTAAACATGGAAGCATGGACAAAAGCATAGATAGATGATACGTAAGACGAGGAAGCAGTACAAACAGTGGCTATATATAGGAGTGCTCATTAAACAGAAACGTGATACAGGTGCAGGTGGTCATGTGACAATGATGTAGTATGGTGCAGTGGCTGATGGGGAATTAAGTATAGAGTTCCCTCCTTGATAAATGACAGAGTTATACATGCAGGATTATAATGGTAATATACTAACCTCCTATTAGATGTTTATTTGAATGCTTGCCTTCATCTCATTTACTGTTATAGTATAGCTTAGGTCTTTCTATTTGTTTATTTTTACGTTTTTTTTTGTTTTTTTTATCTCATTGCAGTTGACAGCAAAGGGAAAAAAATCTAATTTTTAGTCCACATTTTAATCTATTTTTTTATGAAGTAAAGAACATGTAAGCTGTTCTTAGTCATAAACTCTGAATACGATACATAGGCATTATGTCATTCTTGTTGTGGATCCATTTCTGTTGAAGGATGATTACGCAAAAGTAAAGTTGCTCCATGGTTAAACTGTTATTTATGTTATCCATAGACTATCATGTGCTTGTTATAAAATGTACTGGACAGTCTTTAGTTATTCATCCTGACAGCCTATATTTATTTTTAAGATGTCTGCTTATGGCTTGTAGCTCAGATTTGGAACACAGTATTTTAATGGGGGAGATTGTCACACAAAAAACCAAGCAAAATGTTGAAGAAAATGGACATGGGAGAAATTGTTGTTTTATGTCACAATGATTAAAATTGGGAGTGTGAGCACAATAATATCACAAGGCTAGAAGAAGGTTGAATAAAAGGAAAGCACATATTATTTTTCTACTGTATTTACTCCTTTGACACCCTGATGGGGAAACATTCCAAGAGAGCACTTTTCCAACTGCTTGCTCAGTGTCTCAAGGAGGAGTAAACAAATGTTGCCAAAGTCTGCATTTATTAATCCAAAATATCTAAATTCAATTTCAATTCAATTAAATTTTATTTGTATAGCGCTTTTTTACAACAGACATTGTCTCAAAGCAGCTTTACAGAAATATAAACACGGTATACAGATAATAATGGTGTGAATTTATCCCAACTGAGCAAGCCACTGAGTGGCGACGGTGGCAAGGAAAAACTCCCTAAGATGTTTAAAGGAAGAAACCTTGAGAGGAACCCGACTCAGAAGGGAACCCATCCTCATCTGGGTAACAACAGACAGTGTGAAATAGTACAGTATGGATGTACATGAAGTCTGTATGGCCTTCGGAGCAGCCGCAGTCCCAGTAGTCTGAAATTGGAGAAGATTCGAGACTTGAGCTCCATCCAGAGGCTGAAATGATCTGGATCTCCAGTATCTCCATAAATTCGTGTGTGGCTCGGCAAAAGGAGAGAGGGAGAAAAAAGATTATTATGACTGTGAAGTAGTAAAAATAGAATCTAGTCAGGGTAGGCTTGAGTAAACAAATATGTTTTAAGCCTAGACTAAAACACTGAGACTGTGTCTGAGTCCCGAACACTAATTGGAAGACTGTTCCATAACACTGGGGCTTTATAAGCGAAGGCTCTTCCCCCTGCTGTAGCCTTCACTGTTCGTGGTACCGTCAAATAGCCTGCATCCTTTGATCTAAGTAGGCGTGGCGGATCATAGAAAACCAGAAGGTCGCTCAGATATTGTGGCGTGAGACCGTTTAGTGCTTTATACGTTAATAAAAGTACTTTATAGTTAATGCGAGATTTTACTGAGAGCCAATGCAGTGTGAATAAGGTCGGGTGATATGGTCGTATTTTCTTGTTCTAGTTAGGACTCTAGCAGCAGCATTCTGGACTAACTGGAGCTTATTTATATTCCTACTGGAACATCCAGACAGTAAGTCATTACAGTAGTCTAATCTAGAGGTGATGAATGCATGAACCAGTATTTCCGCATCATGTAGTGACAATATGTTTCTTATCTTAGAAATATTTCTGAGATGAAAAAAAGCTATCCTAGGAGTATTATCTACATGAGCATCAAATGATAGACTGGAGTAAATAATCACTCCAAGGTCTTTAACTGCTGTACATGATGAAACAGAAAGACCATCCAGAGTGACCATGTGATCAGAATGATTACTTCTAGCTACACGTGGGCCTAATAAAACTATTTCTGTTTTATCAGGATTAAATAAAAGGAAGTTGATTAACATCCAACGTCTAATGTCCTTTACACAATCCTCGATTTTACTAAGCTTCTGTCTGTCCTCTGGCTTCACTGAAACATACAACTGTGTATCATCAGCATAACAGTGGAAGCTAATTCCATGCTTACGAATAATTTGTCCTAGGGGTAGCATATATAAAGTAAAAAGCAGTGGGCCTAAAACAGAACCTTGTGGAACTCCAAAAGTAACCTCAGTACGCATGGAGAAATCACCATTTACATCTACAAATTGATAACGATCGGAGAGGACTGTTCCCTTAATGCCAACATTTTCTAATCTATCAAGGAGAATAGTGTGATCTATAGTATCAAAAGCTGCACTAAGGTCAAGTAACACAAGTAGCGACACACAACACTGATCAGAGGTCACTAGAACGTCATTTACTACTTTAACTAGCGCTGTCTCTGTGATATGATGAGGTCTAAATCCTGACTAATACATTTCATGAATGTTGTTCCTATCCAAGTATGAGCATAATTGCTTTGCTACAACCTTTTCTAAAATCTTAGAGATGAATGGAAGAATTGATATTGGTCTATAGCTGGACAATTGGGACCGGTCAAGGGTTTAATCAAGGGTTTAATAACTGCTAATTTAAGTGATTTAGGGACATAGCCAGTGGTTAGTGAAGAATTGATTATATTTAAAAGTGGTTCAATTACTCCTGGAGCCACCTATAAACACTGTCATCTATTCACTTTCCCTGATTTAAACTCTCAGCATGCATGAACTCATGGACGCATGTAAATAATGACAAAAGTAGTGGCAAAAACTCATAAGTAATATACATAATAATAATTGAAAAAGTTATATTTTCTTATTAAGCAATAATTATGCTATTCGATTCGGTTATTGTTTGTGTCTTTAGACAGAATTCTCCTTTTTTTGTCTCCTTCATGTCTATGTTGTCAGGGTTTATTTGCATGCTGTCTCAGCTTAGTAGACCTGACAGTGAGAAATTGTGAACAAATTAAAATATATATAGAACATCATATGGACCATCAGCATATTAATATGGCAGATTATGACAGGCCCAGATTCACATTTCCCACATCGTTGCTTAGAGGTGAAGAACAAGGACTAATGAATAAAAAGTATACTTTAGTAAAATGAAAATCATCTTTCTTGACATTAGGTACAAGGAAATGCAAACTGTCATTACTATTTACTCAATCCTTGACCAGAGAGAGTAAAGTAAGGGGCGTAAAAATGTAGAAAAAAAAGGCAAATATGTAGAAATGTCTCAGGTTATAAAAATGCCGTTACAAATAATACGTTTATGTCAACATTCAAAGTTGAATGCACATTCTATATAAAATTCTATAACATATACATTATATTCTATCAATAAATCTTCAGGTGGCTTAGTGTGAACCAAGAACGTGTTGGGTCTTTGACTCAAGCAGATAGTTTTATTTCTGTTTGTTTGTGTGTTTGTCAGACACAGGAAAGTTGTCTGTTATTGCTTTTCCACTGAACAGCTTGGCATGCATGAATGAACATGTATCAATTCATCACATGATCCTATACCTGAAAGTGGTATGAGGTTCTCTGAAGGTTATTTGGGATTTGGTTGGTGATTACTGGTGAACAGGTAGTATAGGTATACGTCATGCTAGATTAAATGAGTGTGATTTTGTGATACCTCATCGGGTAAACCATCACAACCCAGTCCCACAAGAAAAAACTTACTTGCATATTAACCTTCTATATGATGATTATCACCATTCTGTCAGAAGTATTGAAATGCTTTTGTATAAACTCAATAATGTGTTGGTGATAAATTGAATAAATTGAAATTTTGCTTTTCATGATTGCTCTTGGCTATTTGCACAGTAAACACAGAGCCATTCTATTTAGGTACTTCAGACAGTCCATAGCCTTCTTTGTTAAGCATCACTGCTGGGACTGGAAATTAATGTGTGGGACCTTTAAACAAGGAGAACGTTTTACAGTGGGAGAAAAAACATTCAAATATAAAGAGCCCATAAACCATTCCATATTATTTGAATCTCCTCAGTTGCATTAAGCTAAGCTTTGTTGTGTCACATTGCCTGAAGCTGTCAGTGTGAATACGGAACACTGGGGCATGGGGCTTAAGAATGTGTAATTAAGCATTAGTTTGTCATGTAAAAAATACTTGGGATAGAACATTATTTTGATTGATCGACTGATCGATGAATACATTTCGATTTCATATGAATACAATTCATATGACCTTCCTGATGGTTAATTTGAAACCAGCAACGAGGTGAATTTCTCATCAGTTATCAACTTGGGGGGTGTGACAGATTTTACTGATTTGTTGTCAGCCCACCTTGAGTATTGTCTGAAGCAGATACAGCACTCGAACTGGAATTATTAGACATTAATAACTAGCAGAGTAAATGTGTGTGTGTGTGTAAGAATTTAGAGAAAGTGATTAGCAGAGAAACAAATGCATGCTTTGCAATGTTTTAATTAAAAAGCTTTGCAGACATGTGTGGCAGGTACAAAGAAGAAACAAATCTACAATCAGTTTTTAGATTAATAATGCATTTTTAGGATCAAATATCAGGAGATCCTTCTGTAAATTCCCAGATTTTAAATTTATACCCAGGGATTTAACCTCATCTGTTTCTTACATGGTGAATTAGATTACCACACTGTAATGTGAAAAAGTTTAAATAAATTACTTACAAATGGTGTACACATGTATGTACATAACTATTCATTCAGAGGCATAGTGCCACTAAGATATTCTTTTATAGTGTTAAATATTAATTGCCAAGGCTATCACTTATGTCAAGGCAATGATTGCGGGTTTTAATGCATACAAAAGGGGAAGAAAAATTACATCATTTACACAATGGCAGTGTCATTATTGGGAATAATGGCCAGCTTTCTCCACTTATGTTCCTGGCAAGAGCAACTGGCGTTTCTATTATTAAGTTATGATGAATTAGTCATGAACATGTTCAGTATGCTTTACCCCTTCCACCATTCCACATAGGTACTTCATGCAAGAAATTTACTTAATATATTTACATAAGACCTTACCGTAGTAACCGCATTGTCGTGTAAGAATGCTCATGTACATTCTGGAGTTCCAAATCCTCTTCTCACTTGTTTTTACTTTTATTGGCAGACATTTCCACAGATGATTTATGATTTATGATGTCTTAAACAGGGCTCAGAGACTGCAATTCTTTTTCTCTTGTATATGGCCTGGAATATGTCCATTACCATGAAATCCTGGCCAAGGCTTAGGATTAAGTGACTTGGATAAAAAAGAAAACGGTCCTCCTTCCACTGCTTTCACACAGTCACAGAGTTGGCCTCAAACAGTGGAACGTGTTCACAGTGATTGCTGTGGCACAGGGGCAAACCTCCCAGAGGAACTATTATTCTTGGGAAAGCCACAGCACTCCAAATTACACTGTTAATACTCTTAAGCCTCCTTAGATGTTTCCTTTTTTCCTTTTTTAAAGATGACCAGAGTGACCACAAACCAGGCAGAACAATTAATATTATAAAGTTCACATAGTGTATTTCGTGCCATTTACTGTGCCCTGAACAAGAATTTATCCAAACAGAAGTTTTAGACATTTTGTAGTGTTACACCCTGGAACTGAAATAGAACAATTGTAGTTTGAAAAATCAATTACAAATAAAAAGCATAAACAGCGTTACTGGAGTATCAAGTATCAATGCCTCTTTTGCTGTGAAACTAAGTTAACAATTGACAGGTAAACTAAAACAGAGTTTGATAAGAAACATCCAGAAACAAACAACATCATAACAAGGAGAGAGATATTAAAACAATTTAAAATTCTGAAAAAAAAAAAAAATATCACGGTTTACTTCTAAACCTTTTTTTCTAATATTTGAATAAATATTTTGTATTTTTTAGTGGTCAGTACTTTGGTTAATAATAATATTAATTAATATTATAGGCAAGTTTGTGTATATTCATGACATACACTCACTGATCAATTTAAAAGGAACACTTGTAAACCTGCACATTCATGTAGTTATCTAATCAGCCAATCGTGTGGCAGCAGCACAATGCATAAAATCATGCTGATACTGATAAAGCAATTAAGTTCATGGTCACATCAAACCTCAGAATGGGGGAAAAGTGTGATCTATGTGACTTTATCCATGGCATGGTTGTTGGTGCCAGATGGGCTGGTTTGAGTGTTTCAGAAACTATTGATCTCAGGTACAGGTATCCCTAATAAAATGGTTAGTGGTAAATGGTCCTCATTCACACACACACACCAGTGGTAGCAGAGCTGCCATGCAAGGCGCTAGCTTGCCATTGGGAGCAACTTGGGGTTCAGTGTCTTGCTCAAGGACACTTCGGCATGTGGAGTCACCCAGGCCGGGAATTGAACCGCCAACCGTATGATTAGTGGACAACCCGCTCTACCACCTGCACCACAGCCGCCCACTTAGTGTTAGTGAATGTATAGCCCCAATTAGGTCTATTTAATTTACAGGTTGTAACATTACAAAATGTGGAAAAGTTCAAGAGAGGGATGAATAATTATGCAAGTCACTTTATCCATATGGTTCATGAATAGATGGAAGTGAGAGGCTTGAGATGATGTATTAACAGCAAATCAGATTATTGGTTTAATACTGCCTATGCCTTTCTTTACTATCAAAATTATAAACACACCCACACTCTGTTTAGGGTCAACGGCAGTCACTGACTTCATATATATAGATGCATATAAGAGCAAAATTTTTGTTCACCCACCAGAAAGCCCAAGGGAACATCCCTATGATAATGCAAGGTCAATGTAAAATTGTTGTCAAGAAGCCAGCATATGTATTGATTTTGGTCTTTATGCTTCCAGAATATGAATACAAAAGGATACATGCACACACACACCCACACACAATGTCTGTATTTAAAATAATCACTCTTTAAAAACTGGAAGTGACATGTTTCTGTGATTAACAGAGAAGATAGTGTTTCTTTGTATATATATCTCTCTATTAATATTATATATATTATTCTACCTCACTCAGGATGCAGCTTTATTTTGTTTGTTTGTTTGTTTGTTTTTTGCCTTTTTGCATTGTGTTCCACTTTTTCTTTCTTTTTGTTCTCTAAAGGTATTATTCAGTTCAATAGTCACTTCCATGCTTGACCACTATTGAACTGTATAAAGCCTTTGGAGAGAAACTGGAATGAAAAAGTGCAAAACTTTACTACTACTTTACTAGAGCCCCATCCAAGCCCAACTTGATATTTCAGAAATAGCCTCTTATCTTACCTTGCCCACATACTGAGGGTCAGAACCCATGTACTCCTCCAGAACAAAAAACTGGTTCCATACCCATCCCCTCTTAACCCTCTGAAAGCTACCATTCTCTCCTCTGTTTTGTGCTGTAGACATGGATCTGTGGGGCCAACTGAGTCCCAGTCGGCTCTGGTTCTGAGCTGGTTGTACAGAATGGAGAGGAGCAGGAGAGCTCTTCTCAAACAGCAAGACCAGGAACAGCAGCAGAATGTTGCTCTTCAGCATTGGGCAGTCTGAAACAGTCCTTTTTTTAAAGTCCAAAGAAGAGTAGGAGGTGAAAATGAGAGAGCCAGGGCACAGGAGGATGGCTGAACAATGAGGCGTATGAATGATAATAAGAGAGGAGAGTGAAGAAGGTACCAGGTATGAACCAAAACCCTGGTGTTCCTCAAGTCTTCATCTTAGTGCTGGTGAGTCAGTTAACAGATTGTGAAATCATCACCTGCAATAAAACAAAAATAAATAAGTTATGGTATTGATGTGACTGAAAGTCAGTGGAAGTTTACTGTTTACATTCAACTCTTCACTTGTACAGTTTAAAACAATGTCAACCCTAGATAAGTTTGATCGCTTTGAATTATAGTTTAATGGGTATATTCCTATCACCTCAGGATGGAGAATTTATGATTAAATATTATAGATTGACAGGTTTTATCAGTATCTCCAGTATTTATGACATAGTGATAAAGAGAAAGCACAAAATGATGCATCAGTCCTGGAATAATCTCTGTTCCTTTGGCAGAAGATTGTACTGTACTGCCATTGCAATCATCTTAATTTTAAGACACTGGTTGTCGTAGATATCAGTTTAAAGAATTGATGCATCAGGATTCTCACACAGTTATAAAATACAGCTGAGCATCATCGTCTGTAAAGTAATTTTCTAGATGCACCATAGACCTATGAATGGAAATAAGGTGATTTAATCAGAAAGATCCTGTTTAGTACACACCAGGTTGTTTTAAAAATGAATATATATCATTAAATGTCAAATAACTTTATACTTAAAATACATAAATAAATATATCTAAAATGAAAAATTTATTTAGTACTATAAGTAAAATTGGGCCTTGTCAGACAGAACCGAAATGTAGCATGGTACTTATGAGAAGTACAGATCAAAAATGTCATATAAGCGTTCACAAAATACATAAGACTTTTTCAATTCTGCTCGTTCCAAAATAAAGATCCTTTCGTCATTACCATGTTAATGTATTTACAACATACATATCTGCAAAATTAACAACCTAATCTAATTTATGAACTTGATATTATCATTGGCCTCATACAAAATTACAAAAAAAACACTATACAAATATTTTCTTTTAAATGTATTTAAATTAAATTCTAAATAAAAATATACCTTCTAAACCCATCCCAACCATCACATTAATGTCCATACAGTGCATTTGGAAAGTATTCACAGTGCTTCACTTTTCCCAATTTTGTTATGTTACAGCCTTATTCTAAAATGGATGAAATTAATTATTTTCCTCAAAATTCTACAAACAATACCCTATAATGACAACATGAAAGAAGTCTGTTTGAAATCTTTGCAAATTTATTAAAAACAAAAAAAAGCACATGTACATAAGTATTCACAGCCTTTGCCATGACACTCAAAATTAAGCTCAGGTGCATCCTGTTCCCTTTCAAAGGGAACTTCGACGTTGCATTTAGCAGTATGGGAACGCCTTGCGCGTGACCGGTATCTGAAGCCTGTGTAAAATCATGCTTCTACTTATAGGCCTGCCATGATCAGGTGACGTGGCAATTAAGCGCGTCGCATGATATATATATGGCACCTGTGAACCACGCCGCCAGCCTTATTATCTTCAGCGAGACTGCATGTCTGTTGTTTGTGTGACAAAAACGCTTCATTTCTACTCGATATTTTCTCAAAATCTCTTAACTTTTCTATCCCCTTTTAAAGAAAAGGAGAGGTAAGTAATGAGTGAGAAAGAGTTAAAGACGTGTGTAACGTGCTCCCGTTTCATCACGGGGGAAAAGTGCACACTTTCTTGGTGAAGTGTTAGTGGTGTAGTATGCGATGGCAACCTCGAGAGTCTGCGCATGGTAACGCTACATTAAGCAGCTCGACTCGCGCTTTTCTCAAAAAAAACGGAAGCCGAGTGAGTCGAGTTTCAAAGCCTCGCGGATCTGGTCCGGCCGCTGCCGAGGCAGCCAACCGTCTCAGGTTCGGGGGATTTTTTAAATCCGGAAGAGGAGCCGGAGACGAGCGCTGCTCTATCTCTCTGTCTTCCGGGTTCAGCTCTCCGCTGGATTTTGGAGTTCGCGTCGCGACTCCTCCTCCCGCTATGGAAAGCCAAAGGGGTAATAACGCCCCCTCTCTGACTCCAAGGAGTTAGAAGGATGTGTTGAAAACTGTACCAAGCTACCTGGACGACTGGTTAATTCTAGCACGATCCAGGGAGCTGGCGGTTCAACATTGAGATGTTGTTCTCGCCCAGGTGAAGAACTGGGGGCTCAGGTTGAATCTCAGAAAAGTTGGTTTTCTCCGGTGCAGTGGACAACTTTTCTAGGGGTTATAGGATTCTACTGCGATGAGGGCGTTTCTATCCCCAACAGGCGTAGTGTCAATCCTATCAACACTGAGCTAGATAAAGCTGTATCTTGGGAGCCTAGGGTGGAATCCACACATGTGGCTGAGGTCACATCTGTATGCTGCCCCCCCATCACTGCTCCCACTAGCTCTAGCGAGAGTTCGCCAAGATAGCCTGCTAATAGCACCTTTTTGGCAGCTCGAACATGGTTCTGAGAGATAGTATCTCTGCGAGATGGCACTCCTTGGGAGATTCCCGTCTGCAGGGATTCACTGTGGACCCAGTAACTGTGCAATAGCTACAGTCCTGGGGCTCCTACAATAACATTTCTCAGCGGGGTGAGCTCTTCCTACAATCTGGGTTATTTGGCCGCTATTTCGGCCAGCCACGCCCGGTTGAGGGAGCCTCTGTGGGGCAACGTCCTCTAACTTCGAGGTTCATGCGTTGTCTCAGATGGCTGAGGCCCATCTGCAGGCCGCGCATACCTTCCTGGGACCTTCTATGGCCCTGGAAGGTCTGTCGGCTGCCCCATTCGAGCCCCTAGAGCGGATCTACTGTCTCAGGCCGGAGGGCTGATTTATCACGCTCGGCCAGAACTCGGCAAATGTGGGTCTGGTCCCTGAGGGGCACCAGCTCATAGATTCGGGGTCTCACAACTGAGATTGTTGAAACCATGTTAAAAGCTAGAGCACCATCCACAAGGAAAGCGTATGACCTCAAGTGTCAGCTTTTGTCTTGTGGCATGAGGGACGTCACCTAGACCCAGTGAACTGCACAATTGCTACAGTCCTGGAGTTCTTACAGAACGTTTCTCAGCGGGCTGGGCTCCGTCTTCTATCAGGGTTACTGATTCCATTCAGTGTTTTTGCTCTTTGACTTAGCATGTCTTACGATAACATACCATAAAGCTTCTGTGGTTCAGTGCAATTCAGAGCCATTCTATTTATTCACAACACACTGAATAACACTTACTGTATAACCACTTACACCTGAATATAAAAAGGTAACCCACAGGTCAAACTATAATGCTATATTCCATTAACTTGGCAAAATGGAAATGAAAGCTCATATTTGCAATGACTACCAAAAGACATTTGTGGGAGAGGGTGGTCTGTCAGAAATATTGATGCCATGTCAGTTCAGTATAGATGGAGATGACCTGAACTCATCTCACTCCACCTATTACATTATTACATTTACCCTGCCATCTGAGTAAATCACATGTTCTGATGTTCACTCAATTAAATAGGAAGGCTTCCAAGTTCCATGATAGTGAAATTTCAGTGGGCAGTGGTAAAAATAGTAGCTAACAGAGTTCCTAAAAAGCAAAACAAGGGCTCTACCAGTACCCTTAGCTTGTCATGACAATACATTGGCTCTGTTGCTATAGTGCTTTAAACTGCAGGCTACACAAATAATTGGAAAAAAGAACGAAAAAAGTGCCACTTTTCAAATGGATTAATTTTCAGTTAAGTATGAAGCAGTTAAAATGGTCAGTGCTCACAGTGATAAGTACTGACTCAGGGAATAAGGCTTTTTGGCTACTGATCAGAAGATCATGAGATCAAAGCCAGGGAGCACCACCACTACTAGGTCCTCGATGAATAGCCTAAAAACTTATCAATTGTTTGTTCTCAATCTATATTTTCAAACACATGTTAAAAAACACATAATTTCTATGGTTCTTTGGACAAACATCAGCCAATTGAACAAATGCAATTAAAATGGTAATACCATGTTTGGAACCAGACTGTTTCAGTATCAGAATTATTTTTTACTCCACATCTGGACGTTTAGTATGTAATGACTGAACTTGTGAAGGAAATCATTAGATGATTTGCATGAATCAGTAACAGTGAAGCAGGACGAATTGTTGGGTCTAAGACTGGCAGCTGTGAAGAACTGTTCCAGACAAAAAGATTGATCTACTCAGTACAATTCTCTCTCTTCTGCCACTGTTGCTGATTTATTCAATGTCAGTCTGAAATAGCACAATTGCATATGATGTTTCCCCTTTATTTGTGAGGAGGCGTAATCTAAAGGTTCTCATCCCCCCAGCAATACTGGAAACTTCTCAAGTGTTAATTTGAGGATGAGAGTTCCCTCAGAATAGTCATTCTCTAAATTATGTTGTCATTCTCTAAGTTCACTACTATTTCATATAAGCCAAATTCAAATTGCAGGTAGACTTTTTGTCAATGGAGTGATCAGTATATAATGGAACTGTGTTTGATTTTACTTCTTGATTTAAACAGTTAATATGATAATACAAATTTCAATAATACAAATTCCTGAACAGTTGTATGGAAAATGCACATAAAAACAAGTACGGAAAGTAAATAAAATGGAAAAAGTATGGAAATAAAATGAAAGTATGAGAAATGCAAATAAAAACAATAAGGACTGATTTGTAAATGTACTTTGACTTGTATTTAAATCAAAATGTATCAAGACAAGGTATTTGATGTTTTACCTAATCAACTGCATAATTTTTTTATTTTGAAATTTCACCTTCTACAGTGCACAATATAATCAAAAGATTCAAGGAATCTGTCAAATCTCTGTGCGTAAAGGGCAAGGACAAAAAACACTTCTGAATGCGTGTGATCTCTGATCCCTCAGACATCAATGTCTTAAAAAGTCATGATTCTGGGGGGGAATTCTTTTTTTATTTTTTTATTTATTTTTATTTTTTAAATTAATTAATTAATTAATTAATAATAATGATAATGATAATAATTATTATTATTATTGTTGTTATTATTTTTTCTCAATGAAATATTTGGGGAAGGGAGGGGAGAAAAGGTAAATGAATCACATGAATATGAAACACATGAAAATTAATTATATCCAAATTAATTACATGAATATGAATCACATAAAAATGTATCATATGTAAATGAATCACATGAAAATTAATTACATGTAAATGAATCACATGCATGAATATGAATCACATGTAAATGAATCACATGAAAATGAATCACATGCACGAATATGAATCACATAATAATGAATTACAGGTAAATTAATTACATGAATATGCATGAATATGAATCACATGAAAATGTAAATGAATCACATGAAGATTAATTACATGTAAATGAATCACATGCATGAATATGAAATACATGAAAATGAATCATACGTAAATGAATCACATGTAAATGAATCATATGAATGAATAAATAAACAAAGGCAAAAAAAAAAAAAAAAAAAAAAAGTCATGATTCTGTAATGGGTACCTGACATGGGATCGGGAATACTCTGGTACACCTTTGTCAAACAACACCATACACCGCTGCATCCACATTACGTTAAAGGCTTTACTTTGCAAAGCAGACATCAACACTTTTCCATCTGAGATGTACAGTAGCACAGTGGAATCGTGTTTTGTGGTCAAACGAGCCAACATTTCAAATAGTTTTTGGACAAAACAGTTGTTGTGTTTTCCAAGACAAAGAGGAAACTGGTGTATTCTGTGCCCAAACACTTAATAAGTGTAATTCAAAGAAAAGGTGATGTTAGACAGTCGACTGTCCCAACTTGTTTGAAACAAGTTGAAATTTGAAATGAGTGTATATATTTTTTTTAAATAATTAAATTCACAATGTAAAACATCAAATAATGTGTTAATAATGTGTTTGGAATATAGTAGAGGGTGAATTGAATTTGCAAATGACCCTTTAAAAAAAATTTTTTTTGCATTTTTCATACTGCCCCAACTTTTTTGGAATTGGGATTGTATGTTTAATATTCAAGTTCTCATTCACCTCCCAAATGGAGTAACAATATACACTATAAGGAAACAAATTAGATTATAGAATCTCATTGACACCATTGTCTTTGGTTAATTTCATTCACATGGAACACAGACTCGAGAGATTATCAAGGTTACGCAGCATATCTTGTTTCAATTATTCCCACAAGTATTACTTAAAAGTAAAATCTCATCAGCCTCCACCTGTCTCTCCTAACCTGCATACATAATCGAGACAAGTTGTCATTGCATAGGTCATTTGTGTGATGGTGAGGGTCAGTGTTTTTCCCACTCTGATATAATGCAGCATTACTTCTTCCATAGTTTCCTGACAGTGTTCAACAGTCTGATGGTCTTTTTTTTTACTGGGAATATATTGCACTGAATACCTGATGAGAGGGGTTCATTAGCATGTGTCAGAGTCAGTGTATGCTGCACTGACCCACACGTCGGCCTCTGATAATGTGAAGCTGTGGCCTGACAGCATTCCCTGAGCATTGTGCCAGCATTGGTATAGTGTTCCCTCAACTCATCAGCTTCAATAATCAGCAAGCATATGGCTTGCCAAGCTGCCAGCTCAGATTAAAAGGGATATGAAAGTTATTCGTTGTCAGGCCTGTCATAAACTTGATTAACAGATAAGCAGTTGAGATTGCAGGGAAGTAAGGTAGGAAGGATGAGATTAATCTGGTTGAGAGAACTACTTAGAATTTTGCATCAAGAGGAGATTTTGAAAATGTTTGTGGCTGTGTGTGCATGTGTGTAGAGGGGTGGCATGTTGTGAGAACATTTATCTGATTGAGGAAAACAGACTTTTTAAAACCCATTTTCTATACCGCTTATCCTATGGGGTCACATGGAACCTGGAGTCTATCCCAGGGAGGATGGGGCACAAGGCAGGGTACCAATCCATTACAGGGCACAATCAAATACACATAATATACATTCACACACCCATTCATACACTTTGGACATTGCAATCAGCCTATATATATATAAAATATATAATATATATACAGTGCCTTGCGAAAGTATTCGGCCCCCTTGAACTTTTCAACCTTTTGCCACATTTCAGGCTTCAAACATAAAGATATAAAATTTACATTTTTTGTGAAGAATCACCAACAAGTGGGACACAATTGTGAAGTGGAACGAAATCTATTGGATATTTTTAACTTTTTTAGCAAATAACAAACTGAAAAGTGGTGCGTGCAAAATTATTTGGCTCCTTTACTTTCAGTGCAGCAAACTCACTCCAGAAGTTCAGCGAGGATCTCTGAATGATCCAATGTTGTCCTAAATGACTGATGGTGATAAATAGAATCCACCTGTGTGTAATCAAGTCTCTGTATAAATGCACCTGCTCTGTGATAGTCTCAGGGTTCTGTTGAAAGCGCAGAGAGCATCATGAAGACCAAGGAACACACCAGGCAGGTCCGTAATACTGGTGTGGAGAAGTTTAAAGCCAGATTTGGATACAAAAAGATTTCCCAAGCTTTAAACATTCCAAGGAGCACTGTGCAAGTGATCATTTTGAAATGGAAGGAGTATCAGACCATTGCAAATCTACCAAGACCTGGCCGTCCCTCTAAACTTTCAGCTCAGACAAGGAGAAGACTGATCATAGATGCAGCCAAGAGGCCCATGATCACTCTGGATGAACTGCAGAGAACTACAGCTGAGGTGGGAGAGTCTGTCCATAGGACAACAATCAGTCGTACACTGCACAATTCTGGCCTTTATGGAAGAGTGGCAAGAAGAAAGCCATTTCTCAAAGATATCCATAAAAAGTCTCGTCTAAAGTTTGCCACAAGCCACCTGGGAGACACACCAAACATCACACCAAACGTTGAGAAATGGCTTTCTTCTTATATCTTTATGTTTGAAGCCTGAAATGTGGCAAAAGGTTGAAAAGTTCAAGGGGGCCGAATACTTTCGCAAGGCACTGTATATATATACAGTGTATATATATATATATATATATATATATATATATATATATATATATATATATATATATATATATATACAGTGGTGTGAAAAAGTGTTTGCCCCCTTCCTCATTTCCTGTTCCTTTGCATGTTTGTCACACTTAAGTGTTTCGGAACATCAAACCAATTTAAACAATAGTCAAGGACAACACAAGTAAACACAAAATGCAATTTGTAAATGAAGGTGTTTATTATTAAAGGTGAAAAAATCCAAACCATCATGGCCCTGTGTGAAAAGTGATTGCCCCCTTGTTAAAACATACTATAACTGTGGTTGTCCACACCTGAGTTCAATTTCTCTAGCCACACCCAGGCCTGATTATTGCCACACCTGTTCACAATCAAGGCATCACTTAAATAGGAGCTGCTTGACACAGTAAGGTCCACCAGAAGATCCTTAAAAGCTACACATCATGCCGAGACCCAAAGAAATTCAGGAACAATTGAGAAAGAAAGTAATTGAGATCTATCAGTCTGGAAAGGGTTATAAAGCCATTTCCAAAGCTTTGGGAATCCAGCGAACCACAGTGAGAGCCATTATCCACAAATGGCGAAGACATGGAACAGTGGTGAACCTTCCCAGGAGTGGCCGGCCGCCCAAAATTACCCCAAGAGCGCAGGACGACTCATCCAAGAGGTCACAAAGACCCACAACAACGTCCAAAGAACTGCAGGCCTCACTTGCCTCAGTTAAGGTCAGCGTTCATGCCTCCACCATCAGGAAAAGACGGGCAAAAATGGCCTGCATGGCAGAGTTCCAAGGAGAAAACCACTGCTGAGCAAAAAGACCATCAAAGCTCATCTCAATTTCTCCACAACACATCTTGATGATCCACAAGACTTTTGGGACAACATTCTGTGGACCGATGAGACAAAAGTGGAACTCTTGGGGATTGTGTCCAAGTATATCTGGCGTAGAAGGAACACTGCATTTCATAAAAAGAACATTATACCAACAGTAAAATATGGTGGTGGTAGTGTGATGGTCTGGGGCTGTTTTGCTGCTTCAGGACCTGGAAGACTTGCCGTGATAAAAGGAACTATGAATTCTGCTGTCTACCAAGAGATCCTGAAGGAGAATGTCCGACCATCTGTTCGTGTACTCAAGCTGAAACGAACTTGGGTTCTGCAGCAGGACAATTATCCTAAACACACCAGCAAGTCCACCACCGAATGGCTGAAGAAAAACAAAATGAAGACTTTGGAGTGGCCTAGCCAAAGTCCTGACCTGAATCCTATTGAGATGTTGTGGTATGACCTTAAAAAGGCCGTTCATGCTCGAAAACCCTCTAATGTAACTGAATTAGGACAATTCTGCAAAGATGAGTGGGCCAGAATTCCTCCAGAACGCTGTAAAAGCCTCATTGCACGTTATCGCAAACGCTTGGTTGCAGTTGTTGCTGCTAAGGGTGGCCCAACCAGTTATTAGGTTTAGGGGGCAATCACTTTTTCACACAGGGCCATGATGGTTCGGAATTTTTTTCACCTTTAATAATAAACACCTTCATTTACAAATTGCATTTTGTGTTTACTTGTGTTGTCCTTGACTATTGTTTAAATTGGTTTGATGTTCCGAAACACTTAAGTGTGACAAACATGCAAAGGAACAGGAAATGAGGAAGGGGGCAAACACTTTTTCACACCACTGTATATGGGCGCACGGTGGCTTAGTGGTTAGCCTCACACCTCCAGGGTCCTGGGTTCGATTCCCGCCGGGGCGGAGTTTGCATGTTCTCCCCGTGCTGCGGGGGTTTCCTCCGGGTACTCCGGTTTCCTCCCCCAGTCCAAAGACATGCATGGTAGGCTGATTGGCGTGTCTAAATTGTGTATGAATGGGTGTGTGAGTGTGTATGTGATTGTGCATCTCAATCAACCAAGAGAAAATAATAATAGGTAATAGGAGTATTTTATTGTTTCAGTGTGGATTCAGTGTTTGTAAAAGAAAGAAAGAATGAATGAAAGAACTACTATACATGAGGACAGGAATATTAAATAGAAAGGAACTAAATCAGACTAACAGCAAGTAAGGACCGGACCAAGCTTAATAAATAATCAAGTGCAGACTCATGAATAAAAGATGGGTGGGTAAATAGTTTCTGAGTGTGGTTGTGGCACTGCAGGGACACTGTTTCCTCAGTGGAACAACACACACAAAGGTTCTCACAGTTCAATCCCTCTGGATTCCTTTCACCCTGGCAGTGCCAGTCTTGGGGCAGAGGCTCTCCCAAGATTACCCTGAAGACATCCCAGATCCTCTTGAGCTTTTCATTTAACCATTGCAGTTCACACCTAGCAAATTTTATATTGCAACACACTTTGTCAGATTTTTTTTTGGCTCACGCTCAGGAACATTTTATTTCACAGCTATGAGGCCTCATGCAAAAACAATAAAATCATTTTAATGGACAAGTCTTCTACCCGTATATCATCGTCCAAAGTAAAGCATACAGTTATTTACTTCAGGGAAGGTTCACTTCCCTGAATTACATTTTGTCCAACAACAGTGAAATATAGGTTTTGGTAAACGGATTTAGAATTTTACAGTTCTGTTGTGCATCTGTTTATAAAGAGGCTTAACACTGAAACAGATGCATACAGGCTGGCAAGTTTCTGCAAGTAGCTTTAAACAATCAAAATGCACTGTGTCCATATGTGAAAGGCATGTTTGACTATATTTGCTAAATGGTTAAATACACTGATTGCATTTACCTTTCTGCATCATTGCACTGTCATTAAAGAATTGCAGTATTAACACTGTTTTATTAGAAGGGAATTGATCCCCCAGAGATAACCAAATGAAAATTTAAACAAAATTAAACAACATGCCTGCTACAATAGCTGCAAATGGCTGTTACTTATCCTAATTATTCATTTGTGCTACTTATAATGACCAATGTTCTAGATAAAGATTTGGATTTTAAAATGGTATCCATGAATCCACACTTTGCTCTACTAATGTATATATTGTTATATTCCTATTGTTATCACCCCCACCACCCACCATCCCATTTCCTTGCGCAACTGTATACAGTTCCATGGCACTTTTCAAAAAGAATGCAAAGGGTTTTTTTTTTTTTTTTACATTTCATTCAGTCATTCATTTTCAGCATGATGGGGGATCTGAAGCCTAACCAAGGAACATTGGATGGGACACCAGTCCATTTCAGGGCATCATGCACACACACACACACACACACACACACACACACACACACACACACACACACACACACACACACACACACACACACACACACACACACACACACACACACACACACACACACACACACACACACACACACACACACACACACACACATTGAGGCAGTCAACCTACATGCATGTTCTTGGTAAACCAGAGAGCCTTGAAAAAACCCACATGGTGATAGCATGTGAAATTCGTGATTTATGTCTAGTCCTCTGAATGTCAAAATGACAATTGATTTTTCAAATGTCATATATTGTTGTCAGTGTTATCCATCTTAACTCATATGATTCTGACATATTTGGGGGAAAAAGCAATAACAATTCTTTTTATTTTTTTGCTGTCCACCAGTCAAACGCTCTGTGTGATTTTTAGTGTGACTTTTTAAGTACGTTGAATGTTTTACACTTTTGACAGCAGTGACAAATCACCAAAAAAATTGCGATATTCTCTAGAATCATGTAATCAAAGTTAGATGTAAATTGAACTGCAAAGTTAGTTGTAAATTGGGTCTTTGTGAACTTAATTTTAACTTAAGTAAACTTTATTTAAGTTACCATTTTGGAGTAGATGAAGCCAGACATTGAGGTCATGCCATAAGAACAAGAAAAAGTCAAACAAACTTTTTATTTATTTTATATGGGGTAGCTATAGACATTATTGAACATGAATATTCACATCCAAATTTGATTACATGCTCTTTCCACTAAAATTATGCAAATGCTCTTTGAAATGTGGTTACAAATACAGTCTGGTGGAAACTATGAAACAGATGAATTATGTCATTCATTAAAGATTCTTAATGAATTCAACAAATATCCCTATATTTATTTGTTCCTTTTTCTTTCTTTTTTTCACTCTCAATTCTCAGTCACTTGGCCTACTGAGTGACAGTAAAAGTCTGTAAGTGAATGAACGTGAACTCTCCTTTACCCCTGTGTTAGCCAGTAGTAGCTCACAGACAAAAAAAACGCCTAAGGCAGAGAAGAGGGTATATGAGTTCTAAACCTACAAGCCCCGATGGGAACTCATCTGTCTCTACTGCCAGAAAACCAAGCTCTTATGATGCAACAGACAAAGCATGAATCAAACATGGTGATTATGTGCAAGTAGAATTATTTGACTGCTCAAAAAGTACTCTTGTCATCTGAATTATGTATTTTCTTCATTGTCATATGTCATTATTTTTTAAGACTAGACATTTTTCAAGATTCACCATATGGGGAACAAAGTGTGTGTGGGAGTGTGCTAAGTCACTCTGAAAGCATTTGAGGAGTATGTGTGGATTCAGAGTTCCTGCTGTGAATGTTTTTACAAAAAGATGTAAAGCAGTGTAAGTGAAACAAAAGAACAACCTTTAAGTAAGTGCTGAAATCTGCATCTTGGACTGTCTAGATTCTTACAAGAGACTTTATTCTTGAACTTACATTGTGGAAAATAGTAAACGCATTGATGATATATGGTGGACTTTTTGTATGTACAGGTATGTATGTATGTAAGTATGTATGTATGTCTCTAACTAAATATATATTATGTCTGTTTAATTTATTTTTTTATTTATTGAAGAATAGTAAGCACAGGAGAAGACAAAATTTGAATGCAGCACGTAGTCATGCATTCTAGTGTGCTTTTGTTTTGTATAAGGTATCCAATCAGGCTTAGAATATGGGAATGAAGTTATTAGTTTATAGGCAGCACTGGAAGCATCTTAATGCAGCAGCAAGAGAAAAAAATGCAATTTTCAAAATGTCTCTTTCAATTAAAATCTACTGATGAAATGACTTCTATGTGGAACTTGTGCTTTGAAGGTATGCACTAGATGTACAAACTTTGAACAAAGGCAACTGAAGTTCTGATCTTTTACAACAACTTTTATCAACAGATATTAATATTTCACACCAAATCATGATTCGAGTTTTAAGATTTTCCACCGAGCTTTGAGTGACATGGCCTTTGCTGAAATCATTAGCAGGTGTCACGGTTCCCCCTTGAAGCAGCATGCTCTCGCGCGGTTGCGCATGCGTGTTGTGATATTTGAACATGTGCTCTTTGTTTTTGTTTCTGTCATTGGCTGGGAGGGCACGTGTGTTTTGTTTATGTTCGTCATGACCCCGCCCCGTGTCTGTCATAGGTTGAATCCCCATGTGTGTCTGTATTACTCCCAGCTGAAATCTGTTTAAGTTAATTCATGCCGGTTTATTTACTACGCGCCGTACTACACACGGCACGGTTAATTAAGCATAGTTCCTTGTTAGTTATAGTTCACACTGGGTTATCCGCTCCCAGATCATTGTCTTAGCTCACGTTCATGTTTATGCTCATGTTTGTTTCTCGACCCTGTTTTCCGTGCCACATTGTTGATATCTGCCTTGCCCCAAGTTTATGTCTGTTTGCCGTTCGCCTGACCTTCGCTTGTTTTCTGACTACGCCTTTGGATTACGTTTTGGATTTGTCTGCCTACCTCTTGTAAATAAACTACACTCGTTCTTAAGTGCGCTTAGCTCCTTCCTTCATCCGCTCCGTCACGACTTGTGACAGCAAGAAGGAAATGAAGACTTCTGGCTCAATAAATCACTTGCCTATCTAATTCTCTCATTTGCTACATTTACTTCTTGTTAAATGAAATGCTTCATTAGGATGTGTTAAAAGCAACCAGTCCCTCATGGGATTGTTCTCTAAAGAAATGACCATTGTGCTATTCTACGACATGTTGCCTAATGGAAACACTTTTTAAAAGCAAATGTCTCTACTCTCTATGGCAATTTTAATGTCAGTCATATAATACCGCATATTATGAAAGGACATTTCTGGCAGGTAGAACAGAAAAAAATGCATAACACTTATTCTTTTCTTTTTTTCAGCAGAATTATTTCATATTTCTTATTATCTCAAGATTCTGACAAATTATCTTACATGACTTATCTCAATAGTCTGACTTAATTCAATATCCTGACTTGTCTCAAAGTTCTGAATTATTATCTCAAACCTCTGACATTATTTCAAAATACTAACAAATTACCTCACAATTCTCACTTATTACCTCAAAATTCTTATTCTTTTGACAGATTATGTTAGGGCTATGCAAATAATGTGTCCTTATTAATCTTATCTAGTGCAAACCTGTTTAGCAGGAAACTGAATTATCTTGCTTTGTCAGCAGGTAACTAGCTTTGTTAGTTTGATAGCTAACATAGATATCTGTTCAAATGATGTATCATTTCATGAAAAATACTTTTAATACACAACACACAACTGCTATTCTTGTTAAACATACACATGTTCTACATACTATCCAACAAACAAACTCTCTCAGTTAGCTACATCACTCCCATTCCTTGTGTAAATGGAAGGTAAAATGATCTGAATATGGGATCAAGCATCAATGGCTAACAACTATTAACCAATCATCAATGTTTCTTTAGATATATTATTTGGGAGTTTGGAAAGAGTAAATGAACAACATAAATAAAGATTTTATCAAACAAAATATTGAGTTGTTTTTGTTTTATTTTCATAATGAGTTAAAATGTTTTGATAAGTTTAGATAATAAGTCGCAATTTTGAAATATTGCTGCTGCCGCCAAAAATAAAGGTAACAATCTTTTCATGTATAAAAATAAGAATATGATTATTACTTCAACTAATTTTCATTTATAAAACATAAATAAATTAATAAATAAATAGGGGGCATGGTGACTTACTACCTTGCACCTTCAGGACTGGGGATTTAATGCCCACTTCTGCCCTGTGTGCATAGAGTTTGCATGTTCTCCCTGTGCTTCAAGGGTTTCTTCCAGGTACTCCAGTTTCCTTCCTTCCTACCCTAAATTGGCATTTCTAAATCGTCTATAGTGTGCGATTAGGTGTGTGAATGGATGTGTGAGTGTGTGGGTAAGCTCATACATAGGGAACTGATACAGAAGTTGACTGAATTGTACTTTCAAGGCACAGGAGTAAATGAAGGCATCAGAGCGCTGATTTGAGAGCTCTTAATGATACATCTTGAATTGAGCTCAATGTAACATGGTAGTGTTATTCGTGGAGCAGTTTTAGAGGATGAAGTGGCGGAGAAAAGAGAGGGGAGCATCTTAATCATTTGATGCCTGTGCTCTGATGCTATCTGGCATGTGGGTGATTGATACTTACGACTTTGAGATAAGGTCTGTAGTCATATTTAGCTTTGTTGTTAAAAGTTTGTGCATGTTGGTAAGTGAAATTTAATAATAGATAATCTGTTGTTTTATACTTTTAAGTTATTATGTGATAGAAATGAACAATTTAAAGGTTGTTTTAGCATATTTTTATTTTGTTTATTTTTATGATGTTTATTTTGTGAACATGTGGTTTGGGGGAGCTGTTGATCTTAAAATTCACTGTTTAACTCTTGTTTACCAGAGGCCAAAAAATTTAATTTCTGCTTGTTTTGGGGTGCCTGTGTTCAGCATTGAATTTATTTCTGATGCCACACTTCACAGTAGTGATGAATGGATCATATGAAAGAAGACACTCAGAACTTTATGACTTTGTGGTTTTCTAAAGTATTTCTTTTTTTGTTTGTTTTGTTTATCTAGCCTACAAGTTTTAAATTGTATAATTTTGTTACGGCAGTTGTATACAGTTCCCTTTCAAAGGGAACTTCCACGTTGCATTTAGCATAGCAGCATGGGGAGCGCCTTGCGCGCGTGACTGGTATCTGAAGCTTGTGTAAAATCATGCCTCTACTTATAGGCCTGCCATGATCAGGTGACGTGGCAATTAAGCGCGTCGCATGATATATATATGGCACCTGTGAACCCCGCCGCCAGCCTTATTATCTTCAGCGAGACTGCATGTCTGTGGTTTGTGGTAAAGAAAAGAATAGAAACGCTTAATTTCTCCTCTGTATTTCTCAAAATCTCTCAACTTTTCTATCCCCTTTTAAGAAAAGGAAAGGAAAGAGCAAAAAATGAGCGAGGGAAAGTTCAGAGAGTGTGTTACGCCTTGCCCCCGTTTCATCACGGAAGGAGACGGACACGCTTTCTGTGTGAAGTGTTTGGGCATAGCGCATGCTACAGCAGCCCTCGAGGGGTCTGACTGTCAGCATTGTGAACGTTTTACGATTAGGCAACCTACGCCTCGGCTCGCTCTCTTCTCACCTGATGGGAGTTGGGTCTCAGGCCTCGCTGGTCTGGGGGGCGCGCTGCTGATGCAGCCAGCGCCTCAGGTCCTGGGGTTCGTGTATGGATTTGGAAGAGGAGCCCGGGACGAGCGCAGCTCTATCTCTTGCTCTGTCTTCCGGGTCCGGCTCTCCCGCCTGACTTTGGAGCTCGCGGTGCGACTCCTCCTTCCCTTGCCAAAGCCAAAACACCCTCGCTGACTCTGAGGAGGCGGTAGGAGGGCGCCTTTTCCCAATAACTAACAGCAGCTCTCAGGCATATAAAGAGCTGCTTGAGGTGATCACTAGGGCGGTCCAGAAGTTGAATCTGGACTGGCCTGGGGAAGAGGAAGTGGCTCGTAGCAGGCTGGATGAGCGTTTCCTCTCCAGTGAACGTAAACACAAAGCTCCCTCACATTACAGAAAACTCCCCTTTTTCCCAGAAGTGCATGATGAGATTTCACGCTTCTGGAGAAAACCTTACACTAGCCGTGTTTATAACCCCGCAAAGTCTGATTACTCAGCCATCGTGGGGGGTGCGCAGCACGGCTATGCGGTGATGCCAAAGGTGAAGGAGGCACTTGCGAGCCACCTCTCCATCTACGGCAGGTAATTTAGGGAGGCCAACCTTACCGTCTAAACTGTGTATAGTCATTTCGGGGTTGGTGGGCAAAGCCTATGCGGCGGCCGGTCTTGCATGTGGGTCCCTGCATACAATGGCAGTGTTGCAGGCCTACCAGTCAGACCTGCTGAGTGAGCTGGATACTGGTGAGGGAATTGGGCCAGAGGCAGTGGCAGAGCTGTGCCGCGCCACAGATTTATCTCTTCGGGCGACCAAGCAAACGGCTCGTCATATCGGCTGTTCAATGGGTAGCCTGGTTGTGGCGGAGAGGCACCTATGGCTCAACCTGTCAGGGATGGGGGACAAGGATAGGGTCTCCTTGCTGAACGCCCCTGTTGAGCCTTCCGGCCTCTTTGGTGGCGCAGTCAATCCCATCTCCGACAGGTTTCGCGATGCAAGACAGCAAACGGCAGTGTTCAGCCGGTTCCTTCCCGGGTCGTCCCGTGCACGTGCGCGCGGGCCCTCCATGAGTGGAGCCCGGCCAGTGTTGGCGCGAGGGAGATGCAGAAGACGCAGTGTGGCGGGCCGCCTCCCCCGCAGAAAGCCAGGGTGACCGGCGGCCACAGCCACAGCCTGCTGGGAGGCCTGATCTGAGAATGATCATAAAGGCAAGGCAGGCACGGAAGGAACGGTCCTGATGGGTCACGGAGGGACTTATCAGGGGAACATGTGGCGGGAACATCCAGCCCCCAGTGCTACTGTAGGGCCTGCCCTGGCCGAGCCCGTCCCACATTTCCAGCCTTCTCTGGTCAGCAAGCTGTCACAGGGCGGCGGAAATCTGATGCTTTCCCTCCAACAAAATGCGGAAAAGCTGATATCACTGAAGGACCATCTGGCAGCGTGGAAACTACTGCCAAATGTGTCCCCATGGGTTCTGTCTACCATAGAAAAGGGCTACCGGGTCCAGTTCAGAGCCCCGACCCCCCGGTTCAGTGGTGTGCTCTGCTCTGCACAGAGCAGAGCCCAACGTTAGCAAAGGAAATAAGCTCCCTTTTGGACAAGAGGGCACAGAACGTTGTACCCGTTCTCTAAGGGGAGGGAGTTTTTACAGCCATTATTTCCTGGTCCGCAAAAAGATGGGAGTATGCGGCCAATTTTGGATCGCGTCATCTGAACCGTACTCTTCGGACATACAGGTTCAAGATGCTGACACTCAAACTTATCGTGCCACAGATTCAGTCCGAGGACTGGTTTGTGACGATAGATCTGACAGACGCATATTTCCACATAGGAATATCGCCCAGTCACAGGAAGTTCCTGAGGTTTGCGTTTGGAGAAAACACGTTCCAATTTCGGGTTCTTCCTTTCGGGCTGGCTTTATCCCCTCGCACCTTCACAAAGTGCATGGATGCTGCTCTGGCTCCCTTGCGACTCCAGGGCATCCGTGTACTAAACTACATGGACGACTGGTTAATTTTGGCACGATCCAGGGAACAGGCGGTTCAACATCGAGATGTTGTTCTCGCCCACATGAGGAGCTTGGGGCTCAGGTTGAACCTCAAGAAAAGTATGCTTTCCCCAGTGCAGAGGACAACTTTTCTAGGGGTCATATGGGATTCTACTACGATGAGGGCGTTTCTATCCCCAACACGCGTACAATCGATCCTATCAACCTTGAGCAAGATAAAGCGGGGGCTGGGCATCCCCTCCAGCTTTTACGAGCGGCTGTTGGGCCTTATGGCAGCAGCAGCCAACGTCATACCGTTGGGCCTATTGCACATGAGACTGCTTCAGTGGTGGCTGAAGAGTCAGACAATAGATCCGAGGATGAAACCGCTGAGAGTAATCAGAGTCACACGGCGATGCCTACGTGCTCTGAGTGTTTGGAGGTGCCCGCAGTTCCTAGCCTCGGGTCACACTCTAGGGGCGTCCCCTTACCGCAAGACGGTAATGACAGACGCGTCCCTCACAGGCTGGGGCGCAGTCTTAAATGGCTGTCCAGCTCACGGTCTTTGGAGCGGCCCTCATCTGAAGTGGCATATAAATCGCCTAGAGATGCGGGCCGTATTCCTAGCACTGAAATTCTTTCTCCCTCAGTTGAGAGGTCACAGTGTGCTAGTTGTGTCAGACAACACAGCTGTGGTCTCGTATATCAACCACCAGGAGGGGTTACGTTCACGCCCCTGTTCAGGCAGGCGCCAACTAATCCTCCTCTGGGCGGAGGGGAAGTTCTTGTCAGTGAGTGCAATGGACATTCCGGGCAGTCGGAATGTGGGGGCAGACATCCTGTCCAGGCAGGGGCTGAGGCCCGGGGGTGGAGGCTCCATCCACAAGTGGTGGAGTCCATATGGCGGAGGTCCGGACGAGCGGAAGCGTGGATGTGTTTGCCTTCGAGGAGACAACACACTGCCCGCTGTGGTTCGCCCTCACTCCTCCTGCCCCATTGGGACTGGACGCCATGGTGCACACGTGGCGAGGTCACGTCTATACGCTTTTCCCCCGATTGCTCTGCTCCCACAAGTTCTAGCGAGAGTCGCGCCAAGACCGTCTTCACTCGCTGCTAGTAGCACGCTTTTGTGCCAGCTCGAATTTTGTTCTCGGAGATAATGTCCCTGCTCGACGGCACTCCTTGGGAGATTCCCATCCGCAGGGACCTACTGTCTCAAGCCGGAGGGCTGATCTATCACCCTCGGCCAGAACTATGGAAACTGTGGGTCTGGCCCCTGAGGGGCACCAGCTCATAGATTCTGGTCTCACAACTGAGGTTGTAGAGAGACATTTTAAACGCTAGAGCACCATCCACAAGGAAATTGTATGCGGCTCAAGTGGCGGCTTTTTGTCTTGTGGTGTGAAGAACGTCAGTTAGACCCAGTGACCTGCGCAGTGGCTACAGTCCTGGAGTTTCTGCAAGAACGTTTTTCAGCAGGGTTGGCTCCCTACAATCGGGGTTTATGTGGGCGCCATTTCGGGCCAGCCATGCCCCTGTTAATGGAGCCTCTGTGGGGCAGCATCCTCTAACCCGCGGTTTTGTGCGGTGTCAGACGGTTGAGGCCCATCTGCAGGCCGCGGGTACCTTCTTGGGACCTTTCTGTGGTCTTGGAAGGTCTGTCGGGAGCCCCATTTGAGCCCTTAGAGTCAGCCTCGGAGAAGCTTCTGACTCTAAAGGTAGCTCTTCTACTGGCCCTGACATCTCTCAAGCGAGTGGGGGATCTACAAGCTCTCTCGGTTGCCCCCCCCTGCCTTGACTTTGCCCCCGGACTGGCCAAGGCCTTCCTATACCCTAGGCCGGATTATATTCCTAAAGTGCCTACATCGGCTGCCCACCCTGTGGTGTTGCAGGCCTTCTGCCCTCCTCCGTTCCTCACACCGGAACAGGAGAGGTTGCACCTGCTGTGTCCGGTAAGGGCCCTCTGCACTTACGTCCACCGCTCCGGCCAGTGGCGTAAGTCAGAGCAGTTGCTGGTCTGCTTTGGTGGCGACAGTAGGGGTGACGCTGTGTCAAAACAGCGCATCTCTACTTGGATAGTGGAAGCAATTTCTATCGCTTATGAGGCGCGCGGTCTCGCCACGCCTCTAGGCATAAGAGCTCATTCCACTAGGGCGGTCACCTCCTCGAAGGCTCTGTCGAAAGGGGTGTCCTTGCACGATGTGTGTGGGGCCGCAGGGTGGTCTGCGCCACACGTGTCATTCGTTATTACAGCCTGGATGTTCATTCCACCCGGGCTCGAGTGTCTTGCAGTGACCCCGTCGGGCCGGCCGACAGGCCGTACCTTGGTATGACGGAGTGGGTATTCCCATTCCCCATACTGCTATGCTAAATGCAACGTCGAAGTTCCCTTTGAAAGGGAACCCGTCGGGTACGTAGTACCCTTGTTCCCGAGAAGGGAACGAGACGTTGCATAGCATTGTCATACCAGGGCAGGCCTGTGAATTGCATCTTTGCTTCAGATAATAGAGGCTGGCGGCGGGGTTCACAGGTGCCATATATATATCATGCGACGCGCTTAATTGCCACGTCACCTGATCATGGCAGGCCTATAAGTAGAGGCATGATTTTACACAAGCTTCAGATACCGGTCACGCGCGCAAGGCGCTCCCCATACTGCTATGCTAAATGCAACGTCTCGTTCCCTGCTCAGGGAACAGGGTTACATACGTAACCCCGACGTTTTTACTATAAAAAAATGCTTTAGTCGTGCTGTCCCTTTTACCTCTGTAATAATGTAATTGTGGATAGGTGTGAATTATTTGAATGTTCGCTGTGTGAATTGTAGCAACCCTGTAATTCCACCATTAAGATGACAGATGACAGAAACATTTTCAATCGGTATAAACCAAATTCATTTATTTATACTGATTGAAAATGTTCAATAAAAGGATTTCCATTCCACCATCTTAATGTGATGTGATTTCCATTCCACCATCTTAACCAGTGTATTGCGAGAAAGAGTAATTTATCAGCAATTATGAATCAGTTATGTGTAAATGTCTCCTAACACACAACCAAACATCATTATATCAGTTTTAGTTCTAAATAAATCCTGTTAAAGTTGCAGGCAGGGAAAAAGTAACTAAATTTTTGTCACATTGTAAAGCTAATTGTAAATTTTTATTGTCTACTGATTTTTCTTACATTAAAGCACTGGTGAGAATATTTAAAATCCCTCAATTTCAATCACAGTGAACTGCTGTATTATGCACTTTGAAGGACACCCATCTGAGAAGTTACAAGAGAATATAAAGGGTCATTAAAATGATTCAATATAATTTCTACAGGACATTTTCTTCATCTTCTTTTAATATAATTACACTAATTTTCACTGCCACTATTCCATCAATATGCTGAAGAAATGCATACTCATATTGCTTTCATGTATTATGAAAAGCAAATTATATATTGTATATATATATATATATATTATACATATATTGTTATATATTGTACATATATTCTGTTCAAGTGTTTAAGTTGCATTTTTTGATTAGGTGAATAAGTATAGCAGTGTGTTTTAGTGCCACACGATTCACTGGCTCATTTATTTCAACTCTAATCTAAATGCAAATTCTGACTATCCATTTAAACCAAAATGTCTGGAAGCATCTCGTGGATATTAGATACCAGATATGCTTTTTTTTTTTTGCTCTCCTCCTTTCTTTTATTGTTTTGTGGAAATTCAATAGGGTTGAAGGTGGCCTGTTGAGTTAAATTGGGGCCGGTGGAATTCGGTTGAAGTACTTCCATTTAGAGACCATGGCCAGTGTTAAATGAGTGCAACATTTATGATGAGATGCACCCTTACATAAACAAGGTTTGCAGGTGACACAATTTATGAAATCATCCTCTGGGATATGGATGATTCTTATTGTGCATATGTGTTTGTGTGCAGCTGTGTGAGTGTTAATACCACATAATAGGTTTAAAATGTGGTTAGCACTGATGTTATGACTTAAGAGCAGGAGTCACAGTAATGGGACACAGTTTGTGGACACATAACACTGGCAGAATATTGATCTTCTAGAACAGCACATGCTTCCTTTCTTCTAATAAAAGATGCCTGCAGGGCTCCCAAACGTATATAACTGCAGGAATTCAGGCCATGTTTCTTGTTCTTCACTGCTTTGTATCATTTGTCAGGCTGAAAAATGTGATGTCTGCTTGATGCTCATGTTCCTGTCTATTTTGGCATTTCATACTGGCCAGCGAAGGCTCTCGTATAGTGCTGATATGGGCATTTCACATTAAAAGGGTCCATCATTTCTCCTTCCAGCTAGCCTACCCATCAATCTTTCCATTGCTCACCTGATAGTATGAGTTCCACCCACACATCCCTCTCAACACATACACACTCATTTGGTCATTGGAGATAGATCCATAATGCAGAAAATGGTAGTAGGACGCTTATCTAAACTTTGCTATGAATATAAAGTGCCCTCCACTAATATTGGCACCCTTGGTAAATATGAAAAATTGTCTTATTTAAAATTGTTTAACCTTTTGATCACATAAATCACATAAATACTCTACTCTCATGGATATCAAACAATTGCAAGCAAAACACAGGTTTATCCAAAAAATATCTTTGTTAAATGTAGGTGTGCAACAATTATTGGTACCCTTTTAGTCACTACTTTGTGCTATCTCCCTCAGCTAAGATAACAGCTCTGAGTCTTCTCCTATAATGCATGATGAGGTTGGAGAATACATGGCAAATATCTGTTGATATTTGATAGAGTCCATGATACAATGTATCCTAACAAAATGTCCAGGTCCTTTGGCCTTAAAGAGCCACCACAATATTTAACCGTGGGCATAAGGTACTTTTCCATATGGCTACCTCTCTGTGTGCACCAAAACCATCTCTGATGTTTATTGCCAAAAAGCTCTATTTTGGTTTCATCTAACCATAGAACCTGATCCCATTTGAAGTTCCAGTGGTGTTTGGCAAAGTGAAGATGCTTGAGTTTGTTTTTGGATGAGACTAGAGGCTTTTTTCTAGAAAAATCCTTCCAAACAACTTTGTGCTGATGTAGGTGACTTCGGATTGTAGTTTTGGAGACTTTCTGACCCCAAGACGCAACTAACTTCTGCAATTCTCCAGCTGTGATCCTTGGCGATTTTTTGGCCACTTGAAACTCTCTTCACAATGCATAGAGACAATATAGACAAGTGTCCGATTCCAGATTGATTCATAACATTTCCAGAAGACTGGAACTTCTAAATTATTGCCCTGATAGTAGAATGGGCATTTTCAATGCTTGTGCTATTGTGCTATATTTAACAAAGATATTTTTGAAAAACCTGTGTTGTTTGATATTCATTAGAGCAGAGTATTTTTGTGATTTTTTTTAAAAAAAAAGATCAAAAGGTTAAACAATAAAGACAATTTTTCACAGCCTTCTTTGCTCATATTTACCAATTGTCCCAATATTATTGGAGGGCACTATATACTAAAAGGATAAATTCTCAGTCGACCATCAAGACCAATATTTCTCACACAATGTTACATTCATCTCCATAAATTTAAGTGAAATCATGTTTGTTCTTATTTCCTGAAAAAAGCAGCAATACCAAAACATAACACACAGAGAAACATAGTAACTGGTCTGTTATCAGGCAGTAGTTGTAAGAAAAGAATGCACTGTGTGGTCGGACGTGCATTTCTTTACATTTAAAAAAATATGTGGGTTTTTCAGCTCAGTTACAGTTTCATACAAGTACTGTATTTGTCAAACACATAAAACCTAAGCTTTAAATAATGTATTTCTGAATTATATTTATTATCCCAATCCAATTTCTCTGTTAGTTTTTGATAAATAATACAATATAGCCTGTTTTTTCCAGTTGGTTCAAATGTAGACTCGTACTCAAATTTTGTAGACTAAATACTTCAGGCTATGCGGTTATGAGAAGATAATTAATGATTTGGCCAGTGAGATGTGTTTCAAACATGAAGTGGACTTACTGTTACTATTATGAAGTTGATTCTTTCCTTGTAATAGCATTAAAGTGGTTTATTCCTCTTACCATAGCAATTTGCCAACATTAACAAGTTACAGCTTTACTTCTGACAGTTTTAAAGTAGTGACACTGGAGACTCATTTCAAATGATTGTCTCCTTACAATATCAATACACCATATAAACAATTACACACACACATATTTATCTTTAAGCACTCGTGTTTATGTGGAGTGCCTGCCTTAAAAGTCCCTGTGTAAGTCATTGCTATAGAAATACATTAAATGAGCCCAGTAATATAAATCTGTTATTTGCCTTGCAGTCAGCACTGCTGTTCGAGCTGGTGATTAATAGAAAATTAATCAAAACCTTCTGAACACTCAGAGTCAAGAATTCAACAGCACTCTGTTATAAGCATATATGGATTTCACTTATCTCCAGTATTTGATAATGTATTGGTCATTTTGCATGCACATTTTTCTTTCTACCATAATATTTATTATGTCGAATAAAAATAAGGTAGTATCAGTCTGAACTTTGGATTGTTTAACAGATTCAGAGTCATATTATTTTATAGGCAATGTGGAAGCACATGCACACATACAGTACACTTGCAAGATATTCACCAATATTTATATTTAGATCAATTATTCATGTCTCATTTGCATTAGGGCATTCATATTAGAGGGGTATCAGGGAGAGAGCCCAATTAGCACATTTTGAACTCACTTGTGATGCCTCAAGCTAAGTGCTTTGCTTGTGCTGTTTGCTATAATAGTGCCTGCATTATATGACAGTGTTCACTCTTAAGACTGCTGCACATTCTATGGTTCTGCATTGCTTCCATAACAATTTTTTGCAAGCATGCTATCTATATGGCTACTTAAAGCCCAGATGGTGTGTTAGTTTCAGGAGCAAATGTGACTTAAAATGGGAAGCGAGCAACGCTGATAACACAACTGTGGTGGTTAATTGTGCTTCTATGTAATATTAAAGTTAATGAATACTACACTGCCTAAGGTGATGCTTCTGCACCAGATAAACTTTAATATCTGTTGGATCAAAGTAGGATGGAATCAATACAGCATAACAGAAACATGAACAATCCTGGAAAAAACAACATCAAGGCACTATATATGTGAATGAATTCTTAGTTAACATATATGGTACAAGCATAAGCAACTGATATAAACTGATATGAACCTGTTTGAAAATAGATGAAACAGCATTCAATCCCAGCTGAACCACCTACACACACACACACACACACACACACACACACATTTTGTATTTGCTCTGTAACTGTATTAATAGTGGAAGAGTTGATGCAGACAAGCATAAAAATGTGATTTTTTTTTCATTAAATTAGCAAATTATTATTAAGTACAATGTTTAACACAACTGCTGTATGACTAGACTTAATACATGGGGAAAATACTTCTTTCCAGTCATTTGAACATTGTTTACTTTGTAATTTATATAATAATCCATTCAAAGTAAACACTTTTAGCAACTCCAGGAGCAATTATGTAGTGTACTGTATGTGATATGGTCCAATAAGCATTATGAATAAATAATGAGTGGAATTTTAACTTAGAGAAAAGCCTGATTAATTATTGAAACTCCAAAATGGATTTCCCATTTTAATACAAATGAATGATAGCTTAACAGTACTGAAAACGGATAATTGTATAAGCATATTGTGTCAAGCAAGATAAGCAGTGGTGGAAAAATTATATGTACATATTTAGTACATTTGGTAGAAGCAAGATTTAATTTCACCACAAAGAAAATAAGTCTCCACTAAGGGATAATGAATCGCCAAGAGCCAAACTGAACTTTCATTATTTACAGACCATAATGTGTTCTATAACCTACAAAGAGTAATAACCATGCAGTATTGGTCTCAGAGTAACTTCTGGGTTACTGCATGTAAACCTGTACCCTGAGAAGGGAACGAAAAGTTGTGTGAGCTTCACACTGTGGGAATGCCTCTGCGGGTGACTGTTATCTGAAGTCTGAAAAATCATGACAATTTATGGCTTGCTGTAGTCAGGTGACATGGCATTTTGTGCATCAAGTGACTATAAAATGGTACCTGTAAACCACATCATCAGCTTCTCTTTGTCTGAAGCAAAGACACAATTAAATGCATACACCAGTATGTCAAAGCTACGCATCACCTCATTCCCTTCTCAGGGAACAGGGTTACATGCATAACACAGATGGTCCCTTTCAAAGGGAACTCAACATTGCATGAGCTTAATGCTGTGGGAAGGAGTATACCCACTTCATGCTGAGGATATGGTCTGTCCAAAAAGGTCTATGTCTGTGGGTCACTTCAAGATGCTAAATTAAACTGTAATGCGTGTGTGGCGTAGACCACCCTGCCATAGCACACACATCCCCCTTAGATAAAGCCTTTGAGGAGGTAACCCCCCTAGTGAAATGAGCTCTTTTTCAATTAAATTAAATTATATTTGTATAGCGCTTTTAATGATGGACATTAAAGAGATTTTTTTTTATGTTTCATTTTTATTAAACATTTCTGCTGAACACTTCTAATGAACATTTCTACAGAACATTTCTACATTTCTACTGAACAATTTCTGCTAAACATTTCTGCTATACATTTCTGCAAAACGTTTCTTTTTTATTAAGCATTTCTGATGAACATTTCTGTTGAACTGCTAAGCCTATTTAAATCGCCTTTTCTGTTCTGTCCTCCCCACCATTTCCCAAAAAATACAAAACGAGCAACAGCAGTAAATATTCACAGATTTGTTTCTTTTTATACAAAAAAAAAACAAAAATTTAACCCACAACCCACCCCTCCGGCTCATCATGGCTACCCATTAACTGTCGCTGGTTATAGAGATATTATAAAATTCAACAACAGGCACCAACCTTTAAGTGGATAGTGTCTGTAACTCCATAAAGTAGGCAATAAAGGGATGCCATTTATGAAAAAACTTATCTGTACATCCATTCATCGTATATCGTATTTTCTCGAGTTTCAGAAAAAAACATCACGTCCTTTATGCACTGAGAGATAGATGGGTATTTAGCAGACTTCCAATGTAACAGTAGGGAACGTCTAGCTATAAGGGATGTGAAAGCAATAACATCCTTTTGTATCGAACTCAAAGGAATTGAAGCTTGAGGGATCCCAAATATCGCAATCAGTGGACAAGGCTTTAGATCTGCCCTGAGAATAGTGGACATGATGGTAAAAAAGCCAGACCAAAAACCATGGAGTTCAGGGCAGAAGAAAAACATATGGCTATGATGACAGGGAGAGCCATGGCATTTATCACACTTGTCCTCAACATCCGGATACATCACAATCTCGACTTGGACAGATGGACTCTATTTAAAACTTTGAACTGTATAAGTCCAAACCGAGCACAAGAAGTGGTAGTCTGTACCCTACCTATAGCATGTTCCCAACACTCCTCACTTATTTGTACTCCTAATTCCGTTTCCCATGCATTCCTAATTTTATTACTCGACCCACTAGCTTGCGTCAAAATAAAATCATAAATCTTAGAAATCATTCATCTCTGATGCGGCTTATTTGAAAACAGGTCTTCCAAGGCCTGTTCTGAAGGAGCAGAAGAGAAATCAGGAAAACATCTAGAAACGAAATTCCTTATTTGAAAGTACCGAAAGAAATGTGTCAAGGGGAGATCGTAAGTGGATGCCAAATTGGCAAAGCTATCAAACACACCATCAGAATACAAATTTAACTTGTTTAATACCCTTGTCATACCACACTGAAAATGAGGAGTCCATACACGATGGGGGAAATAGATGGTGGTTCACTAAAGGACACAAAGAGGATGCACCTACAAATTTAAAATGTCGTCTAAATTGATACCAAGTCCTAAGTGTGCTGAGGACAACAGGGTTATCAGTATATTGGGAAAGTTTTGTAGGTAAAGAGGTGTAAAGTATAGCAGGTAAAGAGGATTCCCTACAAGAAGATAATTTAGACCAAGAAGATCCAGGAGATTGAACCCAGTAACAAAGTTTATGGATGTGTGCAGCCCAGTAATAGAATTGAAAATTTTGTAATGCAAGCCCTCCCATAAGTTTACACTTCTGCAATAAAGATTTACTAACCCTTGGTGGCTTCCCTCCCCAAATAAATGTACTAATTATCTTATCCAATGAATCAAAGAATGATTTTGGGAGAGAAAGAGGCACTTGTTGGAACAAGAAAAGAAACTTCGGTAAAATATTCATTTTGACGGCGTTGATCTTGCCAATTAGGGAAAGTGGTAAGTTACCCCAACTCTGAATGTTAGATTTAACCTTTGAGATAAGGGAAGTAAAGTTAGCTGATAGAAGATTAGATAGAAAACGTGTCACGTTGATACCTAGGTATTTAAAACCTGACTGACTAAATTGAAACGGTAGATCTGACTGTTGGAGAGACAGAGCTGGAGTATTGACAGGAAAACAGTTGCTTTTATCTAAATTTAGTTTATAACCAGAGACAACACCAAAAAATTCCAGAACATCCAAGACAGAAGGCATAGAGGCGGTAGGATCAGTTACATACAATAACAAATCATCAGCATATAGCGACAATTTGTATTCTACACCATACCGAACTATTCCTTTAAACAAGGAGGAAGATTTTAGTGCAATAGATAGCGGCTCAATGGCAACAGCAAAAAGCAGTGGGGATAAAGGACACCCTTGGCGACACCCTCGTCCGAGCACAAAATAATCCGAATAAGTATTGTTAGTCTGAACTCTAGCATAAGGGGTTGAGTAAAGGAGGCTAATCCAGGAAATAAACTTGTCCCCAAATCCAAACTTCCTCAGGACTGCAAGCAAATACTCCCATTCGACCCTGTCGAATGCTTTTTCAGCATCTAATGAAATCATTATTAAAGAGATTTTTTAAATAAAACACAACAATTCTATATTGTATTTTTTTCCAGAGACAAACCTCATAGTTCTTATTTATGTTAATGTAAATTGGTTGTCGAGATATGGTATAAATTTTTATGTGGTGACTATGCTTCAGGGTCCGGGGTTCAAAACCCGCCGGAGCCATGTGTGTGCAGAGTTTGCAAGTTTGCATGTGTTTAAAATACACGTGTACACATAAAATACACGTGTTTGAAATACCATACATGCTAAAGTATGCTAAATAAGGAACCTTAAACCGACAATCTGGTTCTTGTAAATGTTTCCACTCATTCGGAACACCAGCAGGATTGTGGAAATGTCTATATTTTTATTTCAAATATTAAACACAAAGCTGATTTTTTTTCATAATGTACTAAAATGCTATAACGTATCCGAGCACTAACTTAAATATTGACACGGACAGCTGCATTCACTCCTGATTGTATTAAATAGTTGGTCTCGCATACCCAGTGAGCCTAAAATGGACCAGGTGACCTTGGTTTTGCAGGGAATTTGGGATGAGCATGAAAAAGCCATTTTCCACTGGTTGTTAAACACAGGTTTGATTTGAAAATAGACGTTGGCAAGCTTCTCGTTCTCTCTATCTCTCAAATATTTTAAATATTTATTTTTTCAAAGAAATGGTATTTTGGACAAGCAATAGAAACATGGATTGAGCTGTGCAACAAATTGGTTTCCTGATTTTTTATGATAAAAAAATGATGATACTGTATGATCTCTTGTCACAAACATGGTGCATGAGGCATGGTGGTGCAGTGGGTTGTCAGAGCGCAGCCCTGCTGGGACGCAAATTCCCAACAGCCCACACGAGCGCGCATGCGCACTGCCCGGAGCGTCCCGAACTCCAACTCCCAGAAACCCCACGAGGCGCATGCATGTGAGATCACCCGGAATACTAATGAACAACACCTGGTGTCGCTTTCTTGGAGACCCGGCCTTTTTTAAAAACCCACCTCAAAATTTCAGGGGGAAAAAAAAGAAAAAAAAAAAATTTTGTTGGAGAAAAAAACAACTAAAATATTTTTAAAATTTTTGTTTTTTAACCACCTTTTTTTTTTTTTTTTCCCCCTCCTTTGTTTTTTCCCCCCTTTTTAACGCTTTTCTTTTTTTTCCCCCGCCCCCCCCCCCGCTTTTTCCCCTTTTTTTTTTCCCCGTTTTCCTTCTGCCCCCCCCCCCCCCTTCCCCCCTTTTTTTTTTCCCACCACCTGAAATTTTTATAAGCTGACTGAATGGATGATGGACAGGAACCGTTTGGGACCACGAGAACGAATGATCTCCGAACAGGGTAGGGCCATTGCTGAGTTACACGCCCAGCTCGCGTGCCTCACTCCCCCTCCCGCTCCAGCCACGGCTTCTCAACCTTGCTCCCCCTCTATTCCACAACCGGAGAAATACGATGGGAATCCCGTGCGCTGCCGCGGGTTTCTCCTCCAATGCTCCCTGTATTTCGCTGCTCACCCGGAGATGTCGGACACGTGCAAGGTGATCATTTTTATGGAACTGCTCACTGGGAGAGCTCAATTATGGGCAACTGCCAAATGGGAGGGCAATCCCAACCCCAAGCTCTCCTCCCTCCTCAGGAACGGGAACGCCGCCGCCAAGAACGGCTCTGCTTTTACTGTGGTGAGAAAGGACACTTCATCCGGGGGTGTCCCCGGAGGCCCTCAGCCCCAGAAGCAGCCCAGAAAAAGGTGAGTCCGGCTCCCACCTCTTCAACACTAATTTCAGGTGGAGCATTTGTGATTCGAGTGGGGCTTGAACATGCTTCTGGTCTCTGTGTTTTAGAAGCATTAATCGATTCTGGAGCAGCAGGAAACTTTCTGGACCAGGAGGTGGCGCGCCATCACAACATCCCCTAACGAAGCCCCGCGCCTCCCCGTCACATTCAAGCCATCGATGGAGCACCCATTGGAAATGGTCTCATCACCCAAGTAACGGAAAGTCTCCTCCTGCATGCCAGCGCCTTGCATCGTGAATCCATTTCATTTTTTGTCATTCATAAAGCCCGATATCCCCTGGTCCTCGTATACCCCTGGTTAGCTCAGCACAATCCCCAAATCACATGGGACAAAGGGGACATCATCCGTTGGTCCCCCTACTGCTTTCAGCACTGCCTGTCCTGCGCCACGATCAGTATCTCCTCCACTTCCATCGAGAGCCCTGATGACCCGGTTCCGGCCACCATTCCCCATGAGTACACGGATTTGAAGGAGGTATTCAGCAAAAGAAGGGCAAGTGGATTACCCCCACATCGAAGCTATGACTGCGCCATTGAATTCCTGCCGGGGGCTGTCCCGCCTAAAGGGGGGGTGTATTCACTCTCCATCCCGGAACAACAGGCAATAAAGGACTATATTCGAGAAGCCCTCCAACAAGGGTACATCCGACCCTCAACCTCCCCGGTATCCGCCGGGTTCTTTTCGTGGAGAAGCGGGAGGAGGCGGCCTGCGCCCTGTATTGACTACCGGGCGCTGACGCGCCTGTTGTGTGCGCTACCGATATCCCCTCCCGCTGGTACCGTCCGCCCTGGAACAGTTACGGACAGCCAAGATGTTCACAAAACTGGACCTCCGCAGTGCCTACAACCTATTTCGTATTCCGGGGGGGGAGACGAGTGGAAACGGCGTTCAGTACACTCACCGGGCACTACGAGAACCTGGTAATGCCCTATGGGCTTTCTAACGCGCTCCATCAGTATTCCAGTGCCTCATAAACGCACGTGCTTACGACATGCTGGGAAAATTTGTCATTGCCTACATTGACGATATCCTCATTTTCTCTAACTCACCGGAGGAACACCGGTCACACGTGCGCCAAGTTCTACACAGACTGTTACGGAATCAGCTGTACGTCAAAGCAGAGAAGTGTGAGTTCCACCGGACCACCATAGCGTTTCTGGGATATGTGATAGGTCCCGAAGGGGTGTCCATGAACCAAGAAAAGGTTACCGCGGTGCTGAAGTGGCCGACACCAACCAGAGTCAAGGAATTACAGCGATTTTTGGGGTTTGCAAATTTTTATCGAAGGTTCATCCGAGATTTCAGTGCGATTGCCAGCCCCCTCACATCCCTGTTACGGGGGCAGCCGAAGCGGCTATCCTGGACCCTCGAGGCCCAAGGAGCCTTCAACAAGCTCAAGACCGCCTTTACCACGGCACCCATCCTCCGGAATCCTGACCCGGACCGTCCCTTTGTGGTAGAAGTTGACGCCTCAAGCACAGGGGCCGGGGCGGTCCTCTCCCAGAGGTTCGGGGACAAACCAAAGCTGCATCCTGTTGCGTTCTTCTCGCGCAAATTTAGCCCCGCCGAGCGGAATTATGGGGTGGTGGACCGAGAACTTTTGGCCATGAAGCTGGCCTTTGAGGAGTGGAGACACTGGCTGGAGGGGTCAGCCCACCCATTCATGGTTTTTACTGACCGCAAGAATTTAGAATACCTCCGGACTACCAAGAGAATGAACACACGTCAGGCCAGATGGAGTCTGTTCTTCACTCGCTTCAATTTCATGGTCTCCTACCGTCCCGGCTCCAAGAACCTCAAAGCGGACGCCCTCTCCCGGCAAGAGGCCCCGGGCCAGGCTCCCGACCCGGCGGACCCGGTCCTCCCTCCCACCTGCTTTCTCAGTGCCATCGAGTGGGATCTGGACCAGGAATTAGAGCAAGCGCTCACCGACAGCATCCCCGCTAATTGCCCGTCCGGGAAACTGTTCGTTCCCGAGAACCATCGAACTAACCTGATCTCCTGGGCCCATTCAGTCAGAGGAACCGGGCACCCTGGGGCAAAACGAACCTATCAGCTCCTACAGGAGAAGTATTGGTGGCCGGGCATGGACCAAGAGGTCCGAAAGGCGGTGGCGTCATGCTCCATGTGCGCCCAAGCAAAGGTACCTAGGAAACTGCCAGTCGGTAAGCTAAGACCGTTGCCCATACCCGAAAGACCGTGGTCACACCTGGCCATCGACTTTATCACCGATCTGCCCGTTTCGCAAGGGAACACCGTAATCTTCGTAGTGGTGGACCGATTCTCGAAGGCCATCCGTTTTATCCCCTTGCCCGCGCTCCCCCGCCTTCGCTCCGCCACTCTCATATTCCAGCCCGTTTTTGTTATTTCGGCATCCCGGGAAAATTGTCAGTGACCGGGGCCCCCAGTTCACCTCCCGGGTGTGGACCAGCTTCATGGAGAAACTAGGGGTGACCGTGAGTCTCACATCAGGCTATCACCCCCAAGCCAACGGACAAGCCGAAAGAGTGAACCAGGAACTAGGACGCTTTTTGCGAACCTTTTGCGCTCCAAACCCAGAGGACTGGAGCACCTTCATACCCTGGGCGGAGTATGCTCAGAATTCCCTGCGGCACTCGGCCACCCAGCTAACTCCCTTCCAGTGTGTGCTCGGGTACCAGCCACCCTTGTTCCCGTGGAACGCCGGTCAACCGGTGGTTCGAGCGGAGTGAGCAGATCTGGGCAGCGACCCACCGGCGCCTCGAAACCATCTCGCGGAAGTACAAACACCAAGCCAATCGCAGACGGAGTGACCACCCTAACTATCAACCGGGGGATAGAGTGTGGCTCTCTACACGGGACTTGAAGCAACCTCACAGCTGCAGGAAGCTCACTCTGCAATACACTGGGCCCTATCGAATCCTCCGCCAGGTTAATGAAGTGACGTACCGCCTGAAGTTGCCGCCACATAGTCGAATATCCCCGTCGTTCCATGTGTCTCATCTGAAACCGGTAAGGAATGGTCCCCTGGCAGAGGATGTGCCAGCAGCCGAACCCCCGACTCCCCTCCAGATCGAGGGGCAATCTGCGTATCGAGTGAGTCACATCCTGAAATCTCGGCGACGAAGGCAGGGCTTGGAGTATCTGGTCGCGTGGGAGGGTTATGGACCAGAAGAGCAGTGTTGGGTCCCGCGTCGGGATATCCTAGATCCCGAGCTGTTAGAGAATTTCCATCGCTCATACCCGGGTCTCCCAGGTCCCCGGCCCGCGAGGGCGAGGCGTTGGGGCTCCCGAGTGAGCCCCTTGTGGGGGCTCTGTCAGAGCGCAGCCCACCCAGGACGCAAATTCCCAACAGCCCAGACACGCGCATGCGCACTGCCCGACGCGTCCGAACTCCAACTCCCAGAAACCCCACGAAGCGCATGCGTGAGAGATCACCGGAATACTAATGAACAACACCTGGTGTCGGCTTTCTTGGAGACACAGGTATTTAAGAAACCACATTCCGAGTTCACGGTGCGAAGTATACGCTCGTAACATTTGTTTGCTGCGATACCAAGCTCTCTGATATCTTTACGACTTCCTGGTTTACCACGACTCTCTGCCTGTTTACCCCGACGCCGTCCCTGGATTATCCCGCATTCCTTTCACGCCGTGTTCGCTGTCGGCCTCCACCTGCTCCCGCGCCTGTGTCCTCCCCACCGCCTGACATGGGTAGCATTACCACCTCACAGATCCAGTAAAGATATATTTTCCTATGGCCCAAGGTACACTAATCCATAAAAATTGGGGCCCAGTGTATTATGGCTCCAAAATCTACCCAAACATATCATGCTGGGTGTGTTGGAAATGGAAATGCAGTTTTAGCTATACTCTACTGGACTTACTAGCAGGTCCAAATACTAAAATCAATCATATTATTTCATCTATGAAGTGTCCTTATACTGTACAACAGACTCAGTCAACTGATCATGCTTTTAGCTCATCGCCTGTCACTGATGACATAGACAGATACAGCATGCTGTAAATTCATCCAGGTTACATTATACTTCAAACCATGCATGTCTGTACACTTAACACAAATCCATTTTATTGATCAATTAAAATACATAATTCACAAGTTATATCTAAGTGGCCACTTTAGTAAGTAGGTCTGTGCCAAGCAGTGAATCATAGAAGACTTAATGTGGCTAGATGTGGTATGTGTAAATGAGTAGATAGACAAGGTGAACCTAGGTAAAATGGCAAGAAAAAAGGAAGACAAACATTAAGTGAACAGTTGTGAACATATACTGTATTTCTGAATCCCATAGAACCATGTTATATTTAGGGTCATATACACAGCAGATGCATAAGCGCAGACTTAGACTTTCTTTCTTTCTTCAAGCTAAGTAAAGTGTTGCTATTTTGAGATAGGGTGTCAACCACCTGTATATCTGCCATCTGTATTTATATTTTTCTCTAACATCTAATTTTATGTTCTTGCAATATCCCTCTATCCCTTCTTCTAATGAAATTTCCTTTATGTAACTTTAACATACATTGACACAACAAATATTTTCTCTTGTGCTTTATAGGCTGTTAAGCATACTGATATTGACTGAAAGGAAAGCAGAGAGGATGTTTCTGAATTAGTTTCATGTTACTGTACTGAAATGTGAGCATCACAAACACAGTAACGGCATTCTACCCCATCCTGTATGTACTAATTAAATTCCTGTGGACAGAAGTTTATGTTTTCACTGCTCATGTTTGATTGGTTCCAGATAATTTAACAAGAAAAAAACAATCGATAATTGTCATCAAACACTAGTCTATAATTAAAATTAGTGTAAATCTGCTCTGAAATTATGCTGCCCAGAGAGCTGTTTATAAAAACAGGCAATTTAAACCAATTTAATTTGTTTTCTGGTCATTGGACATATTTGCTTATATTTGCTTAGTCTATGTGTGGGAATGAGGCATCAGTGTGTAAGACCTTTTGGCTTGGGGAAGTGACTTATTCTCACATCGTGAATATGTATGGCTCAGCTTGGCTACTTTAATTTGACTGAGCAGATGTGTGATACATACTGTACACTACTGACTACTGAAATCCAACCTTGCCACAGAGGTGACAGAAAGTATTATGCTTTTGTGGGGATTGTGTTTTCAATTAACAGGAAGTTCTCCTTTCATTTCATCCATTAAAACCTGCCCCAAGATAACAGTCAAGCTCTTTAATGATACTCGATATCTGGCAAATCAAGGCTCCTTAAGGTGTGCTTCCTGGACTGCTGTTTATCTTAATATTTGTTTAATAACTAAGAACTGATTAGTGTGCATCACAGCTCTCAATTTGCTCAGTTGAAAAATAATGAAATGGTATCTATTCTGATGTCTCTGCTCCATTAACCATAGCTCATTTTTCGAGCATTTTGACTTCCTTTACTACTAGATTTCTAACACTGCTAGCACTACAGGAATTCATATATGATATCTATTTCTTTCTTCCTGACACATCCAATATATATTTTAATGCTTTGCATCTCTTAAAATTATTGCAAGGTAATTGATTTCCTGGGATATGGAAATATATGCAAACTGAAGACACTTTGGGTCATTTTCCCCCCTCAGTCCTCTAAGTACAATAATCAAGTAGCACATTAGCCTGAGGCCATTCTATTGTAATCATACTGCTACTTATTAAAGCCAAGATATTCATGCGATAATATGACATAACTACCTAAATCACACTGAGAGAACTCCAAGACCCATGCAAATCCCTTAATAACCATGAAAATGCCTTTGTCAATGAATTGGCCTTTCAAGATTCCTGTCAAATATAAGATTATTTGTAATGCTTGCAATGACATTTTCCTGATTAAAAATGATGGTGTCCTTTTGAATGGGAAGTAGGTCAGATGCATTTAGAAAAATACATACTTTTACCATTTGCATACTTTGATATGCCAGCATGAAGGTCAGTTAATCATCAGGCCCTCAGTGAAATTAGTCAGGCATATTACAGAAGGAGAAAATCATAAAACCCAGTCTGGGGCTGAAGACAGGAGCAGAGAGACCTTATGCCTTTAAATTGTTTAACATGAACATTCATGACAGTTCTGGACACAGCCCGTCATATGTGAACTCTCTGGAGGAAACTCATTTATTTGAATGACAGTTTTCCCATCATGTGGTATTTGTGTATTGCTACAAATATGCATATTTTGCAATGTGGGGAGTCCTACTGAAGTGATTCCATTTCTCAAAAGCCTTTGTACTGAACGTGAATGCCTGGAAAAAGAGGACACACTTTTCCCATTTCTATGTTTTCTCTATGTCACAATTCAGACAAGAGCCATCTTCTTCTTCCCACCAGTGATTTTAGCTAGAGTTAATCTGCATTTTGGTGAGTCCTGCATTCTGTAATTCAGTGAAGGTCAATATCTCTCTCATCCTTTTTGCTACATTCTTCACTTCAGAGAGTCCTATTGAAATAAAATATAGAGTAGCTCAGTTGGAATTCTTACAATAGCATTAAATAAAAGCTTTTTGGCAAAGTTCTATTCTGATATCTCAGCTCTATTAACACATCTTCACTCAGGTATGACTTAGTAAGAAAGGAAACTCTTAAATAATGGCACTGAACTACACAAAGATGCTCTCACACTGTTGTATAAAAAAAGTAAGTGAAATTTATCTTGCTAAAAATAATCTTGAAATTAGAAGGTAGGTTCACTTTCACATGCAATTACCACAAATGAGAAAATCTATACTATACATTTTTAATGTTTATTACATAGTATATAAGCATACCTAATGCATTAACAGCTCATACTAAATCTATCTAAGGTTTATTCCAAATAATATTCCAAAATGATTAAGATTTCTCACAGCTACATTTGGCAATGATACCATGGTGTGCAGTTGATTTTAATAGCTGCCATAGATGCTAATCAGTAAATCCTGTTCACTCTTTATGGAACAATTAGATGAAAAACTGGAATCTGTCTTGTAAAATTCTAATTGGTAGCACGCTCTCTTAGGTGTGTATGATGTGTGCATATGTGATAATTATTGCGGATTGATGAAAAGGCATTGATTAAAAATGGAAAAAATGGAATGGAACAGAATCTCTCTCTCTGTCTCTCTCTCTATCTCAAACGCACACACACGCACACACACGCATGCATGCACGCACACACACGCATGCACGCACACACACATACACACACACACACACACACACACACATTCAACAGTGATTTCCCATGTTATTTTGCCACATTTTTTCTTTAGCTAAATAGTATTTGTTCTTTCTCAGTTTGACTACTGAATCATTTTGGTTACTTTAGTGTTCATGATGCTTCATAGCATTGACTTGCTTTGCATTATTATAATAGCAGTTCTCAGTGTGTGACTGTGTGTGAAAAATTGGGCAACACTGGTGGAAGAAGCCATAGTGTAGGTATACCAGAAACTACACACACACACACACACACACACACACACACACACCACCACCACCACCACCACCACCACTATGATCAAGGGATAATGACATGCATACCAGCAACTTCTACAACATTCATGAATACATTCATCCAAACACCCCTCGGATGACATACAGAGACCTGTACTCTCTACTCTCTCCTGTTTCCTTCTTTCCTGTACTGTAATGTTATACCGAATTGTGGCAAGGAGCAGAGCTCTACTTCTTATAAAACCAGCAGCACTGATTCAGCCCAAGGAGAAATGGAAATTGGCTTTCTTTGTGTAGATGTGCACAAGATTAAAATATAAGCAGCGTTGCCTGGAAATGTGTAAGAGACGCAGGAGTTACAGAGACATTAATCACTTGTACAACATAACTTCTTTGGGGTCATTTATGGTGAAAGCTAGTTGCAATATAATTTTGCTTGCAATATACAGTATGGTATTCATGTATTATATTACACCCAAAGGTCGATACTCAATTTTACAGTAAAATTGGACTGGCTTTGCCATTGTTCATTTTAAGAGATAATTTGTTTATTTAGTTTTAGTCTTAGTGTTTTGACCAAAATATATAATATATTTAGTGGCTGTTACTTTTAATCAAATTACTACAGCAACCACTAACTGCTTTATCCTGGTCAGGGTTGTGTTGGATCTAGATCCACTTGGTAACACTGGGCACAAGGCAGGAGAATTCAACTGTTCATTGCAGAGGACCATGCACCCACACATTCAAACCTATGGGCAAATTAGCATAGCCAATACATATAATCTGCAGGCTTTGGACAATGAGAGGAAACCTGAGAACCAAGAGGAAACCCACATAAACACAAAAAGAAAGTCCCTGTTTCCTGAGAAGGGAACAAGACTGTGGAACGAGACTCTGTGGGAAGCGCCCTCATGTTTGGCATCTGAAGTCTGGTAAAATCATGCCTATGTATAGGCCTGTTGTGATCAGGTGATGTGGCATAACACACGTCTTGTGACTATAAAACGGTACCTGTAAACCACAGCGTCTCTTTGTCTGAAGCGCAGACACAATTTACAGGCATATCCCAGGTAGACAAAGCTACACAATGCCTCATTCCCTTCACAGGGAACAGGGTTACCTGCATAACCCAGATGTTCCCTTTAAAAGTGAACTCAACATTGCGTGAGCTTCATGCTGTGGGCATAAGTATACCCACTCTGTCTTACTGAGGGTATGGCCTGTCACAGAGTTCATCAGTAAGGTACACATAGACCCTAATTGTAGAAGGAGCCAACCTTGCCAAGAAACATTCTTGTAATAACTCCAGGACTGCAGCCACTGTGCAGTTTACTGGGTCTCACTGACATTCTTACCGTTAAACATGGTCTCTACAACCTCGGTTGAGAGACCGGAATCTATGAGCTGGTGCCCCTAAGGGGCCAGACTCACAGTTCCATAGTTGTGGACGAGGGTGATAAATCAGCCTTCTGGCTTGAGACAATATTATTTGGAGACAATATTATTTGTTTCCCGGATATATTATCGCAGAGAAGCAAATTTGAGTAGGCCAATTCGGTGCTACTAGCAGCAGGTGAAGCATGATCTTAGCAAATTCTCACTAGCGCCTGTGCAAGCAGAGCAATCGGGGAAAAGGTGTACAGACACATCCTCAGCCACATGTGTACAATGGCATTCAGTTCTGACCTTTTTGGACAGGACCAGTGGACCAGTGGACCAGGAATTAATGGCTGTGAAGCTCCCTCCCTCAGATAAAGAGGTACATGTTCTATGATTCCTTTGTCCAAGAGAGATCTACTTCCTGGGCTAACATCAGGCTCTGCATTGTGCTGACTTCTGTTGTGAGCTGGGGAGGAGGGGGTTGAGCTATGAACTGGACCTGGAAGACCTTTCTAGGACAGAACCAATGGAGACACATTTGGAAGTACAGTGGTGTAAAAGGTGCTTGCCTTCCTCATTTCTGTCTTTGCGTTGTCCCTAGTGTTCATCAACCAATAACATACAAGGTGATTATAAATCACACATCGGTAAAAGTGATTGCCATAATCCCTAGCAGTAACCTAATAATAGGCTTGCGGAGTTTGCCACCACTTTGCAGTTCAATTGTTAGCGAGTACAAACTAGGTGACCTTTCAGTTGTTTCATGTTGTATTTTTGACTCCAACTTTTGTACAATGTGTTGTATTGGTTATGTTTGCTCAAGTGGTTTCTCCTCTCTGTCATTTTCAGTGTGTGGGTAGTTAAGAATGGTTTGATTGTGGGGGTTGTTTGGGTGGTTAGGCGTCCTGTTCTTTGTGTATTTCTAATAACTTTGTTAATCTTTCAATGTTTTGTATTAGTTTATTATGTGAGTTGCTAATAGTGGGGTGGGGTAACCAAGTTATAGTTAAGGGGGCATCACTTTTTCACAGCTTTTGGATTTTTTTTTAATAACATTTACACATTTTTTATTGTAAATGAAAACATGGGCTTTTCAGTTTCGATGCAGCCATATGGTCTTTAGTGATGTTAACTTTCCACATTTTGTTGGAGGGAAAGCAAGCAAATGTCTCTCCCCCTCTGTAATAACATGAGAGCAGGGACTAACCCACATTCACAGTGGGGGAAATAAGTATTGAACACGTCAAAAAAATTTTCAGTAAATATATTTGCAATGAGGCTATTCACATGAAATTTTCACTAGACATCAGTATTAACTCAAGAAATGCAGAGATATACAGAATTCACACCATTAAATTCCAAAAAGAAACTTGTGTGTAATGAAGTGGAAAGGCACAGGAAAAAAGTACTGAACACGCTGTTCCATATTGATGGAATTGGATACAGGCATATTTTAAAAAATTCAGAATCTTCCAGTAAGCACCATTGGGGCCATTATCCGCAAATTGAAGCAACATCACTCCATTATCAACCGGCCACGCAAAGGAGCTCCTTGCAAGATTTCCTTGCAATTTTTTTCTTTGTCATTCCTCTTTATTACATATAATTTCATTTATGGACTTTAATGTTTAGATTTTTTTATATGTGTGTATTTCTTGAGTTAATACCAAAGTCTAGTGAAAATTTCATGTGAATAGCCTCATTGGAAATATATTTACTGAAAAAAAATTTATGCCTTCAGTACTAATTTCCCCCACTGTATATATCTTTATCATGATACAATAATGGAATGAAAGCATAGACAAATTCAGGGTACTGAACTAGATTCACTAATGCACTGATCTCTTCCATAACCACCAGCCACCCAGCTCAGACTAAATATGTACAGCTGTATTTCAAAGTCAGCAAAAAGCAATCTTATACTATGCATATTTTGAATTTGGTAAAATTAGATCAATTCTTATTGATGGTTCTTACTGTCTCAATCAAATATTGCTTAATAATGTTTTGCTTTATTCCTTATCATCGGGCGGCTGTGGAGCGTTGTCCACTAATCGTAGGTTTAGTGGTGGTTCGATTCCCGGCCTGGGTGACTCCACATGCCGAAGTGTCCTTGGGCAAGACACTGAACCCCAAGTTGCTCCCGATGGCAAGTTAGCGCCTTGCCTGGCAGCTCTGCTACCATTGGTGTGTGAGTGTGTGTGTGAATGGGTGAATGAGACACAGTGTAAAGCGCTTTGGATAAAAGCGATATATAAGTGCACCATTTACCATTAATTGGCTGGTTAGATTTGAGCATGAACCCCATTGCCTGTATAGTAACAAGCAATGTGAAGACCCAATCATTTTGCAGTCTTTCCATGTGAATTTCTTTGAACAAGTGATGACTAATTGATTGGCTCATGTATTGATTACCTCCACAAACACAAGCCACCCAAATCACAGTCTAAATATGAGCAGCAGTATTTTGTTTGCTGTATTCTCTCTGTATAATGATTGACGGCTGTATAGAATATAGAAAATCTTTTGCTTCATTGATTTGTTGTTCTGAAACAGGACTCAGTGTGTTTGTCATTATTTCATGCTCTTTCAGCATTGTATAGAGTGTATGCATCAACGTCACTTTTCCGCCGGAACACCCCCCATCGGCCGAACCAAGTGGAAAAACATCCAGCAAAATGGCTGGTTTTAATAGCTGAATCTGCAAAAAACTTGTTAGTATAACTAACAATTATCAGCTTATCCCTCTTACCCCTAACTTCCCACAGTATTATGTCCCACAACCCTATATTCCCCATAAAAACAGCACGCCAGCCCTGAGTTCCTGGGCAAAAAAATCTACCTTTTAATTTGAGCATTTTTAAGCCTTGAAATAACTTATAATAACGTATTTCTGTAATATTACTTTGAAAATGAAGAAAGTCAGTTTTTTTACTAAACGTAGAGCACAATTCTTAACTAGAGAAATTACGAAAAATGCTCGCTAAAATCCTTCTACTCATTTAGAAGTACCATACGAGCATCAACGTGGACAATGCCTTTGAATAAATTCAAGTAAATAATAAATAAATGCATTTTTGCGCCGAAAGTCAAGTTTCGGCTGATAATCAGAACAGCAGGTACTGTTTTCATGAGTGCACAGAAATGGTCAGGTTATGACTCCAAACCCCTGCATTGTCAGTCGCACTGGTTGATGCTGAAGATGAAGACGGATCAGGGTCTGAATCAGTAGTGTTTGGGTCACTATCAGTTTCGGTTTCGGTTTCAACATCGCCTGAACTTTCACTGCTGTCACCATTTGAATACTTGCTCTCGCACATGTAACTGTGTATGTTTTCTTTTTTTTTTTCACTGTTTTAGATGTACCTGTGTTCACTGTAGGTGTAACTTTAGCTGTAACATGATTCGCTTTGCGCTTTGGCATTTTTAGTTCTACTATTACACCAATATTCACGCTTGGATCAGCTTCATCGTAATGACGGCGTAATAGCATAATCATGTTGTGACGTCATGACATCATCAACCTTCAGGGTCAAAAAATAATAATTAAATAAGTAAGGAATCATAGCAGAGTAATGCTATATTATATTGGCCTTACGGGGATTTGGCATAGACGACCAAGCTGGTATATCGTCCTTACGAGGACAGATCAAAGACGGGCAAGCCGGTTTTTCGGCCATACAGGGTAAGAGGGTTAAATTAAAGGTAGTTGGACTTGACAGTGACCCTTACAACTTGCCCAAGAACCCGTGGTCCATTGACATTGGCATGTGGCCAGAAATCGGTTTTCCTCAACATTTATACATAACTGAAGCCTGAAGATGTACAAAAGCCTTGATGCTTGGAAATACTTCATGGTGAGATTTTTTGGAGAAATGAAAGAGACAATAGCACCAATAAACTTTCTGGTAGTATGTGGACAGGTATGTACAAATATTTTTTATTTTATTACTTAATATTATCTGGTAAACCGTAAGCTAGCTAGTCCTAGTTTATTTGTAGTGAACGCTGCTTCATCTTACTAACGTTATATGTTTGTGAAGGTAAAACACAGTCCGAGAATGAATGAGTCCTCATTATTCATCAATGGAAATAGGGAGCATTTAAAAAGAAATATGTAACAAATTATTCATCATTGTACAACACGAATACCAAAACAACTTACAATTACACTGCTCAACTTGGTAAAAAAGGAGTGAATGGTTTTTTCATGCTGTACACCAATGCTGCCACTCAGTCTTTTTGCCATTCAGTGGGCAGCGAGTTCCACCTACCATGACGTCACATGCATAAACTCTATTTAACTATTTGAGAGAATTCCATCAAGTTAGAATGAACAGTGGACATAAATGAGCCTAAGAATTTTTTTTTATGTTGGTGTATGCATTGAGATCCAGACAAATAAATAAATTCTTCACCATCAGATAGGAATGTGGACTTATTTATCCATCCATCCATCCATTTTCTGTACCGTTCATCCTAATGGGTCGCGTAGATCCTGGAGCCTATCCCAGGGAGCATGGGGCACAAGGTGGGGCACACCCTGGATGGGGTGCCAATCATTCACAGGGCATGAACTTATTTATTTATTTAATTGTTTGTTTGTTTTGGTTGTTTGCTTGCTTGTGCTTCCTTGCTTTCTCTCTGACCCATGTTTGATGGAGAAGAAAAGTCTGAATGTGTACCAGGAGAATAATGACTTCTTTCCTTCACCTGCAGTGTATTATCAGTAACACTACACACGTTAGACTCCCGGCAAACAATTCTCTGACATCAAGATGATCTTAAGATAGATGCCAAAAGAGGCAGGTATGTTCTTTATTGGCCTTTTTTTACATGGAGAATTAACATAGAATTCTCACTTTAGTTACAGCCTCTGTTGGCTTTCATGAATTTCACTTTTACAATTCTCACTCTGAACTATCACACACTATTCCCACTTCTCTGCCACCTATTTCCCACCCGAACCAAATGGATTAACCTCCACCTACAGCAACCCTTTCAAATTCATCATGGCCCTTGGTGATTACGGCTAAGGAAGTGGCTGGCACGCAATGACCTTCAGAAACTCTCTTCTCACTATTCCCTGTCTCTTCAGGCTCAAGGTGCATGGCTGTGTCAGGATGATTTCTTATTCCTTTTATGGTAGGAGTGCAGCACTTTATCTCTTCGTTAGGTTCGTGGTTTATAAAGGAAGCAATGGCAGTATGTGGGGAACGATTCTTACTTGAAGTTGTTTACTGAAAGCACAATGCAAGACAGAAGATGTCCTTTGCAGTCATTGTGATTTAGAGGAGTGCTGTGTAAAGATGGGTCATTTTATAGTAAATTGTCAGCTTTCTGAATAATTGAGCAAGAAACAGATGATGATCGTGCTATCTACTCAGTGCCTCTTTTTCTGCTTTTCTTTTTTATGAGAGCCATAAGCTTAGATAAGAAAGAAGGGTACCTGTGTCCTTGTGTCCTTGTGTCCTTGTTTAAGAGGACTTATGGGAATGAGAGTTTTTTGCCCTTGAGCTAGAAGGTTTGTGACAAGACAAGAGTGATGTTGGAATGGATTTTGGGTATGGACAGGATGTTGAGACCTAGTTACCTGCTGCACATGCCACTCATAACACTGCTCATATTACTATAGTGCCACAATAGACACTTAAATTAGCCTGAAAAGATTCAAACACAAAAGAGACTTTTTAGTGCACTCTAGAGCTTTTCAAATCTAGTATGCTTGACTATGTGCCAAGGTGTTGAAGGTGTTAAAGTGTTAGAGTATTTCTAAGCATTATTCACCATTTTTAGTGGAGTGTTGGTTTTTCAAGATCTGGAAAAAAATACTGGTGATTTAACCTAATCTATTCATTAAAAAATAATCTAAAACATTCATGCAATACGGTTGCCTAAGAATTGTAAGGTTCTATATGAATTAATAATGAATAGTAGATATAACCTTATAATACTAAGGTCACAATATATTGATACATCTTTCTAAACCAATACATTCTTAAAGAATCATTCAGATTCATAACCTCCTTCCATAATCTGTGTGAAATAATAAAGCCAATCAGAGCCCAGGTCCTCCAGGGTAGAAAAGGGTAGTTTTTAAACTCAGGAAATAATTTGTGAAATGGAACAGTATTGGAACCTTTCTAGGTAAATAGGACAAAGAATGAGAATAATGACCAGAGGAGAATGATGGAGAAAATTCTACAGGAAAACTATAGAAGTATAGAAGCCCCGAAAGGTGACAGCACTGCTGCACATCATGGATCACATCCAGATCCACCTCACTATTCACCCTACCTAGAAAAAGGTTTTACATGCAATCATGTAATATAGACGGTAAGATTGGAGAATACTTATCCAAGGACCAAGAGCTGTAAGCCAGGTGGAGGAGGAAGAGGGCAAACACTGAGATAAGAGAGAAGAAAACATGTGTTGGCAGGTTATGTCTAGTTCCCCAGATGCATCTTTCTCTTGTAATGTTTTAAAAGGAAGTATTACTGTTAGGCATTGTTAGACACTTTATTAACCATTGGACTTGGAGAAGTGTACATATAATTTACTTCTGAATAGTATGTGCAATTTATTATCTGTCTGTCTTTTTTCTCGTTTTCTCTCTGTGTATATCTTGATGTTTGTAAGTCAGACTTGATAGTGTGGGAGTAAAAGAGTGAAAACCCTTATATATTGTCAGCCAAAAGACAAGAACATAGTTGAATGCACATTACTATATCTTACACAAATAATGTTTAAATCATGCCAAAATTAAATAAACATAGCTGAATGAAAGCCAAACTACTGTGGGCTCTGTGCCCAGTATTGTGAGCCCTAGTATTTGCTCAGTTAGTACTGTTTCGCTGTAAGATGTTTGATGGTGCAAGTATGACCCTACAATTGAAAATCATGACTCACTGGACTGAGTAATGACTTAATTTCAGAAACCTCTTTTCTTCAGCTACATAATAAAATGAAATCCATATACTGCTCAGATGAATATGACTTAAAATTATTGGTGATATTCAGCAGTACATTATAAATATTAAGACAAAAAATTTGCAGGAATATGATGGAGGTGGGTGAGGAAAATAGTACAATTTTAGAGTTATACTTTACAAAGACAGATACATAAGATTAAATTCTAGGAAATACATGTTTGGGAAGGCTTTTCAAAATTTTTTTAGCATTTATAAAACAGTATGGGTTTTCTATACTGCCATACATACTTCTATACTTAAAAATGCCAGATCAAATCTTGATATTCATTTTCTGTTCATGTGTTTGATAGCCTTTCTTCCAAATCAGGAGACAAAATCGTTTGTTCACACACATTCATCTGAAAACATCACATCTATGTTGCATACTAAGGGTCGGGAATGATTCTTTCTTCAGAATCTTTCACAGACTATTGACATTTGAAGGACAATGTCTTGTATTTTTGTTACAAACAGCTAAAAGCTGAGTCTTCATACTCTCCCCTCATCAAATTTTACTTATACTTCTTGTCAACACCCCTCTGTCTACATTCTGACCATCATGAATCAACATAATCTTTCTTACATTATATTTGTCCAGTCTCTTTTTGTTCAGTTGATTCACTCCTTAGAAGTGTGTCCTTACTCCATTTGTCATTATCCAGCATTCAGAGATAGAAAGAAAGTTGTGAACTCTATAAGACTAAGCCTGAGTGAGACAGCACAGGAGAAATAAAAAAATGCTGTGTATAGGGGAAACAGAGGGGTACAGTAGAGAGGAAATGAAAGCTCAGACTTGAAGACAACCTCAACACTACTATACATTGTCGCTTCTTGTCTTTTATCTCCCACACTCTCAGTAAATCAATAGTCATTCACCTGTCTGACAGGGAATCTGTTCTGTTCCAGAGGGGGCTATCTGGGTTATGTTTAAGGTTAGAAAGCCATCACTTCTGTGACTCTCCTCAATTATTCCTCAGGGGAGTCCTTTAGCTTTGTGGGTTTTCTGATGAATGCCACTGGCATGTTGAGTCAGGATCACTGCAATGATAGCTGTCTGGTTGAAAGGACATTCGGTAGTCACAAGAGTTTTTTTGAGGGGATTTATCTAGTGGCTGGAGGTTGTACATGTGATTCATGGATACAGTGAGGGAAAGAAGTATTTGATCCCCTGCTGATATTGTACGTTTGCCCACTGACAAAGAAATTATCAGAAATATGTATTTGACCCCTCTGCAAAGCATGACTTAGTACTTGGTGGCAAAACCCTTGTTTGCAATCACAGAGGTCAAACGTTTCTTGTAGTTGGCCACCAGGTTTGCACACATCTCAGGAGGGATTTTGTCCCACACCTCTTTGCAGATATTCTCCAAGTCATTAAGGTTTCGAGGCTGACATTTGGCAATTCCAACCTTCAGCTCCCTCCACAGATTTTCTATGGGATTAAGGTCTGGAGACTGGCTAGGCCACTCCAGGACCTTAATGTGCTTCTTCTTGAGCCACTCCTTTGTTGCCTTGGCCGTGTGTTTTGGGTCATTGTCATGCTGGAATACCCATCGACGACCCATTTTCAATGCCCTGGCTGAGGGAAAGAGGTTCTCACCCAAGATTTGACGGTACATGATCCCATCCATCATCCCTTTGATGCGGTGAAGTTGTCCTGTCCCCTTAGCAGAAAAACACCCCAAAAGCATAATGTTTCCACCTCCATGTTTGACGGTGGGGATGGTGTTCTTGGGGTCATAGGCAGCATTCCTCCTCCTCCAAATATGGCAAGTTGAGTTGATGCCAAAGAGCTCCATTTTGGTCTCATCCGACCACTACACTTTCACCCAGTTGTCCTCTGAGTTATTCAGATGTTCATTGGCAAACTTAAGACAGGCATGTATATGTGCTTTCTTGAGCAGGGGGACCTTGCGGGCGCTGCAGGATTTCAGTCCAATTGTTACCAATTGTTTTCTTGGTGACTATGGTCCCAGCTGCCTTGAGATCATTGACAAGATCCTCCTGGGCTGATTCCTCACTGTTCTCATGATCATTGCAACTCGACGAGTGAGATCTTGCATGGAGCCGCAGGCCGATTAAGATTGACAGTTCTTTTGTGTTTCTTCCATTTGCGAATAATCGCACCAACTGTTGTCACCTTCCAACCAAGCTGATTGGCAATGGTCTTGTAGCCCATTCCAGACTTGTGTAGGTCTACAATCTTGTCCCTGACATCCTTGGAGAGTTCTTTGGTCTTGGCCATGGCGGAGAGTTTGGAATCTGATTGATTGATTGCTTCTGTGGACAGGTGTCTTTTATACAGGTAACAAGCTGAGATTAGGAGCACTTCCTTCAAGAGTGTGCTCCTAATCTCAGCCCGTTACCTGTATACAAGACACCTGGGAGCCAGAAATCTTTCTGATTGAGAGGGGGTCAAATACTTATTTCCCTCATTAAAATGCAAATCAATTAATAACGTTTTTGACATGCACTTTTCTGGATTTTCTTGTTGTTATTCTGCCTCTCACTGTTCAAATAAACCTACCATTAAAATTATAGACTGATCTTTTCTTTGTCAGTGGGCAAACGTACAAAATCAGCACAGGATCAAATACTTCTTTCCCTCACTGTAGACATTGTCTGCACTGTTTCCTTGTCTTTCGTTGTCTTAGACTTTGGTCGTTTATGTCTCTGTGTTTTGTTTCATGCCACAGTTTTAAGCCAAGTTGTCTTAATGTCTTTGTTTTGTAGAACGTTTGTCTAAGTAAATGTTAATATCTGCACTTGCTTCTGCCTCGACCTCGAAACGTGACAACTATACTCAAAAAGGTACCATTCCAGTGAACCATGTATTCAAATTGTAGGAGGAGGTGGAAGCAAGTGCAGATAATTTATAATTTTTTTTTTATAATTAGATAAATAAATACAAATAATGCAAAGACAAGTATGAACTGTCAGAAACTGAGAGTTCGCTAGTCGGATATAGCATGAGAATACTCACCCTCAAACTTGTCAGTGTAACTCAAAATATATCATTTGAAGCCCTTCTCCTTATTAGTGTTGGGTGTGACAGCTGACTGCCTCAGAATACGATTAACATCATTCACGGTAAACTTTGGAAGCTCTTGTAAAAAGTGAGTGTAATATGTCACGCTCCTCCATCTTCACATAGTTATCACCAACAGCGAAAACAGCTTCCAGTGCGGCACCAGATGTAACTGCACTGGCTGAGACAAAATGTGAAGTGATCATGCGGCTGTCTGATGAGGCGTTTGAAGTGTGTGCATGATTAATTTCTTGTTATCTTAATTTTATGTTGTTATTTATTTTTTATACTTCTTTTCATATTCAATTTGATTTCAATAAAATTTTATTTGTATAGCACTTTTTACAATAGACATTGTCTCAAAGCAGCTTTACAGAAATGGAAACATGGTAAACAGATAATGAAGGTGTGAATTTATCCCAACTGAGCAGGCCACTGAGTGGCGACGGTGGCAAGGAAAAACTCCCTAAGATGTTTTAAGAGGAAGAAGACTTGAGAGGAACCCGACTCAGAAGGGAACCCATCCTTATTTGGGTAACAACAGATAATGTGCAAAAGTTGATAATGGATTTATACGAAGTCTGTAAGGTCTTAGGTGTAGCCGTAGTCCCAGTAGTCCAGAATTAGAGAAGATTTGAGCTCCATCCAGAGGCAGAAAGGATCTGGATCTCCAGTATCTCCATAAATTTGTGTTGGGCTCGGCAAAAGGAGAGAGGGAGAAAAAAGATTATTATGACTGTGAATTAGTAAGATAGAATCTAGTCAGGGTAGGCTTGAGTAAATTAATACGTTTTAAGCCTAGACTTAAACACAGAGACTGTGTCTGAGTCCCGAACACTAATAGTTAGACTTTTCCATAACTGTGGGGCTCTATAAGTGAAGGCTCTTCCCCCTGCTGTAGCCTTCACTATTCGAGGTACCGTCAAATAGCCTGCATCTTTTGAACTAAGTAGTCATTGAGGATCATATAAAACCAAAAGGTCGCTTAGATATTGTGTTGAGAGACCGTTTAGTGCTTTATAGGTTAATAAAAGTATTTTAAAGTTAATGCGAGTATTGATAATATTGGTGTGATATGGTCGTATCTTCTAGTTCTAATTAGGACTCTAGCAGCTGCATTCTGGACTAACTAGAGATTATTTATATTCCTACTGGAACATCCAGACAGTAAGGCATTACAGTAATCTAATCTAGAGGTGACGAATGCATGAACCAGTATTTCCGCATCATGTAGTGACAATATGTTTCTTATATTAGAAATATTTCTGAGATAAAAGAAAGCTATCCTAGTAATATTATCTACATGAGCATCAAATGATAGGCTGGAGTCAATAATCACTCCAAGGTCTTTAACTGCTGTACATGATGAAACCGAAAGACCATCCAGAGTTACTTTGTAATCAGAATGATTACTTCTAGCTACACATGGTCCTAATAATAGTATTTCTGTTTTATCAGAATTAAGCAAAAGGAAGTTAGTTAACATCCAACGTCTAATGTCCTTTACACAATCCTCAACTTCACTAAGCTTCTGTCTGTCCTCTGGCTTCGCTGAAACATACAACTGTGTATCATCAGCATAACAGAGGAAGCTAAATCCATGTTTACGAATCATTTGTCCTAGGGGTAACATATATAAAGTAAAAAGCAGTGGGCCTAAAACAGAACCCTGTGGAACTCCAAAAGTAACCTCAGTACACATGGACAAGTCACCATTTACATCTACAATCTGATAACGATCGGTCAGATAAGACCTGAACCAGGAGAGGACTGTTCCCTTAATACCAACAACATTTTCTAATCTATCAAGGAGAATAGTGTGATCTGTAGTATCAAAAGCTGCGTTAAGGTCGAGTAACACAAGCAGCGAGACACAATCCTGATAAGAGGTCAGTAGAAGGTCATTTACTACTTTAACTAAAGCTGTCTCTGTGCTATGATGAGGTCGAAATCGTGACTGATATATTTCATGAATGTTGTTCCTATCTAAGTACGAGCTTAACTGTTTTGCTACAAGCTTTTCTAAAATCTTAGAGATGAAGGGGAGATTTGATATTGGTCTATAGCTGGACAATTGAAATGGGTCAAGGTCAGGTTTTTTAATCAAGGGTTTAATAACTGCTAAATTAAGTGATTTAGGTACACAGCCAGTGCTAAGGGAAACATTTATTATATGTAAAAGTGATTCAATTACTCCTGGACAAATCTGTTTAAACAAACATGTAGGTATGGGATCTAGTATAAAAGTTGATGAATTGGCTGAAGAGATTAATGTAGCTAGTTCTGTCTCTCTAAGCGGAGCAAAACACTCTAAATATTGATCTGATATTGCTACATTGTCATCTAATGGGTTTGTTACAGTATTGTCCAGTTTTAATTTAATGGCCTGTATTTCACGTCTAATATTTTCAACCTTATCAATGAAAAATTCATGAAATCTCAATCTCTGATTGAGTGTTTCTTTCTGTATTGGTTTCATTCCTAGTTAATTTTGCTACTGTGTTGAATAGGATTCTGGAATTGTTTTTGTTATCTCCTATTAAGGTGGAGAAATAGATTTTCCTAGCATCGGCAAGAGATTTCCTATATTTCAATCCTTCCATGCTGTTTGAAATATCACCAGTTTGGTTTGACGTTATTTACGTTCTAATTGTCGAGATGTCTGTTTTAAATTTCGCGTTTGATCGTTATACCAGGGTGCTAAGTTTTTCTCTCTAATTATTTTTCGTTTGAGTGGAGCCACTTTATCTAGCGTGTAGCGGAGTGTTGACTCCAAGCTTTCAGTCGCCTGATCAAGTTCTATTGGATTTGACGGTGATCCCAATCTAATAGATGTTTCTGCGAGGTCATTTATGAAGCTTGGCGCAGTAGCTGATGTGTAGGTACATTTTACGCGGTAGCAAGGCGAGGTGGAAATATTATGATCAATATGTATTATGAATGAGATAAGATAATGGTCTGAGACAACTTCAGACTGCGGAAAAATTACAATATTTTCTATACTTAGTCCGTATGTTAGATGAGGTCAAGAGTGTGACCACCATTATGAGTAGGCCCGATTACGTTCTGATTAATCCCTACTGAATCTAAGATGGACACAACCACTGTTCTCAGAGGGTCTTCCAGGTTATCAAAAAGAATATTAAAATCTCTGACGATTAATGCTTTATTTACAGACACAACCAGGTTTGAGAAAAAGTCTGCAAATTCACTAAGTCACTAACATTGTCATGTTATACATGACACAGACACAACTGTACTCAGAGTCCAAAATGTCCTTATCAAGTTTGAGTACAAATTTACCGAAGTGCATCACAAGTCAGAGGTCGTTCATAATTAGACTCAAGTCGAGACTTGAGTCCAAGCCCGGGATCGAGTACCCCAATGCTAGAACCTTGATGTAATTTTTCAAAACTCTAGACACAAAACTCAAAATGGTCATCACTTGTTACACAGGGTGTCCAATGTTCAAAACACTGAATTGTGCATTCATATTTTTAAAGATATCTAGCACTTGCAGAATCATTAGTTCAAATAACTAATTTATGATGCAATATGATTGGAACATTAATTTAGATTAATTTAACCAAGACACAAGACACCGATAGTTTCACTTTGGAGTTGTTCGTACAATCATTAAATACAATATAAAATATATACATGTTTCATTATGGTACTACTCGTACATTCATCACTGTAAAAGGACGATAATAGAGAATACTACAGACACAGTGTTATCATTGAACAAGATCTGAAATGTATTTATGAAATGCAATCAAATAAGAATATAGGTTTCTTTGAATCAAAGCAAAAATTATTAGCTACAAAAAAAATAATAAATCTTTAGTACAGTAACATGTCAGTTGCAGTGTTCCTCACCTGGCTTACTGAAAAAAGCAAAACAAAGGATTAATTAACATTCTTATATATTTCCATCGATCCTGTCTTTTGGATTTGGCCACAGGTTCTAAATTGATGTTTTCAATAGGCCTGACACTGGTCTGCCATGATGTCATTGTATGCGTCATCCATGGCCTGGAGATGGGCAACTTGTTCATGAGGGTGCCCATAATATACCTATAATATAATATAGGAGTATAATATAGTATATTATAGCGTGCCCATATAACTATAATATAAATTCCTCAATCAGGTTAAGAAGAGGAGAGTGTGGGGGTGTACAGGTGTGGTAAATTGTGGATGGGCCTGAAACCCTGCATGAAACCTGACATTAACCTACACAATGACATTATGCCAGGTCATGCCATTAGCTCTACAGACCTGATTTAGATCATCAAGGAAGGTTACAAGGAGTGCTGCATTATAAGATCCAAGACGAGGTCTGCAGTCACACTATCTTTATCCCCACACATGGTGATGTTGGCCCCACGTTGTCCAGGTACTTGGATGGTTGCCCGCTGGCAAATGAAATTCCAACATCTCCTCCTCGTCTTGGCCAGGCTGAAGCCTGCCTCATCCAAAAAGATGAAATTCTTATGGTTTTTGTCAGCATCAAGCTCCAACACCATCTAGAACGACATTTTGGAAAGACAATTACTGATTACAATGATGTAGAATTTTGGGGGAATTTTTCACAGCAGACATCTTGAAATTGAACATACCTGAACATACTCAGTCCTCAGTTGCTTCACTGTGTCTGCATTTCTTTCAAACTGCACATGGTATAGCTGTTTAAGAGACACTTGCTGCCTTTTTAGTATACAATAGTCGGCAAACTTATGGATTCCACATTGTTGAACATGTCTTCATTGCCCAAGATTTGCTGCCGAATGTTTGTAAGGCAAATATCAATTCTGACCCAAACCAAATTGACCCCAGCCCATTCCTGTTGGTCAGTCAGAATTTTGCCTCTTTGTAATGCAAAGTCTGAAAACACGGTCTGGAAAAGTGGAACATGGGACCATAGAAACAGTGTCTGATAAAGAATGATGATGAAATTTAGCATTCATAGATAATGTAGTCCATTTGGTTCATGTTCCACGGTAATTGGTGTCAATGGATATTGTTATCCAGAAACTTTCATGATCTAATCATGGAATGTTATTTGTCAGTTTCCATAAAACTATGCAATATGCAACAGTTACTTATCATTTTGAGTAGTTGTATCTATTGATAGTTAGATCACTGTAATGAAATGAATAGACATCTCATATGCAATGTGTGAATTGCATTTTAAAATGGTTTTAATTTGATATGAAAAGCCTGTGGGCGCGAAGTCAGTCTGGGAAAAAAGGAGGGTTCAATTGTCAGTCCTCCTCCTCTTCTGTTATGGAAAGCCAAAATACCCTCTCTGACTCCGAGAAGCCACTGCATATAAAGAGCTGCTTGAAGTGATTACTAGGGCAGTAGAAATACTTAATGTAGACTGTGGAAGAGGAAGTGTCTCGTAGCAGGCTGGATGAACATATATATAACCCTGTGGCATCGGATTATTCAGACATCGTGAATCAGCAGCACAGGTATTTAGCTATCCCAAATGTGGAGTAGGCGCTTGCGAGCTACCTCTCTCCATCAACGGCAGAAAATTTGGGGGGCCAGCTTTGCCATCAAAGCCACATAAGGCCACCTTGGCATCGTTTGGCAAAGCCTATGTGGAGCAGGTCTCGCTTGTGGGTCACTTCATACAATGGTGGTGTTGCAGGCCTACCAAGCAGACCTGATGAGTGAGCTTGACAATGGGGAGGGATTTGGGCTCGAGGCAGTAACAGAGCCTCACAGGATTTGTCTCTCCAAACGACCAAGCAAACAGCTGAAATATTGGCCGTTCAATGGGTAGCTTGGTTGTGGCGGAGAGACATCTATGCCTCAATAACTCAGGGATGGGGATAAAGTTAAGGTCTCCCTGCTGGATGCCCCTGTTGAACCTTCTGGCCTGTTTAATGTGCGGTTAATGTAGGTTTTGCGAAGCGAAACAGAAAAGAGCACCATTCAGCCAGTTACTTCCCCATCATGTCAAGTTCACCTGAGCTACCACGAGTGGAGCCTTGGACAGCACTAGTGCCAGGGATGCACAGAAGGTGAGTGCCCCCGGTCCTTCTGGCTCTCCACTGGAGGGAGCCGGAATGTCACAGTTGCAGCCAGCAGTAGACCTACTCTGAGAATGATCATCAGACAAAGAAGGAGTGGTACTGATGGCCCGCAGAGGGAAGTATCAGGGGATATGAGGTTTTTAATGCAGTTACCCCCAGTATTACTGTAGGGCCTCCCCTAGCCAATGTTGTCCCAAGGTTTGGTTTGTGATGATAGTTCTAAAAGATGCTCAGGTTTAACCTCAAGAAAAGTATGCTTTCTCCGGTGCAGAGGACAACTTTGCTAGGGGTTATATGGGATTCTACTATGATGAGGGTGTTTCTATCCCCAACATGAGTATGGTCAATCCTAATAATTGAGCAAGATAAAGCTGGGTCTGGGCATCAGCTTATGGCAGCAGCAGCCAATGTCATACCATTGGGCAAATTGCAAATGACACCGTTTCAGTGGTGGATGAAAAGTCAGAGAGTAATCTAAAAGTAATCAGTGTCACACGACGATGCCTACATGCTCTGAAAATTTGGAGGTGTCCCCAGTTTCTAGCCTTGGGTCACAATCTCTGGGCATCTCCTTAATGCAAGATGGTAATTACAAACGCCTCTGTCATGCCCAGGGTGCGGTCTTAGATGGCTGTCCAACTCATGGTCTCTGGAGCGGCCCTCATTTGGAGTGGCATATATAAATCACTTAAAATTTTTTTCTTTCTCAGTTGAGAGTTCAGCATGTGTTTCTTGTAAATGATAACACAGCGGTGGTCTCATATATCGACCACCAGTGACGGTTACGTTCACGCCCCCTGTTCAGGCAGTGAGTGCAATGTACATTCCGGGCAAACAGAATGTGGGGGCAGACATCTTGTCAAGGCAGGGCCTTGGGCCCGGGGATTAGAGGCTCCACAAGTGGTGGAGTCCATGTGGCTAGGTTTGGCCAAGTGGATGGATTCGCTTTGAGGAGACAACACACCCTCACTCCTCCTGCACCAATGGGGCTGGATGCCTAGGTGCGCTCGTGGCCAAGGTCACATCTGTATGCTTTTCCCTCATCCCTCTGCTCGAATAAGAGTTTGCCAACACCGTCTACGTCTGCTGCTAGTATCACCTTATTGGCCAGTTCGAATATGGTTCTCAGAGGTAATATCCCTGCTAGATGGCACTCCCTGAGAGATTTCTGTACACAGGGGTCTACTGTCTCAACCCAGAGGATTGATTTATTACCCTCAGCTGGAATCATGGAAACTGTAAGTCTGGCCCCTGAGGTGCAATATCTCAACTGAGGTTGTAGAGACCATGTTGAAAAAGGTATGTGCTCAAGTGGAGACATTTTGCTGGAGGGGTGAGGAGCATCAGTTAGACCCTTGTAAACTGCGCAATAGCTACAGTCCTGGAGTTCTTACAAGGACGTTTCTCAGCAGGGTTGGCTCCTTCTTCAATCAGGATCTACGTGGCCGCCATTTTGGCCTAGACTAATATACAGACGACGCATACAGTGAAGGAAAAAAGTATTTGATCTCCTGCTGATTTTGTACGTTTGCCCACTAACAAAGAAATGATCAGTCTATAATTTTAATGGTATGTTTATTTGAACAGTGAGAGACAGAATAACAACAAAAAAATACAGAAAATGGTATAAATTGATTTGCATTTTAATGAGGGAAATATGTATTTGACCCCTCTGCAAAACATGACAGCAAGGGTAATACAGTGTCAAATTGAATAGTAGAAGCATCTCCATCACATACAAGGCACGTGGTCTCGCTACGCCTCTGGGCATAAGAGATCATTCCACTAGGGGGAACGTCTCTTCGAAGGCTTTACCCCAAAGGGTACCCTTATATGGTGTGTGCTGTGGCTGGGTGGTCTATGCTGCACACATTAATTCGATATTACAGTCTGGACATTCCACCACATCTTGCAGTGATGCTTGGGCTTGGATCTTTTGAATAGACCATATCCTCAGTATGACGGAGTGAGTATTCTCGTTCCCTCTGCGTGAAGCTCACACAACTTTGAGTTCCTTTTAAAGGAAACGTATGGGTTACGCATGCAACCCTGTTTCCTAAGAAGGGAATGAGACATTGCGTAGCTTTGTCATACTGGGACATACACGCTTCCCACAGCGTGAAGCTCACGCAACATCTCATTCCCTTCTCAGGGAACACGGTTACATGTATAACCCAGACCTTTTGTGTCTAGAGTTTTGAAAAATGACATCAAGGTTCTGAAATTACTGCTAAAGTCATTGTAAGAAACTGTAAGTAGCCTTACTAAAATGCAATGTTTAAATCTAATGTTTAAAATGAGATAAAGACACATTTACCTCCTTACCAAACTCAGTATATTCAAGATATTCCAGAGAGCAAAATTTGTCTAAATATATAAATAAATAAATAAAATTTCCTGACTAAAGAAGCACTTAGAAAAGGAATTCACTAAAGTTCTGTGTGTGTGTGTGTGTGTGTGTGTGTGTGTGTGTGTGTGTGTGTGTGTGTGTGTGACAAGCAGTGGGTGAAAATGGAGACAAATCAATATAAATGATGGGGAGAAGTGGCTATCATTCAGGGGGGAAACAGGTGCAATATCTCTCCCAGATAAGGGAACATCCATCACAGCCAGACCTTAATTTGAGATGTTTAGGCTCCCTTCTGCTGATTGTCTCTGTGTGTGTGTGTGTGTGTGTGTGTGTGTGTGTGTGTGTGTGTGTGTGTGTGAGAGTGAATGTTTACATGTGTGTGTGAGAGAGGTGAAAAGAAATAGAGCAATACAGGTTAATTGAGAAGGCGTGTGAGCATTGCAGCAGTTTAAGAGTGATGTGCTGAATGATTAAATAAAGGGAGGAATCGAAGAGATGATTTAGGAGTAAAGAGGTATGATAGTCATAAATTATGTCATGATATTATTTTCAAACTTAGGAGCAAACAGGTGTGAAAGTCATCAATTCTGTCATTACCTGCTTTATTAAAAAGGACAATGTAACAATAATAATTAGTGACATAAATCATAACAGGACAGTGAGCTAATCGTTATACACATGCTCACATGAACACACACACTCTGGACTTTTAGAGCTTATCAATGTTCAGAGGATTCACTTTATTGCGTTGTTTAAATTTTAAATAGTCTAAGATAAATTGAATTGCAGCACACCAAATAATCTTAACTATTGATCGTATTTGGATGATTTGAAAACTAGTGTGGCATTGGGTTCATACCAACTCCTGTAACTTTACCTACCAAAAGGGAAAAATTTTCTTTCTATCTATCTATCTATCTATCTATCTATCTATCTATCTATCTATCTATCTATCTATCTTCTTCCTGTCTCGCTGTTTCTTTCTGTCTGTGTATGGTGGGCGGTCAGATATTCCGTTACTTGTGGGAACATGACATTTGGTCCATAAAAAAAAACAAAACATTTAATGCCCCTCCTCTGTTCACAGTTCAACAGTTCATTGCAAACACATACTGCTCACAGACACACACTAAGAAAGTTAAAAGCTGTTAGAGTCTAACTGCCATCATCACTTTGTGAGCCAGAAAGTGAGACACTCTATCCTGACATTAAAATGGGCAGCTAGAGAGGTGGGCGTAAGGAAGTAAAAGAACATAAGCTGATTGAAAGCAAGCAAGGCAAGCGAATAAAATAAGTAAAAGACAGATCGCTGAGATATGGAGTGAAGAGTAAGACATGAACTTGAAAATGATAGGCAGGCAGAGGTTGAAAACTCAGGGCTCATACAAGTGGGGTTTATATATTCACCCATATCAGTAGCCTGCTCATCATCTATGTACAACCATTTCCTCTGCATTCTCTGCTATAGTGACAGGTGATAGTCAGTTACAAAAAAAACACACAGGAATACACTAGATCTGTTCTACTGTCATCTCTGTGAGTTAGACTACAGTGCAATTCTCCTAAAGCAGCTCATGCCTCATTCATCCGTTCATTCAAGGCCATAATGGAACTTCATCATTGTTACATTGCCTTTTGGGGACATCTCCCTTGACGTAGTATCTATTGAGCCACTGTCCACACTCTGAAAGAATTTTCTCATGTGCTGTAGAAAAGCAGCTGAACTTTTGTTCTTAATAAGAAAGCAGAGAGTGGTGATTTTTTTTCTGAGAAGGTGTGCAGAAATACATTCTTTTCATAAGTAATCTGTGGCATGTTTAGTAGTAGAGCATGTCGTAGCTTCAACTTTCAGAAATTACATATAAAAAAATCAGTTATGCGATGAAAAGATCTGTGGATTGTTTTTCTGTTAGGGAAAAAAAAAAAATATATATATATATATATATATATATATATATATATATATATATATATATATATATATATATATATATATATATATATATATGATACAGTGTTAAAATTAAATTAAAGCAGCAAACACGAGCTTAGAATATTGGTTGTCTGTCATAATATTTGATTTTGCTTTATCACACGAATGAAGTTGGCCATATTAGGCCAACTTGCCAATCTACATAAATGGTTCATATGAGTTTTTCCTTTTTGGCATTTGTGGGTTGTCTCTGGGGCGGTTGTGGCGCAGCTGGGAGTGGGTTGTCCACTAATCGTAGGGTCGGCGTTTCGATTCCCGGCCCGGGTGATCCCACATGCCGAAGTGTCCTTGGGCAAGACACTGAACCCCAAGTTGCTCCCGATGGCAAGCTAGCGCCTTGCATGGCAGCTCTGCTACCATTGGTGTGTGAGTGTGTGTGTGTGAATGGGTGAATGAGACACAGTGTAAAGCACTTTGGATAAAAGCACTATATAAGTACACATTTACCATTTGTCAGGCTTATGAAATTGATTTTGGAACATTTCCAAAAGGGAAAATTATAAATAAATAAGTAAATAAATAAAATCATTTATATATCTTCAGTAACCATCCTGGTTAGGGTGTCTGTGCATTCTACCCTGGGAAGACTTGGTGTGAGGTGGGAATTTACTCTGAATGGTACACCAGTCCATCATAACTCACCATGCTCACATACACATTCACACCTAGAGGAAATATTTAGAGCAGACAGTCCACCTACTAGTATGTTTTGAACAGTGTGGACACAGAGAACATCAGCACACACAGTAACCTGAGCTCAGGATATAAGCATTTATATTTAAATGTATTTACCCATTCTAAAAATTAATAAAAATAAAACAAATCATCCACCCCTGTCATTTAAACTCACTATACCCCCATATATATATATATATATATATATATATATATATATATATATATATATATATATACACTATATATATGAGTCAAGACAAAAGAGCTTCAAAACAGAAAAATAAATTTTATTTGTACATTAATTGTGACTTTTTTACACATTTGTGTGCCATTATTCTAAATGTCAGTTTTGTACTTCAGAATTTTAGTTCTCCATTAATATGTATTGTGTCCTCTGGTTTTCACATTATGATAAAATTAAGAGTGGAATTTTATCATTTAATACTTGTGCAGATTAATCATTTTCAATATAACGAACAGCCTTCAGACAGCAAAAAGATTTTTTTTGTATTTGACCCATATCTGATTATCAATCTGATGCTGCTTCTCGCACTGGCACGGACCCTCTTCAGCACTGCACTCTCTCTGCCTTGGATGCCCAAATGAGTTCTGATGAGCAAGAGAGAAAAGGTATGTAGTCACTAACTGACAGAGAGAGAGTGTCAAAGGATGGAGGGAATGCTACTTCTCCTACTCCTGAGTCTCGCCGTTCCCATGTGCTTTCAGCTGATTAGTCATCAGAGCACCCAGCAGGAAAATCAGAGAATCTTTTTGTCTCCTTTTTTCTTTTGCTTTTTTCTTTATCTGATCCATTTGTGTACACCAATGGTCAAAGGAGGCCTGCTCATTAAAGTGTGTGCTTCTACAGTCACTCCAGGGAATATGTGCTTATTTTCTGTACTAGTCCTACATTAGTTTCAGCAGGGAGATGAAGAACATCAGGTTGCGATCCTACTGAGACAAATAGCTCAGGACTTGACTGTGTTTGTAAAATCAAAGAACTGATGTGAGCAGAAATAATTGCATTTCTTAGTTTTCTAAATGAGACATTATTTCTTCTTTATTTTTTAATTATTGCTAAAGTTTGATTTGACCTTATAAAATACCTTACTCTGTGTTCTGCCCATTATTAAGTGTAGAAGTGATGCTTATTGAAAAGTCCACCAAAGAGCCACTGACACTCAGACTTTCACAACTAATGCACTATGCTAGGGGTAAAATAACAACAGATGTGTATTGAAAGGGAGAAAATTCTAGGTTGCCAGCATTACATAATTCAATTTAATGACGCTTAATACTACCACACATTCAATTCGCTGTACAATATTAGTAATAGCTTAAATGCATAGTACATTTGAACTTCTCTGCAAGACTAAACTATTTATAACTAATAGACACGTCAGCTCTAATGTTGTCTCACACTTGCAAACTGGTAACAATTTGACAGTAAAATTTATATTAAAGTTAAAAAGGGTGGCATGTGTACCATTCATATATTATCTTATCAAATCAAATCCAGCCACATTCACCTTTTGTGTAAAATGTACAGGAACAGCTGTGATGGGTTTATGTTCTTAGGAAAGTGACATTTATAGAACAGGCATCTTGTGTGGATTTCCCCATATGTCAATATAGTAAGTAAGTAAATCGTTATTGTCCATAGAAAGGGCAATTTCCATTGGTGACCAAATTAGGACAAAGACAAAAACCACAACCTTAAATACATACATAAAACACTACTACTACTGCTACAACTACTACTACTACTACTACTACTACTACTACTACTAATAATAATAATAATAATAATAATAATAATAACACACACACACATTCACCTATACCTCCACATCCATACTTTAACAGCTGACACAGCATTTGCAATAAAAGATCTTGAAGCTCTCACATTCTTAAAATTTGGAGCTCTATATTACAGATGTGAAGGAAGGATTTCAAATTCAGAGTAAAGGATGTGAGTGGGATTGTTTAGTATAGTCAGTGCCTTCTTAAGAATCTGTTTTTCACAATATATCACAATATACTGTAATGAAGGTATGTGTCTACCTGTTAAAATGTGTTCAGCATCAATCTGTAGTTGTTTTTCAAATTCAAAATGTGCTGTCAACAGCCACCTGCCCAGCAGTAATGTGATATTATCCCTGCCCTGGAATCATGGGTACTTGTCTGTTACACCTTCTGGCGGCTTTAAAAGGCATTGTGTTGTGAATTCACAGTGTCTCTATGTATGTGTGTGTGTGTGTGTGTGTGTGTGTGTGTGTGTGTGTGTGTGTGTGTGTGTATATATATATATATATATATATATATATATATATATATATATATATATATATATATATATATATATATTTATCAATTATTTATTTTTTTTAATGGTTTATCAGGCTCAGAAGCAATAGCATCTGCCTCCGGAATACACAGGGGAAAAGAACAAAGCATATATGATCCCATACACTGACTACACTGTATGTATGGCACTAATGTGTAATCTCACCTCACAGTAGGTGGTTTAATCCCTCTATAATGTTAAAGATCATAATCTTTGTAATGTTATCCTACACAATACTGTATATACACAATGAATATAAAAAAGTACACACACCCCTGGTAAAATGGCAAGGATTTGTGATGACAAAATTAAAGATATCAAGGCAAAATAATGTCAGAACTTTTTCCATACAGAATGTGAAATAACAACACATAAAGAATAAGTGAAAACAATAAGAAACATTTTAGGGGAAAGTAGGAAAACTAATGCTAAAGTAATACTTTGTTGAAGTACCATTTGATTTTATTACACCACTCAGTCTTTTGTGGGTAAGAGTCTGTCAGCATGGCACATTTTGACTTAATATTTTCCCAGTCTTTCTTCCAAAACATTTTAGATCCGCCAAATCGTTAGGGCATCTCCTGTGCAGAGACCGCTTAAGGTCACCCCTCTAATTTTTAGTTGGATTCAGGTCTGGGCTCTGTCGAGGTCATTCAAAAACATTTATCTTCTTTTGGTTAAGCCATTCCTTTGTTGATTTGGATGTATGCTTTGGGTCATTGTCATGCTGAAATGTGAAATTCTTACTAGCTTAATAACAGACATGTGAATGTTTTGTACTAAAATTGGCTGGTATTTGTAGCTATCCATTATTCCCCCCACCTTGATAAAAGCCCCAGTTCAAAGTGTGATGCTGCCACAACCATGATTCATTGTGTTATGGTGATATGGCATTCTTTTGATGTGCTTTTTGTGGCAAACAAACCTTTCGAAATTATGTCATTATTATACCTTTTGGAATTGGTCTCATCAGACCATAACACATTTTTCCACATGGTTTGGGGTGATTGAGTTGGGCTTGGATGCTTTTTGTGAGAAATTGCTTCTGTCTAGCCACTCTACCCATAGCCCAGACATGTGAAGAATATGAGAGACTGTTGTCAAATGTAGAGAGTAATAAGTACTTGTTAGATATGCATGCAGCTCCATTAATGTTGTTGTAGGTCTCTTTGTGTAACGTTTGGAGAATGAGGCAGAAGCAATCGCAGATTTAACCATTTAATAACAAACAAACAAACCTTGAAACAAAGACAACGTGGCAAAAACTCTGTGGCATGAGACAAGGACACGGACATAAACAACGGGAGTCTACGATAACGAAAGACCGAGAGAGTGCAGACAAAGACTATATATACACATCGGTGCTCATTAACAGAAACGTGAATCAGGTGCATGAGGTCATGTGGTGTAGTGCAGTGGCTGATGGAGTCCAGAGTTTCTGGATACGTGACACTTTGCAGCCTCCCTGGTAAGTTTTATTCGATGGTGCATCCAATGTTTTGGATTTTTTTTTTTGTACTCCTCTCCTAATAAATTCCTTTCCACAGTAAGACCCTGTACATTCTGCAAACTCTTTGCATATCAGTCAGATGAAACCAAGATGTTGAAAAAATCCTATAAAAACAGCTGGTCTTTTATGATTAAGCCCAAATATAATTTCATTGATGGCAGCGGTATGATAATTACTTTTGAACATGAGACTGAATGTGATTGTTGACAAGGGTATATATATATATATATATATATATATATATATATACACACATATATACATATACACACACACAGTTTGTCCCAAAAGTCTCCATACATAGGAGATATGCCAGCACCTTGCCAGCACCTCAGTGGTGGTCCACAACACTTCCAGTCTGTTTTTTTTTATTTGTTAACAAGTCTGGCAGCAGTGTCATGTCTGATGTGCTTAGCATGTTTTCTGTTAAAAGTCCATTGCAACCTTGCGACAGCTTCCTGATCCAACCATCAGAATTATTTCAATATGTACTTATTTTTTTATTTTTACAGAAGGGTCCCCCTAAAGCAACAAGCAAAGAATACTAAAGGGTTCTGGATCTGACTTTATTTACTTTCTAAAAGTGTATGCATGTGCCAATACAGGACATTCTCTTGCTGAATACTGCAATATCGGCATTAATGTTCATTGTTATGTTTGACATGATTGACTCATCTCCACTGAGAATCTATTATCATCTGTACACACTCTCATATGAATCATCCACTTGTGTTCCCCAGGACTGTCATACATTTTTCGTCTTTTCCAGAATCACTTAAAAAGGCCCCTTCTGAATCAGCAGCATCTGAACCTGTTTTGAACACTTAGCAGCACAGACCAAAACAAAAGCACACATGCTTTTATATGTAAATGTCTAATGTGTACATTGAAAAGGGAATGATAAAGCTTGCACACCAAGTGCACACACATCCACACACAGTTACTGAAACTGCCGTGCTGAGTAGTAATCAGAACCCTGTAACTTCAGTCATTCCATCTGTGCTGTACGGAGTTCACTTTTATTTCATCCTTTAATGTCAAGCCAGAAAAACAACCATATATCAGCAGAATTACCTCTTGTAATGTACCGCTGTGCCCACTGTATACACACACACACACACACACACACACACACACACACACACACCTGCACACACTCTTTCTCTTCCAAAAATAGTTGAAATAAATGTTTTACTTCCAAGAGCACAAGGTCTGATTGCTGAATTGTGTAAAGTGGCCTGGGCTTATCAGATAGACAAGGATAAAAAAAAAAAGTAAGTGCATCTCCCTGCTAGTGGGCTAAACTTGTGCATGTGCAATAGGGTGCCACAACAAGGTTTTCAAAGAGTTAGAAATATATAATAATAATTTCTCTCTTCACTCTTAGCACTCCTCTGCCCTCAATATCTATTCTGTGAATGCATCACTGCTCCACTGAAAAAGCTAACATCAGCAAACACACTCACAAGAATGCACCCCCCCCCACACACACACACACACACAGCGGAAAGAGCTATAGAGAGGAAAAAAGATTGACGTACCTTAATTGTGTCATTTGCCGGCAGAATCAAAATCTCAGATGGAGATACTTCACATGGGTAAAATCCAAACCCTTCACAAACTCTCCCCTTTCATCTGTCCTTGTCAAACCCTTCGGGTTTGCTCTTCACCTTCCTCTTCTCCCTCCTCTTTGAGTCCTTTTAGCTCTCATCTACTCTGTGTTTACCCTGCTCGCTGCCTGGCTTGTACGCTCATCGCACACTGCACATAATCGGGAAGTGAGGCGCGTGCCGCTGCTGGGAGGAGGGAAAAAAGAAAAAGGCAGATGTAGAAGGAAAAAGCAAAGAGAGAGAGAGAGAGAGAGAGAGAGAGAGAGAGAGAGAGAGAGAGAGAGAGAGAGAGAGGATGTCCCTGCACTTTTGGAACGCTGTGAAAAAGATGGTGGTATAGCAAAAGAGATGGAGCACTTGTGTCCAGCTAGTCTTAGAGACAGGGTGGGAGAGGAGGAGCACTTTGCTGAATAGCGCTATGATGTGCTGCACTTGCGTCTGTGGTGTGAGTGATTAGTATGAGTGTAACCTGTGTCAGGTCCCCAGAGTGAAGGATCTTCATCAACCAGATTAAAGAGACAGAACAGCCATCCCTCTACACACATCATCCTTTGTTCACTCTCTCTACTCCTCCCCTCATCACTTGTTCCTTGTACCCTGTGGAGAGGCACTGGTGTGCACTGTGGTCATATGGGATATTCTAATCGACTCAGACACTCTGCGACAGCGACTCATTCACGCTGAGGCACTTGCACATGGAGCAAAAGGTGTATGTGTGTGTATTTGTGTAGAAAGGGTGTATTTTTAGAATGCAAAAAAAGGGGGGTTGGTATTTGTGAGTGTATGCAATAATCCTAAAATATTTTTTTTTTTAAAGCATGATGCTGAACTGGGCCTACTTAGTACTGTGAGAAATACCCAGATGACCTACAGCTTCTGCCGAGATTTGTAGTATGGAGGCACTATCCCATAAGGCAAATGGACTGATAGAGTTGTCAGAATCAAAAAAGGCGGAAGGAAGCTTGTCGGCTCTTGAGGAAGTTGTAACTCACATGTCAGTGCCAACATTACGGATGTAGTATGTTTGATTGCATTCATAATACATGCATTTATTGATCAGTATGTACTGTATCAATGGCTGAGCAGTAGGTACTGAATTGAATGCAGTAGGTACTGTCACAGTACGTGATTTCGTACACAGCCTACATGTTTCACACATTTGTCACATATGGGCTGTTCACATGTAATGAATGTGTTTTTATTTTTACAAATGTGATTTTCTCAAATTGACTCCCATCATCCACTGCATCACATCATATGATCACAACACCTACATCACATGACTGTTTGCACCTGATTCATGTTTATGTTTAATTATGAATTTGTATTTAAGTTATGTCTTGGAGAGCACTTGGTGTCTAGCTTTGTCTTTTGTTTTCGTTGTCTATCATTGTAGCCTAATTCATGACATGTGATTGTTTACACACAACCAAAGACTTACTTCTTCATGGAGTAAATCAACAATCTTTATTAAAAATATATTTTTAAAAATATGTTTGCCAAATGCAATAAATGTCAATGTAAGTCACATGTACAATTTCATGACATAACATGAAAAAATCACATCACATTTTTCATGTGATAATATAGTAGTCACAGAATCACATGTAAAAAAAATAATAAAATAAAAAATACCCATGATATTCATATCTTGCATGGCTCAATTTATATACAATTTAATGGTGAGGTCAGAGCAGCATACAAGTTAACAGATTTTCTTACAGATTCCTTTCTACCTTCATTTATGTAAAACCAAATAAAATCCAACTATCATACCCTTGATTGAATTTCTTACGAGACCAGATTTCTTGTAAAAGTTACCATGATTAATGTTACGTTTATACTATTTCTTCGGACTTCATTCAATTGAAATTGATCAAACATTTTCTTTCTGTGAGTATCTAATCCTTCACTGTTCAGTAGAATGCAGGCCTTTATTAATGCTGACCTACTTTAGAGCAATCCTGATGTACTACAGTGCCAGAATCTTGCTGTTTTTAAACATGGGGATGGATATTCACACACAGATGGCTGTCACTCAAGCTGACTCACTGCATCAACTTGACAATGACTGGATCCAAAGTTACAGGTTGTTTGGATCCAGACTTCAGTGGCAGCTTGTTTGAACCAATGCAAGTGTCGTCCTTGCTCCTACTACTCTATTGTCAGGAGTGAGTAGGATGGTGAGCTGTAACCTTTAGGAAGAGGGCCTGTCCTGGTGAGGAAGAGTGTGCCATGACATGCATCAATCATCTAAATGGTTACTGGAGTCTCATATTCATAACAATTTTCAGTATCTTGTGCCATTCCTATAGGATGTGTGTATGTCCTCTGGTTTAGCTAGGCAATCTTACTGTACTTATACTGTACCACATCAGTTACCTTATTTTGTTCATTAAAAACACACTTCAGGAAAGTCACTAAATGTTACTTAACATTGTGCATTATTATTTAGTACAAAATTTAAACTAACATCTACCACATGTGAAAGCCTAAAAATAATGTAATTAAATTGCAATCATGCAGACATGCACATTAATCACAGCCTATGGTGAGGGAAGCCTGCAGGAAATTGGTTCTCCCTGGTTGAGTTTTTCAGTTGTTTTTTTGGGCAGTACATTAGACATTAACTTTCATGACTTGACTTGAGTGTGATTATTTAATGTAAGAGACATTTTGCCACTGTGACAAAGAATATAGTTATAGTTTATTTGCCAATGTGAATTAATGTTAATGCTAATTGCCATCCTTTAATCACTAGTGGGTTAGCCTAGCAACTAGTGTAGGGATATTAAAAACTTCCGCTAGTACTTTGCTATGCAAATCAAGCATAGAATCAAGCCAGTCAGTTGTACATACTTCTAAAACATATTTCTAAGGAGTCACTTTAACAGTGAGCTATTATATTTATAAAATATAATTAATTTAGTCATATCTATGTATTAATCTACTGCTCATTAGCCTACTGATGTAACTAGTAATATCAGTAATAAAGCAGACATGCCTATGCAAACATTTTTCACAGTATGTTTGATATATTAACAGTGGTACAGCTAGCACTGATGAGTGTTAATTGCAAATATATGTAGCTACATTATCTTGTAAATATTTTAACTGTGGCAGTGGTGTGCATATTGAGTAGGTTAGTCTGTTTCTGCCACCTTCTATTTTGAATTCAGATTGGTTGATTGTTGTTTAGAATGAAGTTAGTATTAAACATCTATTAGCTTCATAAGCATAAGATCCTGGTTTCGCATGTTTTATGTTATTATTATCAAAGATAATCTGTGAGTACTTGAGAGGTGTGACTCTAAGGGTGTTTATTTCCTCCACAGTTGGATTTCTGCCACACAAGACATTGCTACCAACAAGAGACAAGAGTCTTCTTTCCTCCCCTCCATGACGACATCAAGGAGCTAGTGGATGTTCGAAACCTTCCACCTTCCGTTTGAGCATGCCCCACAGATGTTCAATAGGGTTTAGGTCTGGAGACATGCTTGGCCAGTCCATCACCTTCACCATCAGTTTCTTTAGCAAGGCAGTGGTTGTCTTGCAGGAGTGTTTGGGGTCGTTATCATGCTGGAACAACCCCAAACACACCTCCAAGATGACCACTGCCTTACTGAAGAAACTGAGGGTGAATGTGATGGACTAAACCCTCAAACTCAATGTCTCAAACATCCACCAGCTCCTTTATGTCATCATGGAGGGGTGGAAGAGGACTCCAGTGGCAACATGTGAAGCTCTGGTGAGCTCCATCCCCAAGAAGGTTAAGGCAGTGCTGGAAAATATTGGTGGCCACACAAAATATTGATACTTTGGGCCCAATTTTGACATTTTCACTTAGGGGTGTACTCACTTTTGTTGCCAGTGGTTTAGACATTAATGTCTGTGTGTTGAGTTACACAAGCTGTACACTGTCACGTATCTAGAAACTCTGGACTCCATTTCCCATCAGCCACTGCATTGCACCCGATTCAAGTTTTGTTAATGAGCACTCCTGTGTATATCTAGTGTCTGTCTGCACTGTTTTCTTGTCTTTCATTGTCGTCGACTCATGTCGTTTATTTCACAGTGTTTTGTCTCATGCCACAGTGTTTTGCCAAAGTTGTCTTAGTGTCTTTGTTTTGTAGTCTGCTAGTTTATATTATATGTTTAAATCTGCACCTGCTTCTACATTGTAGCAAAGTGTCATTTCTTCAGTGTTGTCACATGAAAAGATATAATCAAACATTTACAAAAATGTGAAGTGTGTACTCACTTTTGTGAGATACCGTGTGTGTGTGTGTATATATATATATATATATATATATATATATATATATATATATTTTATGTCGCGGGCGGACCAACACCCGCCCGCAAACTAGGAGGTTCGCTCCTTCCCGCTGCCGCCCTACGAGCGGGCAGCCTCGCGCGTCCCAACGCCAACCGGAAGGGCGCGTCACTGCAGGGTGGAGCCAACCCCCACACGGCGGCGGCCATTGGCGAACCGGGAGCAGGAGGTTCACCAATCCAGCTCCAGAAGGAGGGGATAAAGGACACCCTTCCGCCCACGAACGAGGACGATCAACTCGGCTACGTAGGCAGCTAATGTCCGAGGTATTTGCCACTGAACCGCGGCAAACACGGGCTTACCTAACCGTTCGCGCTCTCTCTCTCTCGCTCTCTCTCTCCCTCTCTCCGCTCACAGAGGGCTCCGCCCGGACGAGGACGGCGACGCACAGACGAGGACAGTGGTGAGGCCGAGAAACCGGCACAGGGAACCGCTCCTTCCCAGCTCTTCCGGGGAATCCCGACACGCCCGGAGGACGCCCCACACCAGCCCCGCCCCTGCCGGGTTTCCCTCATTCCCCCCACACGCAGACACACGCACCCAAACACACACACACACACCTCACCACTACGGATTGAAGGACAAATAAATTCTTGGTTTTCCCTCACTTCTGCACTACAACCCGCCTCCCGTGTGTTTGCTTACGCCCCGCCCCTGGGCTGATCCCGCTACACTGGTGGAGGATGCAGGCAGTAGCACAGACCCACCCCTAAAAAAAAAAAAAAAAAAAAAAACCCCACACAACTCATGGAGCAACGTTAAAACACCTGCTGGAGGCCAGCATCCAGCAACAGACCGTTACGCAGCAACTCGCCGAAAGCCTCCAGGTGGCCACCCAAACGCTGGTGGACCTTAAGACCCTGACCCCCGCTACCACACCTCTCCCGGACCCCAGATGCGAAGCTCGCGCCTATTACCACCCCTCTCCCCGACGAGGACCTCGTAGCTTATTTCGAAACCTTCGAAAATATTGCCCGGCCGGAGGGGGTGGGATCGGGATGACTGGCCCAGGGCCATTGGCGGGTTACTCACGGGGAGGCACGCACCGCCTATTACAGCCTCGAACCAGAAGACGCCGACCGATACCCAACGATGAAAGAGGGGGTCCTGGCGTGGTGTGGCCGCACCACGGGCCAGGCGGCAGTAGAGTTCCACAACTGGGTCTACCAGCCGGGCCGCCCCGTGCGGGCAAACAAAACGCGCTCTGATCCGACTCACTAAGCGGTGGCTCCGACCGGACCAGTATACAGCCACGGAGGTGGTAGTAGAAGGTGGCGTGGACCGTTCCTGAGGGCGCTACCCCGCCCAGAACGACAGGCCATAGGGGCACAGGCGCCAGAATCACCCCAGGCGCCATGTCGGCACTGGAGCGGTACTATGACCACGCCCGGGTTTAGCCAGGGGACCATCAGCCCTCTGCCCAACCCCTCGGGACCTCAGGGCCCCGCCCTGACCGTCAACGGGCCCCTGGACCATGGAGGACCCGCCGGAGGTCACCAAGCGGATGACCCCCGCTGACGAGCCCATGCCCACGGAACCGGAGATAGAGCCCCGTCGGCCGATCCAGAAACCATGGCTAGCGTGCGCGCGCGTCCACCTCCAACAGCCTCCCGAGGGCCCCACCCAGAGGTTGTGGGTAGAAGGAAGACCCGTCACCGCCCTACTGGACACCGGGAGCACAGTGACGCCGTCCACCGACGGTCCTCCCCAAGGCACTACAACCGGAGGGAGTCCTCGCCGTTACCTGCATCCATGGGGAGACCCGGGAGATCCCGGCAGCCGAGGTGCGGATCCGGAGTAAGCCGCGGGACCTGGCCCCTCCATGTGGGCGTGATCCCCACTCTTCCGGTGCCACTGCTCCTGGGGAGAGAGACTGGCCGGGCTTCCCAACGGGCCCGGCGACCGAGGCAAAGACGCCGCGCCGACGGACCCAGAGGACCCAACGCCGGGCAGTCTGCCTCGCCCACGACGCCGGAGACGCCGAAACCGAAGGTGAGTCCTCCCGTTGATTAATCCAGTGTCCTCTGTGTTCCAACGGGTGAACCGGGAAGGGAAGTTTGGCCGGGAGCAGAAGGAGGACGCACGCCCTGAAACACTGTTGGGCACAGCGGGCGCTCATAGAGGGGGTCACCCAGAACCCCGACCTGAGGGCTCCCACCGCGTACTTCCTCGTGAAAGGGGGCCTCCTACCAACGAGTCTGTCGCAGAGAGGAACCGACGGACCTCCTGGTGGTCCCACGGACGAGGACTAACCTAGTAATGCATCTGGCCCATGCCCACCCCCGGCCGGTCACCTAAGGGCACGCAAACGCTGGAGAAACTGAGAGACCGGTTCGTATGTGGCCCGGGATGGATGCCGAGGTCCGGGGTTCTGCCAGCAATGCCCTCAGTGCCAGCGCACCCGCCCCAGGAAGCCCCCGCCAGCACCCCTCATTCCGCTACCCATCATAGGCGTCCCATTCGAGCGGATTGGTATGGACCTGGTGGGCCCCCTTCCCAAGTCAGCGCGGGGCCACGAGTACATCCTCGTTGTTGTGGACTATGCCACCCGGTACCCGGAGGCGGTGCCGCTACGCAAGGCCACTTCCCCCAACATCGCCAGGGAGCTAATGCTCCTTTTCAGCCGGGTGGGCATTCCCAAGGACATCCTGACCGACCAAGGTACGCCCTTCGTGTCAAAATTAATGACGGATCTGTGTCGGTTGTTGCAGGTGAAACATCTGAAGACGTCTGTCTACCACCCGCAGACCGACGGACTCGTGGAGCGCTTCAATCAGACGCTCAAACGGATGCTACGGCGGGTGGTAGACGACGAGGGGAGGAACTGGGACCTCCTCCTCCCCTATGTACTCTTCGCCGTCCGGGAGTGCCCCCAGGCGTCCACAGGCTTCACCCCGTTTGAGCTCCTGTTTGGGCGGCGGCCAAGAGGACTGCTGGACGTCGCGCGCGAAGCCTGGGAGGAACAGCCGTCCCCGTACCGCTCGATCATTGAGTACGTGCAGGAGATGCAAGATAGAATTGACCGCGTGGCACCAATAGTGCAGGAACATATGCGCGCCGCGCAGGAAGAACAGCAGCGGGTGTATAACCGCCCGGCACAGCCCCGAGAGTTCCATCCAGGCGATCAGGTCCTGCTTCTAGTGCCTAGCAGCGCCTGCAAGTTCCTGGCCCGGTGGCAGGGCCCGTATACGGTCCTTGAGCGACGGGGAGCCGTCAACTACCGCCTGCAACAACCCGGTAAGCGTACGGACGGGAAGTTATACCACATCAACCTGCTGAAGAGATGGGTGGAACCAGTCCCGAGGGTTTCGCGACGCGGGCCGGGACACAGATCCTGACAAGCGTGCCTTGGTCGACTTTTGGGGAAGACCTCACCCCGCGCAGAGACAGGAACTCAACGAGTTGGTGGACCAATTCACAGACGTGTTCTCCTCCCCGGGGATGACCCAGGTGGTTCACCACACGATCAAGACACCCCCGCGTGGTAGTTAGACAGAGACCCTACCGGGTCCCTGAGGCCCGGGCGGAAGGCCATCGAGGAGGAGGTGGAGCGATGCTGAGGGATGGGATCGCCGAGGAGTCATCCAGCCCCTGGTCCAGTCCCATCGTCGTTGTAAGAAACCCGACGGAAGCATGCCCCTGTGTTAACGACTTCCGGAGACTGAACCAGGTATCGGACTTCGATAGCTACCCCTCCCCGAAGGTGGACGACCTGGTGGAGCGACTGGGGAGGGCCCGCTTTATATCCACCCTGACCTCACCAAGGGGTATTGGCAAGTTGCCCTAGTGCCCGACGCTAGGCCCAAGACGGCCTTTAGTACCTCCACCGGCCACTGGCAGTACCGGGTCCTCCTTTTTGGCCTACACGGGGCACCAGCCACCTTCCAACGGCTGATGGACATCGTCCCACGACCACACCGCAGCGCCGCCACGCCTACTTGGACGATGTCGTCGTCCCCTCCTCCACCTGGTCGGACCACCTGTTCCATCTGGGGAGGTCCTGAGGGGCCCCGGAAAGCCGGACTGACAGCCAACCCCAAGAAATGCCACCTGGGATTAACCGGAGGCACAGTACCTGGGGTACCGCATTGGGCGGGGTTGCTGAAGCCGCAGACGAGGAAGATCGAAGCCGTAGGACTACCCTCGCCTCATCGAAGAAACAGGTAGCGTGCCTTCTTGGGGTTGGCGGGGTACTATCGGAGATTCGTGCCTAACTTCTCGGCGATAGCTGCCCCTCTTTCAGATCTCACCAAAAAGGGCCAGCCGGACCGGGTGAAGTGGTCAACCGAGGCGGAGAGGGCCTTCCAGGCCCTGAAACGGGCCCTCACCAGCGCCCCGGTGTTGCGGAACCCGGATTTTTCGCTCCCCTTCACGGTACACACCGACGCATCTGAAACAGGGTTGGGCGCGGTCCTCTCCCAAACCTTCGGACGGAGAAGAGCACCCGGTCCTCTACATCAGCCGGAAACTGGCCCCCGTGAAAAGAGGTACGTAGCGGTAGAGCGGGGAAGCCTTGGGGCGATCAAGTGGGCCATTGAAGAGTTGAGGTATTACCTGGCAGGCCGACACTTTGTCCTGGTCACAGACCACGCGCCTCTGCAATGGATGGCCACGCGGCCAAGGACACGAACGCCCGGGTCACTCGGTGGTTTCGCGCCCTGCAGGATTTCTCTTTCCAGGTCCAGCACCGGGCGGGGGCCCTGCATGGGAATGCAGATGGGCTCGCACGAGACACGCTCAGGGCCCACCTCCCAGCGGCAGTAGGCTCGGAGCTGAGGGGGTACTGTCGCGGCGGAAGGTTCGCTTCCTTCCCCGACTGGAAGGCGCAGCCTCGGGCCGGTCCCAACGCCAAACCGGAAGGGCCGTCACTGCAGGGTGGAGCCAACCCGCCGCGCGCCGCGGCGGATTGGCGAACCGGGGCAGGAGGTTCACCAATCCAGCTCCAGAAGGAGGGGATAAAAGGGACACCCTTCCGCGCCGAACGAAGAGGATCAACTCCGCTACGTAGGCAGCTAATGTCCGAGGTATTTGCCACTGAATCCGCGCAAACACGGGCTTACCTAACCGTTCGCGCCTCTCTCTCTCTCTCGCTCTCTCTCTCTCCCCACAGAGGGCTCCCCCGCGACGAGGACGGCGACGACAGATGAGGACAGTGGTGAGGCCGAGAAAACCGGCACAGGGAACCGCTCCTTCCCAGCTCTTCCGGGAATCCCGACACGCCCCGGAGGACGCGCCACGCCAGCCCCCGCCCTGCCGGGTTTCCCTCATTCCCCCCACATGCACACACGCACCCAAACACACACACACACACTCACCACTACGGATTGAAGGACAAATAAATCCTGGGTTTTCCCTCACTTCGCACTACAACCCGCCTCCCGTGTGTTTGTGCGCTACGCCTTCACCCCTGGGCTGATCCGCACAAAATATATATATATATATATATATATATATATATATATATATATATATAAAATATATATATAAAATATATATGAAAGAGAGAGAGAAGGGATTTTAGCCAGCAGTGGGTGCATACTTCCTCTCCTCTGGGGACAACCTTCAGCTAATGTAGAAGACCAGGTGTTCCTCCACGTTTCTCCAAGGTCTGTGAGAGGACCACGCCCAGTCCAGTTTCTGATGCATCTGTGTGCACAGTGAATGGGAGGGCGAACGTTACGTAGTATGGAGGCACTGGTGAGGGCTTCCTTCAGGTCCTGGAATGCCCGCTCTCCATCTGTAGACCATTTCACTTGGTCCGGCTGGAACCTCTTTTTGAAATCTAAGAGGGGGGACGCTAGAGAGATGTTAGGTACAAACCTACAGTAGTACCTTGCCAACCCCAAGAAGGCAAGTACCTGTTTTTTTGTCGAAGGTTGAGGATAACCCATTACTGCCTCAATTTTCTTCGCCTGTGGCTTGAGTAAGCCCCGGCCAATACGGTACCTGAGGTACTGTGCTACGGTCAGCCCCAGGTGGCACTTTTTGGGGTTGGCTGTCAGCCCGGCCTTCCGGACTTCCCCCAGGTGGAACAGGTGGTCCGACCAGGTGGAGGAATGAATGACAACATCATCCAGGTAGGCGTTGTTGGATTGAAATAAAGTAAAAACATAATACCAATAAAACAGAAATAGGATAATTCATAATAAAACACACAGTACAGTCAAAATTAGAGAAACAACAATTTATTGAGGTGAAGGGGGGCTGGTAGGAGAATAGGAGGGAGAGGGAGCAGTGTAAGGAGGAGAGAAGGAGTAACGGTAGGGGGTATGCCCAGGGCCAGATGAATCATCAGAATATTCAGGGCTGGTGGGGTTGTAAGGAGTGTGCGGGCCAGAGTCACATCGGAACGGTTCCATGTCATCGTCCGCCAGATAGCCGTCAGTAGTATGAGTAGAAGGAGTGAATGACAGAGGGTCTGTCTGAGTAGAAGAATCCACCAGAGTGACAGCAGGGCTGAGGCGATAACGAAGAGGGGGTGGAAAAGTGGAGGTAGAAGAAGGGACGCGGAGAACATCCACAAGGAGAGCCAAGTCAGCAAAGAGATGTGACAGCTGATACCGAGATTCTAAATCTAGGCCCTCTAACCCCTCCATAGCAGCGGACAGAAATCCCAGCTTAGCACGGTGCGCTGTACAAACACACAATAGGGTAACATAAGCCACAAGGGGAAGACCATAAATCACCCAGAAGGGAAAAGCCATAATTACAGAGATAAAGATCGTGAGAAGAGTAAAGTCAACACTTACCCATAAGTAAAATCCCCTTAATGGAAAGAACCAAGAATAACAAACACTCCACTCCGCTCAGAGGAAAGAACCGAATGAGACATGATTGGGAAGTACCACGGGTTTTTAAAAAACCACTCAGACCCAGGAGGATCATAAGGGTGTGGGAAAATGAGTAAAACAAAAACATAATGGTATGGGAAAGGAAGGGAAAAATGCACATATGGGAAACTGAAAACAGTAACTGTTGAAACATATTGGTTGTTGAAATGTGTACAATGAGTGATATATTGGTTGCTAATTAAAGCAGGAACACAAACATAAGGGGGCCTGGGAAAAGAGGAACTTCTGACATAATGGTATATGAGATAAGAAGAAGGGGCGGTGGCTCATAGAAGAATTGTATAAAAAGGGAGCCCCGTCCCAGGCATGTTAGATCACTTTTTGAGACGTCCCAAACTGTTTGGATCTCAGGTAACTGGAATCAATAAAGCTGGACCTTCATCTTTTCTCACTCACTGGTTCCGTGTGATGATTTAGACTTTGAGTGTTTCTGCTGAGAAGTTATTGTAAGTACATTCAATATTTTCTAAATTGTTATATTGGTAATAAGAAAGTAGGTAAAATTTGACCTACATTTTGGCGACCACGAAGGACTGGGCAAAGACCGCGCGGCCCAAAGCCCGGACTGTGGGACTCGAGATCAAGGGACGGCAAGAGGCCGTCTAGGGAAGGCACAGCAGGCGCCTGTTTAAACAAAGCTCTGTCTTAGATTTTTTCTGTCACTTGTCTCGAGCCCCGTGGGTTGGGTGAAGGACTCAGTTGGTCTCCAAAAGGGCCCGGTATAATAATAAAAGAGATCAGGCAACACGGCAGAAGAAAAGTGTGTGAGAAAAGAATGAAAGAAGATTTTGTGATAGACTAAGGACAAAAAGGGAAAACAAGTTTTAAGGAAAAACTTAAGAGAAATATGTACACATAAGAAGAAGTAAAAAAAGAAAGGATAAAAGGAAACCTGCGATACCGCTGAGAGAGTCAGGTCTGCTTGGGCAGGTGTGAGGCCTCACAACCCCAGATACCGGCCACAAGAGGTGGTGACTGCTTGGTGGGGTATGATATAAAACTCCTGGGCCCAGGGCTAGGTATTGCCGGAAAAAGGGAAAGAGTTATAGCAGGAAAAGAAGGGAAGCATACCCAGATGCACATGTATAATTAAAAATGTAGAAAATTATTGAAAACACTGATATAGCAAAACCCCTGGTAAACAAAAAGGAACTTTTTCTTTACTGATATATCTAACTGTCATAATGTGAAATGTTAAACTGTGTATATGTGTATTGTGGTATGAGCCAATAGAGAACGGGGGCGGAAGAGGAACGGAGGGGAACACGGACCACGTAAAAAATACAAAGACAGAGGTGGCAACATAACAACCAAGACAAGGTAGGAAAAGCGTTTGGTTGAATAATGGCAGCAGCAGGAAAAGAGGGAAGAACAGCACTAGAGATCATAGTTGAGAAACATAAAAAAGATGAAAAAGATATAAGGCATTATTGTAAAAATGGAGTGGAGAAAACCAGTGGGGCATGGAAATGGCCAAAGACAGGGACGTTTGAGGAAGAGTGGTGCCAAAAGATGAGGGATAGAGTCCTAATATGGGGAGAAAAGAAAAAAGTACAGAAGGCCAAGGAAAAATACGCAAAGCAGGAAAAAATAGCGGAATGGTTTCATAAGGAAGGGAGAGACAGAAGAGAGAGAGAGAGAATCGAGAAAGAGAAGGAGGAAAAGGAGAAAAAAGAAGACGAGGAAAGGAAGGAAGAGGAAATAACGAGGAAAATAAAGGCGAGGATGGAGAAAGAACGGGAAAGTAGAAGTGAAGCACCAACATGTGAAGAGGAAAAGCAGCACGAACCCCCGCCCCCTTATAATCCTCGGTTTCAACCCCAAGTGAAGCCAAGAAGAAAAGCCCCACTGGCTGGGATATACGTGTTACAGGAAGAGAAGGAAGAGGAGTGGGAGACAACTGAAGTTGAGTTACAAGGCATGTTTAAAGGATATCAAAAGAAAGTTGTACCAGAAAGAAGGTTCGATGGAGAAAACAGGGAAGAAATAAGGAATATGGAAGAAAAGGGAGCGTGGGAATCAAGCATGGAAGTGCCTGAAGGAAGAGATCGGGAACATGAGGAAATGATGAGGCAATACGTCAGAAGTCAACACATTGCAGCCCAGGCGGAGAGAAACAAAGAACCCTCAGGACAGCAAAAGGAGGAAGAACCAGAAGGAGCACGGAGTCTGCATAAACAGGAAAAAGAGAGGGATGAAGAAATCTCACAAGTTCTCCAGAACAATAATGAAATAGAATGGGGAGAAGGCAACAAGAAATACCGTACCAGCACACCTAGGCCCACTGGACAGAATAAAAGAGAAAAAGAATGGCAGCGTGGGAATATAGATACAGAAGAAGAAGAAAGAGAAAGTAGTAGTTCGGAAGAAGAGGAAGGGTCTACATCAAGGACCAGTTCTAGAGGACGAAGTAACAGCAGACAGCGGGATGACAAGAAGAAAGAAAGACAGTAAAGTTGGAAGGGGAGTTCACAATAACCCCATATCCAAAGCTGGAAGAAGACGAGATGGATGAAAGAGTGTCTCAACTTGAAGAACATGCTAAACGAGACCTAGAAACAAGGGAAAAAGTGAAACATATTGAGGAACAATCAGAACAAATAGCAAATGTGGTTAATGAATTAAAGAAGCAGCAAGTGGAAGAATTGAAAAAACTACAAGGGGTGGAAGAAACTTTGAACAGAACCACAGCCCAACAAATGGAGAAACTGGTCAAATCAACCAATGATCTGGTTTTACTGTATAAAACTCAGGGCGAAGAGATGAGCAACGATATCGAAGGAAATGACGGCGGAAGCACCCCAGGACAGAGTGAAAGGATAGACACAATGATGAGACTAAGGGATCGGATAAAAAAACCAGAACGCTATCAAGCATATTGGCCCCACAGGAGAGGGTCTGCAGGAGAAACGCACATACACGCGCAGTACCCGCTGATGGTAAAAGGAAAAGCCTTACAGTATACACCCTGGAGCTTTATGGATTTGACGGGGTTGATACAGAAGTTGCCCAGTATATGCGAAGGAGGGCAGAAGTGGATTACTCAGTTTGAAGAAAAAACGGCAGGGCAGCACCTGGCCCTAGGAGATATAAAAGCAATATTATGCCAGGTGGCGGGAAAGGGACGCACGGAGGAAATACTGAAGACAGCAGAAATAGAAGAAGCAATGGATGACCCAGTGGTGGATCCAATCCCCTTTGGTGGGTACAGGACAAAAATTTGGGATGCCCTTCGAACTGTATATCCAGCTAAAATGGACCCCGGAAAACTTGAAGTGATCAGGTTACAAGACGACGAAAATGTGGCAGCATTCATACAAGACTTCCAGAATAAGTGGAGAGATGAAACAGGGGCCAAATGGGATGCTTCAGTGGCAAGTGTAGGGTTGTTCAAAATGCTGCTGAAAAAGGCTCTCCCGGAAGAGGTGAGAAGAAGGTTGGACGAAGTAGTGGGGTTAAGTACAATGGAATGGAACACCTTCGTTGCACATGTGACCCATCACGTTGAACAATACAGGAAAACAAAGAAGGAAGCTAAAGAAGCAACCGAAACATTGCTGACACAACTGTATAAAGCCCAGCTTGGAGAGATAACCAGGACCAAACAAGAAGAAAAAGAGAAAAGGAGGGAAAGCACCAAACAAGCAGCCCTGATGGTACCCCAACAACCAACGACCCTACAAGGGATCCAAGCAGGTGAACGAATGATGGACACCCCAGGCTACCCCCAGCCACTGACAGGACAAAGGGAAGTTGCAGTGATACTGCCCAGCCCTCAAGGGCAAGCTTACCAGTCCTATCCGCAGAGACAATATATGCCCCCTATGCAACAAGGATGGGGACGAGGAAGAGGCTATGGTAGAAACCGCTTCGCACCTAGAGGAGGCGTACAAACGGAGGGGTGCTGGGAATGCGGAGATCCAAGCCATCGAAGAATGAGCTGCCCATACCTCCAGAAGCCAACATGGGGGGAACGAGTAGATAGAGCAGAAAGACGTGGACAAACATTGGGTCCCAGGGGACCGCCGCCAACACAGATGGGAACTGAGGTGCAACAACAACAGTGGCACCAACAAGCCCCGATGCCCCCAGGAGGCCATATGTATGGCGAGCAAGGACCCAACCAAAGTTGAAGGAGCCTAGAGAAGCAAAAGGGGGAGCTGATGCAGTTTACAACCACACTGCACCCCGAACAAGAACCCACAGTAACAGTAACCATAAGCAACACGTTTAGCACACCCTTTATGATAGACACTGGTGCCACATATTCAAGCATTGGCAAAGAAGGTTCTCAGCTCCCCCTTTCACGCAAGGCAATACAGACAATGGGCTTCTCAGGAAAAATACAGACCTTGCGTTTCACCGAACCTCAGGAACTAACGCTAGACGGAGTAACGATACAAGCCCCGCTTTTATATGCCCCAGAGGCACCAGTAAATCTGCTAGGGCGCGACACCCTATGTAAACTAGGGGCACAGATACGCTGCGAAGCAACCGGAATATGGGTCACTTTCCCCAGGGTCAGGGCTACTCAATGTTTTATGACACACACATCAATGATGGAGGTTAAAGAAATAGACAAGGTGTACTGGCTGGAGATACCAGACCCGTCTCATTCGGAACTTTGGCAAAAATATCAAGAATGGAAGCCCTGGTTAACGTACATACGACCAGAATGCAAAGAAGCTGAAGAACCAATCCATTGCACCCTCAAGTACGATAAAGGAGGATACGATCAAGAATACGAGCAATTGTGGGAGGAGATGGAACAAGGAAAAAGGGTAAGCATAAAAACCCTAGACGTATTCAGTGGACCCCAAGGAGTGGCGGCAGCAGCAAAACTCCCGGAAGAGGCAATGAATTGGTATCAAGGAGATGGGGCAGCCCCTCACATCACACTAATGGTTGCTGGGGGGCACAAAGCCAAAGACTTGGGGTTCATGATAAAGCAAGTACAAGAGATAAGAGAGTGGAAACCCACTCAGAACCGCTACTTGCATCACTCTCCGGACGGAAAGTATACAAGGATTTCTGTAGCAGCTGTGGACGAGATGGTGGCTGGAAGCATTGAACTACACCTTGGAAAAAACCGAATACGGAAGCAAATGACACTGGAAGAGCCAACTTCAGAGGAAGTACTGCTAAAAGAAATCCCCCCACAATTATGGACCCAACACGCTACCGATGTAGGAATGGTAAAATCGGCAGGACGGGCCAAAATAAAGATCAAGGATAATGTGCGACTGCCGTACCAAAAACAATACCCACTCTCAGCTCAGGCCAGAGAGGGCATAAAACCCACCATACAGGGATTACTGGACGCCGGGGTGCTGATCCATACAAGAAGCCCATGCAACACGCCGATCTTCCCAGTAAAAAAGCCGGGAACAGACAAATGGCGCTTGGTCCATGATTTAAGGGCAGTCAACCAAGTAGTAGTAGCAGATACACCAGTAGTGCCGGATCCACATACGTTGCTTTCAAATGTTCCGGAAGGAACCAAGTGGTATACAGTCATTGACTTGTGCTCAGCATTTTTCAGCATACCCTTACATCCGGACTCGCAGTATCTCTTTGCCTTTACATACGAAGGGAAACAGTACACCTATACAAGGCTCCCTCAGGGATATTGCGAAAGCCCCTCAATATTCAATCAAGTGCTGGCCCAAGACCTATCTACTCTGGATTGCAAAAGCACAGTGTTGCAGTACGTGGACGATCTACTGATCTGTAGCACGTCAGAAGAGGAATGTCGGCAGGATTCATTACAAGTCTTGAAAATGTTAGCTGAAAATGGACACAAAGTAAGCAAAGAGAAATTACAGTTTTGTAAAACTAAGGTAGAATACTTGGGACGGGTACTAGAGGAAGGGCGACGAACAATAGCACCAAAGCATATTGAGGCCATCAATAAGGCCCCTCGGCCAAAAACTGTGCGGCAAATGTTGGCATTTCTGGGAATGGCGGGGTTTAGCCGTCCGTGGGTGTGTGAGTATGCACTCAGAGTACAGCCGTTGAGAGATATGATAAAAGCTGCTGACCATACTCAACCAAATGCGAACTTACAGTGGACACCAGAAGGGGAGGTAGCGTTCATAGACATTAAAACAGCCCTAGCAGAAGCACCGGCTCTCGCTAACCCAGATTATCGCAAACCGTTTCACTTGTATGTATCGGAACGAAGGGGGTACGCGTCAGCCGTTCTAACCCAACAGCAGCAAGGAGTAGGTAAACAGGCAATCGCCTACTATAGCACGGCGTTAGACAATGTAGAAAAGGGGATGCCTCCTTGCTATCGTTCATTAGCAGCCGCAGCATTCGCATATCAAAAAGCCTCTTCAATCACTATGGGCCATCCGGTAACGTTGTATACGACACATGCCTTGCACGCACTACTGACTAGTCAAAACTTTGTTATCACCAACTCAAGACGGACAGGGTACGACTCGATACTTTCGGCCCCGGAACTGACTATTGAACGGTGCAACACAGTTAACCCAGCAGATAAAATAGTGACCCCTCTAGATGGAGAGCCTCATGAGTGTGTTAATGAATCTGAAAAGTTTCTTAAAGCACGCCCAGACTTAGAGAACAGTGCGTTGGCCGACGCCCAGCGCACGTTTTTCGTTGATGGTTCATGTTACCGATCAACAGAGGGAAACCGGGCAGGTTATGCAGTAGTAGAGGCCACATTAGATCCACCGACGTTTCGGGAAATTCTGAGTGTTCCCCTTCCACAACCTTGTTCGGCCCAGCTGGCAGAATTGAAGGCCTTGACGGCCGCATGTAAATTAGGAAGTGGGAAAAAGTGCAATGTATATACTGACTCTGCCTATGCCCACGGAGTATGTCATGTATTTGGCCCAATTTGGGCCCAGAGAGGTTCGCGTTAGGCCGATGGTTCAGCAGTAACACATGGAGAAGCAATTACTGACTTGCTACACGCCATGACTTTACCATCGGCACTAGCTATTATTAAATGTAAAGCACACAAAACCGATGGTTCTTTCATTACCAAAGGAAATGCTACAGCAGATGAGGCTGCGAAAAAAGCGGCTGTAGGACCGGCCCAAATGATGGCCCTCATTCAGCCAGAAGACCAGCCAGTCCGGCATCCAATGGAAGACAATGTGACTCATATTGTAGAAGTACAGAATGGGGCAGGGGAAGCAGAAATTTACACATGGATAAAAAGGGGGGCTAAAAAGGAAGCGGGCACGGGATTATGGCGTAGTATAGACGGATTATCTGTTGCGCCCTCAAGTTTGCTCCCAATGTTAATACGGGAAGCCCATGGTCTTGACCACACTAATCGGGGCGAGACCATCCGAAAGATCAGACAAGACTGGTGGTCGCCTTACCTAGCTAGCGCAGTGGACAATTTCCTGAATAACTGTACGGTGTGCATCCAGAACAATGTACGAAAAACATCACTGCTCCCCTCGGACATATTCCCCACCCATGGGGCCGTTTCGGCACTTAATGATGGATTACGCCGATATGGGGGGCAGAAAATAGAACAGAGGGAAAACGATATATATTTGTGGTGGAAGATCGTTTTAGCAGATGGGTAGAGGCGCGCGTCGCCACCTCCAGGGAAGACGCTAAGTCCGCTGCAAAGTTCTTGTGTCGTGAGGTCATACCCCGTTTCGGGATCCCCGACTTTCTCAGCTCCGACAATGGGGCTCATTTCGTTAACCAAACGATAGAGTTGATCACCAAGGCACTGGGGATAGAACACAAATTAGGCTGTGTGTACCATCCTCAGTCCCAAGGTATGGTGGAGCGTGCAAACGGAATTCTCAAAAGCAAATTAGCAAAAATTTGTGCGAGTTCTCGTCTAACCTGGGTTCAAGCCCTCCCATTGGCATTGCTCAAAATGCGTTTCCAAAACTAGTCGTATCACGCATCTGACTCCGCATGAAATGCTCACTGGTCGCCCAATGCCTTTGGCGCTTACTAGGCCCCGTACTCAGGCCCCCGCTTGAGCAACTCGAAAACGAAATGCAGAATTACGTTCGCCCTTACCGCATCCACAGACACTTGTATTCACAGGTTCGAGACGCGGTCCATGGTGAAGACGTTCCGCCAGTCAGACAGGTCGAGCCGGGGGATTACGTCTGGATTCGGGTATTTAAGAGAAAGCACGCATTACAGGGCCGCAGAGAAGGGCCATTTAAGGTGGTTGCGGCTACCCCAACAGCGGTCATGGTGGAGGGTCGGCCCAACTGGTATCACCTCAATCACTGCAGTCGAGGACGGGGTAAGGGACCACTGTTAGGTGGACCTGCTGAGGAAGAACCTTCAACCACAAGCGACCAACCGTCGGCATCCGGCAAGACCCAGACACCTGCATCCAGTTCTTCAGACACAGACAGCGGCACTGAGGAGGACCGGAGCCCAGCCCAGGGCACTAGAGCACAAGCTAAGCGCCGCGCCCGACATCAGACACCACAATTGCCTTCAACCGATGACGACGGATCGCCCGGGACAAGTTCACTTGACACCGCGCTTCTGGATACTGGGATTGCTCTCAGTGAGCAAATACAGGAGACTCAGGCAGAAAACTTAAGTCCTGCCACGCCATTGGGGCCAGACGTACTGACGGATTTTGTGCAACAACTGGGGGACCCAGCCCAGCTTAACACGCCGCAGTTCGATACTATAGACCTTGACCAGTGGGGGATTTTGGGACAAGCCAGCCCCCTACCATATCTGGGCTCCAACGAGCCTGCTAACCAATAAGAACATGCCACGATCTGGTCTCGACAGAACGAACAGGCTTATCATCCTGGTCTGGGCAGTAGTGCTGGTCGCGGGAGTAACTCTGTTTTTCCTACTTTTCAATGCACCCCTCCCTGATAAAGAACATAACACGAGCTCATGTAACGGAACCTCTCCTGTTCATATCATATACAGTAAACTCCCCAGTCGCCCAAAGAGAGACATTGATGTTGCGCAACTGATGAAGGATCGGGTGAAGGACCAGGTACTCAGCCCTTATCGCCCCTTTGAGGACATTTCCCGCAGAACTCTGGACCGCATGGTCCACATGCTCAAGACCCACTTGACCCGAAATGGCACCGACACAAATATTGTCCTAGAGACAAATCGTCTGGTTGAAGAATATTTTCTCTCCCGCCCCACCTCCGTACCTGCTACAGCATTGCCTATCCCTTGGACATATCAAAATGATCTTATCTCGCTGTCTAGCCGTCGAATGTTCTGTGCGCTAGCCCTTGTCACCCTGGCATATTCAGAAGCATTATTACGAAGCAGCCCCCACCTAGCTTCCTTTTCTGTTGATCAAGCCTCCATGAATCTAACCGTTGGACGCTTCCGGTTGGTTGGTCGCGCAGCTGACTCTTGGTGTCGTTTCAATGTGTCTACCGCGCTCCCATATCTACTCCCGGTACCCTCTTACAAGCTCTCCTTCCAGTGCTCGGCTGAGGGATGTGTCAATTTGAAATCAAAAGCGACCCTTTCAACCCATCGTCCTCAGAAACCCCACTTCCTGCCCTCCGCCACGCGGGTTGCTTTCGCGAAGTTACAGCACTATTCACTGCTCACTGATAATCAGACTCTGGACTTCGATCACACCAATCTTTACCTCTCTTGGATGTTCCACCACCCGCTCCTGTTACAGACAAATCCTGCCTGGTCTGTCACGATAGGCGCTCTGCCCCTCATCTCATGTTCCCCCTGGGCAATACGACTGAATGTCTCAGTAGTCCCTATACGGAGGAATTCCTCTGCCCCACCATCTGCTTGCTGGGCTCAATGTCCGCAACACTGGGCCCCGACTGGATGCACAATGTTAGCTCATCCTGTTTGTACCAGCCCATGCATACGGACGACTCCGCTTTTGTCAAGGTGCGCGATGAGCTGCCAGCTCGAATGCCTTTCTGCCTATGCTCCGATCTTGGCATCTACCCTGTGGGCAACCTGTCCTATCGCTGTGATGTTGTTGTCTCCACGGATGACCTTTATATCCCCACGCTTTCGTCAGTTGGAACCAATAGCACCACAGTGTCTATCCCCATACCCGAACGGGCATATGGCACCCTGGGACTGGCGGACACTTCTGGTATTGTGGTATGAGAACTGCCCGTCAGACCCTGCCGCCGGAGTGGCATGGCTGTTGTGCCCCTGTTAGGTTGGACGGTAAAACAAGAGTCATCACTTTGCCTGATGAAGACGCCTCGACGCCGGAGCGCCGCGACACATCACTATGGCGTCAATATCTTCTGCATGTGACACTGAACTACAGGGCGGAACATGCCAAGTAACTCTCAACTGGCTAGGGGTCCCGGTGGGGGTTCCGGACCGGTTCAAGGCCATGGGCAAAGTGGGCAGCGGCCGGGCCGCCATCCTGCTCCCTGGGGTCCAGGTGGCCCGTATACGGCCTGGATTAATTACATATGGTACAATCAACAACGTTTTCTTCAACCACACGCTTAGCGCGCGCTGGGCCTGATGAAAAGTCAACTGCACGCTACCTCTATAATGGCAGCCCAGAACCGTTTTACTCTTGATCAAATGCGCGCACCAGATGACGGCGTCTGCACAATGATTGGTCCAGAATGTTGTGCTGCCATACCCCTTCATACGGGCGCCCGTGGAGCTTTAAACAAAGTCTTGGACCGCCTCCAGGCCCTTCAGAAGGAGCATGTTGCAAATACAGGCGCCGGAGATTTGTTTACCTTGCCCGGTTGGATGGGCTGGTTCTTTTCCGGCAGTTGGATGGCTTCCCTTTCCCGGCTGGGGCTGGCACTAGGGGTTCTTTTCGTTGCGCCTTCTCTTTTGCTGCATCATCCCGGCACCCGTAAACTTGCCATCACTGCTGTTACCACCACCAACGTTTCAGGTCAATATGTGGTGATGGGTGAGGCGTTACCGCCTCAACGGGGGGTGGTGTTCAGGCACTGTATCCACAATGACCCGGATCACCGATATGCTGATGATGAAACCAACTCTGAATACATGGACATGCGCGGACTAAACAAAACAGCCACAACCGGTATTGAGACTATAAACGACGACATAGGGAAAGGACAGGGCCAAGAGGACAAAGACACTGAAACCATGTTAGCACCCACTAAAGACACCCCGGAACCCCTTTTACAAGAAGCAGAACACGCCCTGTAGACAGTCCAGGATCACTGGAACATCCTACCGCTAGCTGAACCTGGATAACATACCACACCTCTGCTCACAAGGTAGTAGTCGACAAGGACTTATCCGAGAAAGCAGAGGTACAATTAGACTTTCACCCATGGCCAGTTACTGGTATCTGAGCCCTGGACAACCAGACACCGCTGTACTACGTTCGGTTGTAAACCTCCCCTGTACCTTCCAACTGCACAGCTCCAGTGGTCGAATCCAGCGTGAACCCCAAGTGGCCTTAGATCTGTTACATCACAACCCAGGACAAGCAGTCGTAAACGTAGAAACCACTAACGAGGGACTAGGATTGAATGAGGTGGATCCAAGTGAAAGGGGGAGTATTATTCTCACCATACGACAATGGACACAACAAGGGACTCGACTAAGGAAAGCTGTGTTTATACACACGTACCCAATAAACTGAAAAATATGTATATATAAATAAATATAAAGAAGCAAAGCGATCGGCCTTCGCCACACTCCATAAAAGTATCTACACTACGCAGTCTTCTTTTTCTTTTTACTTTCTGTGCTTACCAATAGATGTGTTTGTCTTTATTCTAATCAGTATGAAGAAGAAGTGATGAGCCATGCCCTGGGTGTAAGTGCTAGCCAAACCTCTCCCCAAAGGCGACCCTCTACGGTGCGTAAAGTACCTGGGTTGAAGACAGCCAACGCTGCATCCCGGACGGTCAATAAAAAACTGAGCTCCATGTCAGTTTGACTCCTCTCTGTATTCAGGCGAGACACGAAAGACGCTGTCGAGCAAGAGGCTGGCAGGGTGGGAATTTTTCCTACAAGCAAGGTTTTTTCGCCCACCCCTGAATACAAGACAGGACTGAAATGTACCTGTGTTGATAAAGACGAAAACGGCCCGACAAATACAAGACCGAAGGTTCTATATGCCTGGTCGAGAAAGATAGGGATCAAAAAGTCTTCTTATATCCTATTCAATCTATAACCTATAATCAGTGATTATATGACATACTAATCGACCTGTGATTATATGGTGCATGTTGTACGAATTAATAGTTAAACTACGAAGTGATTCAAAGTTTCTATGTTTCAACAGTTGATCTATAAAAGATTTGAAATTTTATGTGCTAAGTAAAATGGCCAGGTACGTGTATCTCACTAGGGGCCGACGACGGAGTGGAGTGTTGCGTCCCGTGCTACAGCTAACCGTCTATTATGATGCACCCCAGCGCTTGACATTAGACAGAATACCCCAAGTACATCGACAGTTGTTAGAGGCCAACCCTGACATGTGCAGTGTCGAGGTAGAGAATGCTCGAGGCCATGCCAGTGATGATAGTGAATCAGATGAGGATGATGCTTATGAACGGGCGCACTACGGATCTGTGAGAATAACTGTTCGGCAGTTGACCAATGACAGGCAACGAGTGCGCCAAAATCAGTTCATACAGCGATACCCTCTAAATTAGAGGTGGTTGTGAGGCTTTTTTATAGCCTCATAGGAGGGAATGTTGGATTGAAATAAAGTAAAAACATAATACCAATAAACAGAAATAGGATAATTCATAATAAAACACACAGTACAGTCAAAATTAGAGAAACAACAATTTATTGAGGTGAAGGGGGGCTGGTAGGAGAATAGGAGGGAGAGGGAGCAGTGTAAGGAGGAGAGAAGGAGTAACGGTAGGGGGTATGCCCAGGGCCAGATGAATCATCAGAATATTCAGGGCTGGTGGGGTTGTAAGGAGTGTGCGGGCCAGAGTCACATCGGAACGGTTCCATGTCATCGTCCGCCAGATAGCCGTCAGTAGTATGAGTAGAAGGAGTGAATGACAGAGGGTCTGTCTGAGTAGAAGAATCCACCAGAGTGACAGCAGGGCGCAGGCGATAACGAAGAGGTAAAGGTGGAAAAGTGGAGGTAGAAGAAGGGACGCGGAGAACATCCACAAGGAGAGCCAAGTCAGCAAAGAGATGTGACAGCTGATACCGAGATTAAATTTAGGCCCTCTAACCCCTCCATAGCAGCGGACAGAAATCCCAGCTTAGCACGGTGCGACTGTACAAACACACAATAGGGTAACATAAGCCACAAGGGGAAGACCATAAATCACCCAGAAGGGAAAAGCCATAATTACAGAGATAAAGATCGTGAGAAGAGTAAAGTCAACACTTACCCATAAGTAAAATCCCCTTAATGGAAAGAACCAAGAATAACAAACACTCCACTCCGCTCAGAGGAAAGAACCGAATGAGACATGATTGGGAAGTACCACGGGTTTTTAAAAAACCACTCAGACCCAGGAGGATCATAAGGGTGTGGGAAAATGAGTAAAACAAAAACATAATGGTATGGGAAAGGAAGGGAAAAATGCACATATGGGAAACTGAAAACAGTAACTGTTGAAACATATTGGTTGTTGAAATGTGTACAATGAGTGATATATTGGTTGCTAATTAAAGCAGGAACACAAACATAAGGGGGCCTGGGAAAAGAGGAACTTCTGACATAATGGTATATGAGATAAGAAGAAGGGGTGTGGTCTCATAGAAGAATTGTATAAAAAGGGAGCCCCGTCCCAGGCATGTTAGATCACTTTTTGAGACGTCCCAAACTGTTTGGATCTCAGGTAACTGGAATCAATAAAGCTGGACCTTCATCTTTTCTCACTCACTGGTTCCGTGTGATGATTTAGACTTTGAGTGTTTCTGCTGAGAAGTTATTGTAAGTACATTCAATATTTTCTAAATTGTTATATTGGTAATAAGAAAGTAGGTAAAATTTGACCTACAGCGTCTGCGAAGGCACGATGGGGTCGCAGGACAATGTTCATCAGCCTCTGGAATGTCACGGGAGCTCCATGTAGCCCAAATGGGAGTACCCGGTATTGCCAGTGGCCGTTCGGCGTGCTGAAGGCCATCTTTGGTCTCGCGTCTGGGGCCAGCACCACTTGCCAGTATCCCTTTGTTAAGTCCAGGGTGGAGATAAAAAGGGCCCTCCACAATCGCTCCACTAGGTCATCCACCTGGGGGAGGGGATAACTGTCAAACTCCAAAACCTGGTTTAGCTTCCGAAAGTCATTGCTGAGGTGCATACTTCCATCAGGCTTTGGTATGACTACGATAGGGCTGAACCAGGGGCTGTAGGACTCCTCTATGATGTTGTCCCGCAGCATCCATCTTCCTCCTCGATATCCCTACGGCAGGCCTCCGAGACCCGATAGGGCCGCTGCTGCACTACCACTCCCGGCTCAGTCTTGATTTCATGCTGTACAAGCTGCATCATGCCTGGGGAGGTAGAAAAAACATTGGTCAATTGCCCCACTAACTCTGTCAGCTCCTGCTTCTGGGCTGGGGTGAGTTCTTTGCCCAGTTGGACTAATGAGTCCTGGTCGTGATCTGTATGTAGGGCCGCAAATGCAGACCTTACCGGTTCTGGCTCTATCCATCTTTTCAGCAGATTTATGTGGTATGTTTGTGTGTCTGCTCGCTTACCGGGCTGCTGCAGCTGATAATTCATGGGACCTCTCCTTTCGAGGACTGTATATGGGCCCTGCCACTGAGCTATGAATTTGCAGGAGCTGCTGGGCACTAGCAGGAGTACTCGATCACCAGGTTGACACTCGCGGGGTTGTGCTGGGCGGTTGTACAGTCGTTTATGTTCCTCCTGGGCGGCTCTCATATGTTCCTGGACGATCTGTGCCACTCAGTCGATCTTCTCCTGCATCTCCTGTACATACTCGATGACCGAGCGGAACGGGGAAGGCTGTTCTTCCCAGGCTTCCCGTGCCACGTCCAGCAGTCCACGTGGCCGCCGTCCGAAGAGGAGCTTGAAGGGTGTGAAGAGGATGTGAAGTGGATGTATGGCAGGAGAAGGTCCCAGTTCCTCCCTTCCTCGACTACCACCCAGCGGAACATCTGCTTTAAGGTCCGGTTGAACCGTTCGACCAGCCCATCCCATTGTGGGTGGTAGACCAATGCCTTTAGGTGTTTCACCTGCAACAGTCGACACAGATCAGACCATTAGCTTTGACACAAACGAGGTACCTTGGTCAGTTAGGATGTCTTTTGGGATCCCCACACGGATGAACAGGAGCACCAGTTCATTGGCGATGTTCCGGGAGGTGACTTTATGCAGTGGTACCGCCTCGGGGTATCTGGGGGCATAGTCCACGATGACCAATATGAACTCGTGCTCTCGGGCGGATCTTGGGAGCAGCCCGATGAGGTCCATGCCGTTCCTCTCAAATGGGATGCCTATGATGGGAAGCGGGATAAGTGGTGCTGGCGGGGGCTTCCTTGGGGCCATGCATTGGCACTGGGGGCATTGTTGGCAGAAGCGCCGGACCTCTGCATCCATGCCTGGCCAGACAAAATGGTAAAAAAAGGCCCGAATTTAGCCTATTACCCAAAGACAATTCAAATTAGAAGCCAATACTCACATCCGTAAACCCAATTGGAGATAGGAAAAAAGACGATCAGCCGTGAGTGAGGAAAAGTAAGGGTCCAGTTTTTATTTCGGTCCACCACACGAGATCCACACCAATGCGAATTCCCAGAAGTGATCTGATAACTGGAGCTTAAGCTCCCATATTTATAGCTTATGTACAGAGAAAATAACCAATAGGGTTTAAAAGAGCTCATCTACATTTACCATGAGGATTAAAAAAGCCTCCCAAACAGTTACCATTAGAACAGAAAACACGCCTCTTGTGATAACCATTGGAGTAGAAAACAATCCTCTTGTGATAACGATTAGGTTTGAAAACAGGAGAGCGAGAAAAGAAAACAATTTGGGGCAACGAGAGAGAAAAAGAAAACAATTTGGGGCAACGAGAGAGAAAAAGAAAACAATTTGGAGCAACAACCTTGGTCTCACAGGTGCAGTGTGACGCAGCTATTCGTATAAATAGCTCCTCACGGTTCTCTACCAAACATTCAAGGCCCATGTCTACAGCATGCCCGAACCATCCCCGTGAGACAAGAATCTTTGTCCTCTGTATTATGAGAAAGTTTCTTTGACCTTTTTTCCCTATTTTTCTGGTTTATAATGTACTTTCATATCTGCTTTATATTTCTATTATTTATATATATATATATATATATATATATATATATATATATATATATATATATATATATATATATGGTTATACTACTTGCACATGGTTTACTGTACTCCCTACTTCATAATATTATTAAATTATCCTAATAATATCTCAATATTATTTATTCTTGTAAAGTTTTAATGTTGTGTGTGTGTGTGTGCGTTCGGGCCTTCGGGAAGGGGTGTTAGAGAGAGAGGGAGAGACAGAGAGAGGGTGTGTGTGCTATGTCTGCATGCCTGACCCTGAACGCGCAAGAGTGTGTGTGTGTGTGTGTTATCTATGTGTGTGCGCCTCCCTAACTCTCCTTCTCTGTGACTATTAAACCATAGTGTGTCAATCCCAAAATGTGAATCCTGTTCATCAATATCCACCTAATACCTCCTCTATGTGTCTAGGTGCCCATTTATTGGAAGGGCTGGATTTGGATTCGAGCACCCGCCACCAAATTGTGCATCTCACTGCTGATTTTCAATAAAATTACCTATTACTCCTACTCGGTCTGCCTCACGTTTATTTTATGTATATTTTTAACCACAACAATGGTCCGTCAGCTTTTCCAGGGTTTTTCTCGCCCCCAGGTGGCCCCCGAGCGGTTGGGCATGGGCCAGGTGCATCAGGGCCTGTGTTCTGGCATTAAACATGACCAAGAGGTCCACGGTCTCCCCTTGGCGGTTGGTCCGGTGGTACAGTAAGCCTCCTTTGACCAGAAAGTAAGAGTAGATGAGTCTCTGGTTTGGGCTCTGGTCAACCCCTTTGATCTGGCACACCTGGGCCCAGCAAAATTTCAGGTGGCTGTCCTCTTTCTGCTCTTGGCCAAAGTTCCTCTTCCGGTTTACCTGCTGGAACACAGACGAGAGAGGGTTAGAATGTGTATGCAGCTTACCTTCTGTTCTCGCCACGGGCCAGGTAGGCCTGTTGCACTCGTGCTTCCTTCGCTCGCTGCAATGGTTTTGGCCGATCCAACGTGGGGAGGACACATCCTCCTGGCCAGGTTTTCTGGGTCTTCTTCAGTGTCCCATGGTCTGGCTCGGTCAGGCTGGGCTCGTCCTAGGGTGTCCCGTAGTCCATGCAGCCTTGCTAGTGGTGTCCCTCTTTGCCGAGTGCCAGGGTGGTCAGGGTGTGTTCCAGGTCAGTCAATAGTTCCCCGGATGTCCCGGGGGCTTGCATCCCCATGGCCTGGCGTTCTGTGGGTGGCAAGGTCCTCAGGAACCGGTCCACAGCCACCCTCTCAACAACCTCGGTGGCAGAGTGCATGTCAGGCTGGAGCAACCTCTTGGTGAGGCTCAGGAGGGTGTCCATCTGTCCACATGTCTTGGCTCCTGGCCTGTAGCGCCACTGGTGGAACTCCGCCGCTGCCTGGAGCGGGTTTCGCCCACACCATGCCAGGATGCCTCTCCATAGTCAGCTGCTTCCTCCGGAGAGAGGGAGTAATAGGCCATGCACGCCCCCCCGGAAAGCAGCGGGCCGAAGATGCGTGGCCACTCATCGTGGTCTCACTCTTCGCAGTGGGCGACGCCCTCAAAGGTCTCGAGGTAGGCCTCGATGTCATCTTCGGGGTTTAGAGGGGGAAGCTAGCATGTAAATTGTAAATTGCAAAGTGTAAATTTGCTGACCCCTCAAAATAACTCAACACAGCCATTAATGTCTAAAGCACTGGCGACAAAAGTGAGTACACCCCTAAGTGAAAATGTCCATAGACATTTTCATTGTCTTGCCTAAAGTAAAGCATGGTGGTGGGAGTGTCATGGTCTGGGGCTGCATTAGTGCAGCCGGCACTGGTGAGCTACAGTTCATTGAGGGAACCATGAATGCCAACATGTAGACATATTGAAGCAAAGCATGATCCACTCTCTTCAGAGACTGAGCCGCAGGGTAGTATTAAAGAAGTATATAAAGAAGCTGAGGGTGAAGGTGATGGACTGGCCAAGCATGTCTCCAGACCTAAACCCTATTGAGCATCTGTGGGGCATTGTTACGACCCAGTCTAGGTTGGGTCGCACAGAGTAACAAGCTCGGGATTCAATTAATTTATCTTTAAATATTAAATGAGGGAGCCAGGAATAACAACAAAACAAGGTTTTTCAAAAAGGTTGTGGTACAATATATACATATAACTAAACAAATTAATCAAAACAGGAGTATCTTCAGGGTGGGCCAAGGTCAAAATAATAAACAAAAGAATTCTATTGTTTAGGTAGCTAGCTTACCTAAAAGGAAAAGAAAGAAAAATACAGGTAGTCTTCCCTAACTACTTAAGCAAAGAAACAGAGATGTAAGGAACCCTCTCCCAAAAGAAATGACAGCCACACCCCTGCTGCCAGTGAACCAAGTGAATATGTATATACAGTATACACAAGTGAAGAGAATGCACAATAACAATATAGGGACAACCAAACTTGAATTCAGAAAACCAGGCAAAAATCAAAACCAGAACAGCAGTCAGAATGCAGAATTTGATAGCCACAAGGGCAAGCACACAAACCAAATAATCTCCTAACAACAAATCACACATAACCACCTCCAACATCCCACCATTCCCACACTCCATCTTCCTCTTTAAAAATGGCCGCCAATCAGTGAGGTCACCCTAGAGGTGGGCGCAAGGTAGGGTAGGGCAGGCTGGAAAGTCTGGGTTCAATTTATTATCAACTCAGAAATGAAAATGCACAAATGATAATTTTTCCAATTCAGACCTACTTCCTAGACCATGTCGTGTAGCTGTTTCACATGTTTTATTTGGATTTAGGTGTCCTTTATTATTTTGCATGCATGCATGTTTTATGTTCATTTCTTACATAAACAAATTAATGGTTTAAAAAATTAATTATAAATGTCATTGTTTCTAACTTGTACATAAATCGACTAAAATGTGAACAAAGAAGGTTTCTCACATAAGAGCTGAAAACTGAAGCAATTTTATTAAGTGTGGTTTGTAAAACACAAACACACATTTTGAGAAAATAGAGAGTATGTTTGTTTTCTTCTCACTGATGTTAAGCCTCTTTGAAAAGTTTCCTCATTTAAGTGATTGCATTCTTATTTTATTTTACAATCTGAATTTGGGACAATCATAACATTTCTTTATTATATCAGATAAGTCTGGACCATTTACTAGATTTAATGAAAGAGATGTGTCACTGAAGATATGGGCTGTTGCATTTCCAAGTAGACTTTGTGTTAGCTGAGTGTGCTTTAGGGGAAACCAAGAGACTTTTGTCATTCTAACCTCATCCAAAAGAAAAGATTTTACAATGATTAAAGACAACCACTGCTGTGGGTTTATGCACTTTTGAGAATGTATACAATTTAGGTTCATAGTGCAGCCTTCAATGATGAGCATGAAGCCAGATCAGCAGCTCCAATTGTCTTTTCCCATGAATTCTTATTAATGTATAAAAATAGGGATCCACATTTGAGTAGCGATCGAGACAATATTGGAATTTATCACAGTAGAATTACTGGTGTTTTTAGCTAAGCGTCCCATTAATTTCATTACTGTACCCAGAGTATTGTTAGAGAGCTAGTATTGAGAGCTGAAAATAAAATAAGTCCATTGTACTTGCTGAAATCAGCAGCCTCGATGGGTTTAAGGGTATAAGTGTGGCATCCTCGAAAAGAGGACCTAAGTATGCAATGTTCAAAATTTATAATATAAAGTCTTTTAATATAAAAGTCTTGTACATTTAATGTAACTAAATGGGAGCAGAGTTGCTGGGTAGTTAATAGATCTGCAACAACTAATAGATAACATCGCTAATAATCGATTATGAAAATCGTTGTTAACGAATCTCATTATCGATTAGTTTGTCTGCGCGCGGTACATTTTGTCATTATGTTACTTCTGTTCCAAAAACACGCTTCAGAGAGTAAATACTAAGGTTGTGTCCCAAATTACGTACTGTACACTTAAACTATGCACTCTCCCGTCTAGTGCAGTGTTTCCGCAGACCCCTAATGATCAGTGGTGTAATTGCAGGGGGTCCGTAGGAAAGTTTTACAAATGTTTAAATAAAATTATATATTTTTTTGTTAAATGTATCAAAACATATTCAAATGAGATGTTTTGAAATTAATCAATTTGGCTATTCGCGTGGATTCACATATATCACTTTAGCTGGGCTGACGATCTTTCATTGATGGATTTATTTTAAATTAATTTACAAATTAAATTATTATATATATATTATTATATATATATATATATATTTATATATTTATGTATTACGTTTTATAGATGCAAAAAAACAACACAGAATTAAAATACAGTCCTACATTAATAATATACATTCTGATGTGTTTATTGGTGTCACAGTTTCCCCTTGTGGCAATGCGCTCTACAGTGCAAATGCGCGAGCATATGCTTTTTCATAGTGACAGCTGGATACGTGGGTTTTGTTTATGTTTCTGTCATGTCTCCTCCCTGTTCTGTCATTGGCTGGTAGTTCACGTGTGTCTGTACTGACCTCTGCTGCTAGCGGTTAGAGACTGATTCATGCCGGCATACAGTGGTGTGAAAAAGTGTTTGCCCCCTTCCTCATTTCCTGTTCCTTTGCATGTTTGTCACACTTAAGTGTTTCGGAACATCAAACCAATTTAAACAATAGTCAAGGACAACACAAGTAAACACAAAATGCAATTTGTAAATGAAGGTGTTTATTATTAAAGGTGAAAAAAAATCCAAACCATCATGGCCCTGTGTGAAAAAGTGATTGCCCCCCTTGTTAAAACATACTATAACTGTGGTTGTCCACACCTGAGTTCAATTTCTCTAGCCACACCCAGGCCTGATTATTGCCACACCTGTTCACAATCAAGGCATCACTTAAATAGGAGCTGCTTGACACAGTAAGGTCCACCAGAAGATCCTTAAAAGCTACACATCATGCCGAGACCCAAAGAAATTCAGGAACAATTGAGAAAGAAAGTAATTGAGATCTATCAGTCTGGAAAGGGTTATAAAGCCATTTCCAAAGCTTTGGGAATCCAGCGAACCACAGTGAGAGCCATTATCCACAAATGGCGAAGACATGGAACAGTGGTGAACCTTCCCAGGAGTGGCCGGCCGCCCAAAATTACCCCAAGAGCGCAGCGACGACTCATCCAAGAGGTCACAAAAGACCCCACAACAACGTCCAAAGAACTGCAGGCCTCACTTGCCTCAGTTAAGGTCAGCGTTCATGCCTCCACCATCAGGAAAAGACTGGGCAAAAATGGCTTGCATGGCAGAGTTCCAAGGAGAAAACCACTGCTGAGCAAAAAGAACATCAAAGCTCGTCTCAATTTCTCCACAACATATCTTGATGATCCCCAAGACTTTTGGGACAACATTCTGTGGACCGGTGAGACAAAAGTGGAACTCTTTGGAAGGTGTGTGTCCAAGTATATCTGGCGTAGAAGGAACACTGCATTTCATAAAAAGAACATTGTACCAACAGTAAAATATGGTGGTGGTAGTGTGATGGTCTGGGGCTGTTTTGCTGCTTCAGGACCTGGAAGACTTGCCGTGATAAAAGGAACTATGAATTCTGCTGTCTACCAAGAGATCCTGAAGGAGAATATCCGACCATCTGTTCGTGTACTCAAGCTGAAACGAACTTGGGTTCTGCAGCAGGACAATGATCCTAAACACACCAGCAAGTCCACCACCAAATGGCTGAAGAAAAACAAAATGAAGACTTTGGAGTGGCCTAGCCAAAGTCCTGACCTGAATCCTATTGAGATGTTGTGGTATGACTTTAAAAAGGCGCGCTCCTCGCGAAAACCCTCTAATGTAACTGAATTAGGACAATTCTGCAAAGATGAGTGGGCCAAAATTCCTCCAGGACGCTAAAAGCCTCATTGCACGTTATCGAAAACGCTTGTTTGCAGTTGTTGCTGCTAAGGGTGGCCCAACCAGTTATTAGGTTTAGGGGGCAATCACTTTTTCACACAGGTCCATGATGGTTTGGATTTTTTTTCACCTTTAATAATAAACACCTTCATTTACAAATTGCATTTTGTGTTTACTTGTGTTGTCCTTGACTATTGTTTAAATTGGTTTGATGTTCCGAAACACTTAAGTGTGACAAACATGCAAAGGAACAGGAAATGAGGAAGGGGGCAAACACTTTTTCACACCACTGTATATACCGCGCACCTCCCAGCACACAACGTGGAAAATTAACGTTGAATAGAGTTAGTAACGTAGCTTAGCTTATAGATTAGAGGTTCGTTTCCATGGTCTTTGTTCATGTCATCTTTCTTGGTTCATGTTTATAGTCTTAGTCATAGTCCATGTCATAGTTAGTGTTTAGATTTGCTAGTTTAGTTCGCTGGGTTATCCGCTCCCAGTTCCATGTCATAGTCCACGTTTCATGTTTGTTTATTGACCTTTTTTCCATACCACGACCTTGATCTCCGTCTTGCCCTCTATATGCCTGTTTGCTGTTTGCCTGACCCTTGCCTGGTTCTGGCTTACGATTACAGATTACGATTTGGATTTATCTGCCTCTCTTTAAATAAACCTTCCGTTCTAAACTGCGATTGCATCCGTCCTGTCTCCGCTAGGTCACGATTCGTCACAATTGGGTTCTTGTCTAGTTTATATAATTGGACAAAGAGTTGTGTAACACTTTAGTCTTAAGTTTATATTTGTAACACTTGGTTTGTGGATTTTATTTTTAAATAAACTAAACAAAATGGTACTTGAAGCCCCTGCCCCCACCCCCGGAATAAATCGAAAAAATAATCGGCCCTAGTAGTTGCAGCCCTAGTAGTTACTTTTACTTTTCTTCATACTGTATCCTTTATTTACAGAAATTACTAATTGTACTCTATTTCAAATTAAATTGCTAAACTCTTTTTTGTTGGAACAGACAAGTTGAAAAGTTCTCTCATTAGTGTATTTGCAGTATAAGTCATTTTAAATGTGGGGTAAGCTTCTTGTGCTCAGTATTTCCCCAAAGTTGAAAAATGTCAGAATTAAGTTTGTGGATTAAACCTCAGCAATTACAAAGAAGGTCATGCTTTGAAATCATCCTTTATGCAAGTTCTTTAGACTTTGCTTGAAGTTAATACCTTGAGCTGGGTATTCATAATAACTTTTAATGAAATAACATTAGCTCATCCTTTTCAAGACAATTCAATAAATAAACAATTTTTTTTATATAGTTTCATTTTTATTGAACATTTCTGCATTTCATTTTTATTGAATATTTTGACCTTCTGATGAACCATTTCTGCTAACATTTTTAATAACCTTTCTGCTAAACATTACTGTTGAACTTTTCTGCTAAACCTATGTAAATCGCCTTTTCTGTTCGGTCCTCCCCACCATTTCCCAAAAATAAAAACAAATTGAGCAACAGCAGTAAATATTTATACAAAGAAAAACAAAATTGAACCCACAACCCACCCCTCCAGCTCATCAAGGCTACCCATTAACTGTCGCTGGTTATAAAGATGTAACCCTCTTCGTCGGTGTGCTCCCCCCGAAATGTCTCTCCGTTGTGTTTGTGTGGTGGATGAATGAGGAGGTCACCGAGATCGTGGCTGTCACAGTAGTGAAGCTTTCCTTTATTCAGGCTCATGCACATTCCACAAGAAAACAGAACTGATAGTTACCAACTAATACATCCCACCACATGTGTTCTACAACACCTGAAACAACAAACCATCCATCAAAAATAACTGCACATATATGTTAGTTAACACCTTTAACATCAATATATTTCTTAAAATAACATGAATGGCCAAAATAAATGTAAGAAATTAAATGGATTTACTAGTGAACAGCCACAACCCTCCTTACCTTTCCACAAGAAAACAGAACTGACTCAACAACAGCTCCACCCATGTAAAGAAGGGCTCACCCACACAATAAATCCCACAGAACACAGCTCCCCCCCAAGGCCGGGAGAAACACTTCACATCTTCCCTACAAAGATATTATAAAACTCAACAACAGGCACCAACCTTTAAGTGGGTAGTGTCTGTAACTCCATAAAGTATGCAATAAAGGGATGCCATTTATAATATTGTCAATATTAACTAAGGTAACTATAAGCTATGTGTTTTGATAGGAGAAACATAAATAAGCCATGATGACTGTAAAATAGACTATAATTTTACACTTTGAGTCATTTGTTAGATTTATTTTGTTATTATTATTATTATTATTATTATTATTATTATTATTATTATTATTATTATCAGTCATAGTAGTAGTATTAGTAGTAGTAGTAGTAGTAGTAGTAGTATATTTTATTTATTTAGTTACTTTTTTAAACTCAAGTTCAAACACACATAAAAAAAATCTATGATGGAGATCAAAACAAAATAAGGCCAATATAAGTAGAACAAAATAAATAAGACTGAAAAAATAAAGCAGACATGAATCAGAATGAATAAATCTGATTACATAAAGACAAATAAAGGATCAAAATAAATTAAAAATAACCATAAAAACAAAATGACATGGATATTAGGATGGATAGCATGCCAAAACAAAACCAGAGTACATAGAGCAGGAGTAACCATACTTCTAAGAGAGACACTGTCCACATCAGCATGGGGATTCAGGATATACTGGATCATTCAAGACAACTTGAATTGCTTACCTATGTACTGACTATCAACTCAACCCTAGTTTTATTACAACTTACAATTTAATCCATGTGGACTCTACTAATACATTTTTATAACATGTTGAAAGACAGATAAACATATGTTAATATTTTGAGAATCAGTTGATTCAGTGGTTCATGCCAAATGAATAATCACAAATAAATTGATACTAAGTAGTTTAAAATGTTTTGGTGGTGCATACAAACAGAATGACAGTTTAACCTACCGAAGTTGGAGATTCCTTTAGATTTTTTTTATTTAGGATGGATTGGGTGATGCCATTAAACTTATTTGTTGTCAGTCATATCACTCTTCGATTAGACAAAGTTTATTTATCCGTAGTCTCTAGCTAGCTTGTTAAAATCTGAAACAAATTTTATGAAGTTGTTATGGAGGCTATAATAAAAATTTAATGCAGCTGAAGAATGAACCAGGTGGTTGGATTATATTCAATAAAGCTATGTTTGTGCTTATTTCATTTGAAATGCCATTCACAGTTGATAGTTGATAAAATGTATACTAACTGAAAAGGTGTCTATAATGATTACATTAAAATTCGTTTTGAACCTAATGATGCTCCTGTGGACATCAAAATATGTCATAATAACTTTCATTCGGGTTCCCGAGAGGACTGCTTTTGAACTTCTGACAAAGTCATTTAAAGGACATCTTTTAGACATGTCTCTGCTTAGTGCATATAGACTACACAGATTAAACATGCACATGATCCTAATCCTCTTAACTCAGCATATGTTTGTGTACCCGCTGATGCAGTGGGGGCATTAGTTATATAATCCACACACTTGTGGTTAAAAGTTGCTGTAAAATTAAAATAAAAGAAAAAGAAATAAAGAAAAAGGATTATGCTTCAAGGGATTATCTAAAGTAGCAGACAGGTTACACTCAGACACAGTCTGCTTTCTCTCTCTCTTTTGCCTATGTTTTGTAGTAAGAAGACAGGACTCATTTGTGGGAGTGTCATTACAAAGAAAGCTAATCAAAGGGCCATCTTGTCCCTTCTATTCTTGTCTACTTCTATTTTTTTACATGTTGGATGTTGGAAATCTCATTTAGAATATTCAATCAGCATTTGTATGGTGACCCTTCACTACTACTATATGAAAGTCTGAATACTTATTGTATATAGTGTCAGGAGCATGGTCAAGCACCGGTATGTTGGGAGTGTGAATAGTAAGGATGAACATGCACCTGTGGTTGACTAACACGTGTTATGTGTTTTCAGTGAGCAGCGGTGAGGAGATGAAATGTGCTGTGCACTGTGTATGGAAAATTAGCTGTTTAGATTGAGCTGTTGCGGTCTCCACCATTATATGAAATGAAAGTTTAGATATTTAGATTAAGTTACCTATATTCTCCACCAACTAAGTAGGAGAGACTTGCAGATTAGCTTGGAAGGGGAAATATGGCTAATTTAGAATTTCTGTTCAAGTATTCATCCAGCGGTAAATTGAAATGAGTGTATTTATTAATTATACATTAGATATTACCTCCGTGGCCACGGAGTAGGAAATAATATCCTAGATATAGTGAAACATTATATTAAGAGCATGTAGCAAGATCAGTAATTCAAGGCAATAGCCTTTGTAAACAAGAAGACATGTATCTTTAAGAACAGACAAGAATTTATTAAACTATTTTACTACACAGACACTAATCTAACACATAAACTCACACACACACACACAAACAAACACACACACACACACACACACACACACACACAACAGCGGTGAAAATTACTTTTTAACTGAGTGAATGAAGTTCCGAGTTTATAGCACAGTATGTTATTTCACAGACCATGACCTGAACGAAACATCAACTTATTAATCTATTTTCACTTCTTTAGATGGGCTTTAAACTTAATATTGTATGCACCAGTCTTAGCTAGATTCTGGGGTATTGCACTTGCCTGTTGAGGGGATTTCCTTGTTATGCATAGTGTTGAGGGGATTCCCACGATAGTTATTTGTCAGTGGTCTGCTCAATGCTTGAGTGTTGTTTCAGAAGACCAACCGGAATGATCAATGAAACGGTGTCTAGTATGAGGGAGGTTTGAAGAGCTGGCGGGGGCTCTGGCTGGGTTTCTATGCAGATGTGATGGGAAGCTGGAGACTTCTCACTGCCTCTTCTTATGATGAGATGAGATGACAGCAAGAGCAAGTCAAGACCCAAAATACACTGTTTCTTTGGTGTCATTGGATTTGAACTCTTTCTGGCTAGTCCAGCCCTTTAAGCATTATGGTGGAGTGTAAGGCATATGCTCTGCCCATTATGTTAATCAGTATATTGTATCTGCAGATGGGTGTTTCCACACTTTTATGATGTGTGGATCAAAATATTTGCATATACATGAAATTACATTCTATATGAATTTCCTTACTCTTATCCATCTGGAAATCATTCAACAAACACATACGTACCACAAAAGACATATATTATCTGTTGTTAAGTACACTACTAATATTAAAACTCAATAATCATAGTAGTACTGCTATACTGATTTATGCAATAAATAAATGGAACAATTAGTGGCAACTTAATGGTGTAATATAGGTGAGTACCATTGTTTTAAAGATGTATAAATTTCACAGTCATTGCTTCTGTAGGCTACATGCAGTACTCTGATTGTGAAATGTGTGAATGGGGGCTTTGGGTTGACCCTTTCCTGAAGGACCAAAGGGTCTCATTTAAAAAGGGGAATTTCCCCCCTCTTCTTGGAGTTATCACTTTACTAGTAAGGATCTTTGGATTTGATCTGTTGAGAAAGCCATCTGGTTTTGGTGCTTGTTTGATTTAGCATTAAGTCTCGTAGATCAGGGGTCCCCAAATCCGTGGGTCATTTGGTACCGGGCCGCCCAGAAAGAATAAATAACTTACATTATTTCCGTTTTCTTTATTATCTGGATCTGAAAAATGATCTGATTCTCTCCGTTACATCCTTCTACGACTCACTCTTGACACATGTCAAGATGCTTGTCTCGGTCACGTGATACATTGAAACCTTACCAAAGAGACCAGAGAGCGTTAGAGGGGAGAGAGGATGTTACCAGGACGCTGCTAATAAAGTTGCGATTTCACATTGGATTCACGTTTATTATTATATTATAAAAATACCCCAGTTTTTATGCCGGTCGTATCATTTTATTTTGTTGTATTTATCCATCACACCTTAAAGGCCGGTCCGTGAAAATATTGTCTGATATTAAACCGGTCCGTGGCGCAAAAAAGGTTGGGGACCGCTGTCGTAGATAACTAGGTTGTAGTAGGTGAGATCAAGAAATCAGAACAGAAAAAGGTGTTCTCAGAGTCTGTGTCTTTTATGTTGTGAGCTGAATGCAGAGTCCAAGATAGGATTGTTTCTCAACCCTGTGTGACGTGCTTGTGGCATTCTGGAGGTTTATTCATGGTTTTACTGCAACATCCTGTAAGATGGCCACTCTGACAGAGACTTATTGTTTACTCAATGGTGTCTTTTTCCCAGACTTGTTGGTATTGGTCTTGACAGCATCTTTTAACTATGGTTTGAGTGGTCGAGGGCTGCCTATGTAGAATGTGGTTCATTGTCTTATCTCTCTCTGTAATACCCTGACTGCTTAGTTGTCTCTGAGGTTCTGTAACTGTATGTTTATGTTGGTGTCTCTTTGGTTAAGACCATAAGCCAGAAAGTACTGAAAAGTGGCAGGAAGAAAAACGTCAATAAAAATCCTTTTGAGTTGTCCCAAGCCTGCTTCCAATGTATTCATTCTCATGCAAGCACAGGAGAGTGTCACAGCTACATGGTCCTGAACTGAATCACATATCTATTTTGTATCTCAAAAATATCTCTTTATCTCTTTTGTATTACAGAAGTAAAGTTCTAGCATTTTTCATATATTTTGAGAATTAATATATTATATTATTTAATTTATTATTTTGCATTTAGTTGTTAATTATTCTGTTTTGAACTCCAAATTATCTCAGTTGGGATGATCTTAACCTGATTTATCTTGAACTGATAGGCTATGGAAAATAAACATCCTATCCACCTCTACATTTGTAACCTATTAAGATACCACATTAGTGAGAGAGAGTTTGATTATAAGTTTATGTTAAACAGGCTAATCAGTTAAGTATCATCCACATCAGTCTCTCTCTCAGATACTGATATAAATGTCAGCCAATTAACAAACAAAAGCCTCATTATTGCTCTTGTATTGACTGATCATTGCTTACATCAAAACAGATATAATTCCTGATTATATGAGTGAATTTTGTTCTGTTTGCAAAATTTCCATTTTATTCCCTGTTCTGTGTGGGTTTCCTCTGGGTTTCATTCCACCTCCCAAAAATATAAGGGTGGTTTCACACTGGCAGATTAGTTCAAAACAGAGCACAGTTTGCATAAAAAAATTGTAATGTGAAAGCTATCATGTGGACCAGGAGGTGCAAAACGTTACCCGAACCTGAGACTACATATAGGAGGTGGTCTTATTCAATTGTACTTAAGTCTGCACATATTCAGGAATTAAAGTAACCTGCGCATGTGTTTTAGCCAATGATGACATCATCAGTTTCCACAACACACATGTAGCATGAGTGGCAGGGGATTGCTGTGGGACACAGAAGAGGCCCACTGCTGTGCATAATATATGCTGCACATAATAGCACCAAATTAAAGACAAAAACATGGTGAGTCGTATTGTGTTCTCCATGCCAGTTTGTGATGATGTAAGATGACCACAAATACACCGGGGTTCGATAAAATAAAGCGAGTCTGAAACCGGGCCAATGGTTTGGGGTGGGGGGTTGTGCCGGGAACAATCACACACGAATTCGGGCTGCAGCAAAAGTGCTCATTGTGAAAATCACCTAAATTGACCCTAAGATGTGTGTACGTGTGGTGCCCCATGATGGACTGGGGTCCCAATGAGGTTTATTCCCTCCTTGTGCCCAGTATAGGCTCTGGATCCACCACAAACCTGACCAGGATAAAGCAGTTGCTGAATATGAATGACTATATAGTGAATAGTGAATTAATTAATTCTATTAATTGTTAAGTCCAAAATTGTATCTGAAGTTAGGTTTTACTGTGTTTAAACAGGTTTATGATATTTCTAAATTTACATTTTTATAAATGAATATCTAAGCTCAATGGCAAGGCAGATTTGGAGGGACTAATAACAGTAACCTGCACTGAGAAATATCTAGCAAGTGTTCTTAAAAAGTCATGAATTGCTCCTGATTTAAAATTAACAGGGGAGACATGGTGTGCTTACTTTGCCTGGCCTTGGCTGGCAGGCTCTGGAGAGGCCAGTCTCGGTTGCTGAGCTTTTGTAATGTTCTTTGCTGGAGAATGCGATTAGGATTATCTAAAGCATAGGTTCTCAAAAATGTCATGCAGATGAAGACAGCTGGATGCAGTTGCAAGCACTTTATTAACAGATACAAACTGCTATGTTTATGGCCTACTTATTTTTGAATTATGGAGGTTGGGATTAAACTGAATTCAAGTGATCAGTGAAACTGGTTTATACAAACTCAATCATAAATATAATGAGATTGAAAATGGTAGGCTGTGATTTCCACAACTGTAGCAACATTAAAAAATCAAGGACCCCTGTGGTACTTTTTCTTATTAGTGAGGTGATTCCACTATCTTTTGTCTCCTATTTATTTTGCTTGGAAATGCTGATATAGTGTACCTTTAAAGTAATTTAGGTATATAATTGGACTGTATGTACATTTTAGAGTAAAGTTTTCTAGGTAAAAATCTACATAATAAAGGTACAAAAGGTGTATGCTTGTAGTCAACTTATTGCTACACACTGTGTGTGTGTGTGTGTGTGTGTGTGTGTGTGTGTGTGTGTGTGTGTTTGTGTGCATAGCTGTGCTATACTGACCATGGCAGATTTAAGAGAGTTAATATTGCCACTGTATGAAAGAGAGAGTATATATGATAAGTGATGAGAGATGACTGGTGTGCTGCAGAGTGTAAGAATGTGAAAAGTGCACCTGACAGTTTTGTACATGTGTTCAGATGAGTCTTGGGAGTTGTGGATGGGGAAAAAGAGAGACACAGAATGAACAGGACAAGGGGGCACAGAGAGAGAGAGAGAGAGAGTGTTTACTGAATAACAAAACAGAGAGTAATGCAGAGAGATCTGCTTCCCTGTACCAGAGAGCATGTGTGTTGATAGATAGATAGATATTCATTAAATTATTCATTAAGTAATTGCCATATTCTTGGTAAATGGTCTGGACTTATATATTGCTTTTTTAACCTTAGAGGTTCCAAAGCACTTTACACTGTCTCTCATTCACCCATTCACACACATACTCACACAACAATTGTAGCAAGCAGAGCTGCCATTCAAGGCACAGTGTCTTGCCCAAGGACACTTTGGCATGTGGAGTCATTTGGGCCGGGAATCGAACCGCTAACCCTATGATTATTTGATAACCTGCTCTACCACCTGAGCCGCCCATATTCTTCATGGAGTCAGCCAATCCTGAGCTCAAGACTGATCCTGAGACCCGAGCTTAGGACCGGATCGAAGACCTTGCTACCCACTAAGAAATATTGTAAATGATAAAATAAATAAATAAATAAATAAATATAGTTGGGAAAAAAAAGTTACCCAACACATAACACCAATGTTAAAAACTAAATCTCCCTTTAGAATTAAAATCTGGTTGTGCCACCTTTAGCAGCAATAACTGTAACCAAATGCTTCTGATAACCAGAGATCAGTCTTTCACTTACTTCTAGGACTAGGATTTACTTGTATGCTTTGTATTATTGTCTTACTGCATAATCCATAACCTGCTTGAGTTTCAATTTACGCACTGACGACTGAACATTCTCCTTTAGGATTTTCTGGTAGAGATCATAGTTCATGTTTTCCTCAATTATTGCAAGTTGCTCAGGCCCTGAAACAGTAAAGTATTACACTGCCACCATTATGTTTGACCGTATGTATGGTGTTCTTTTTGCGGAATTCAGTTTTTTTTTTATGCCAGTTTTAACTGGACCCCTGTCTAACAAACAGTTCCACATTCGACTCATCAGTCCATAAAGCATTCTCCCAAACGGTTTGAGGATCATCAAAGTGTCTTTTTGAAAAATCCAGATGAGCCTTAATGTTTTTCTGGGTTAGCAGTAGTTTCACATCGCCACTCTTCAATGGATGCCATTTTTGCCCAGTGTCTTTCTAATAGTGGAGACATGAACCGTGACCTTTATTGATACAAGAGAGGCCTATAGGTGTTTTGATGTTGTCCTTGGCTCTTTTTGACTTTCTGGCTGTGTAGTTGCTGTGCTCTTGGAGGAATTTTGGAATGTCGGCCACTTACGCAAAGGTTCACTACAGGCTGAGTTTTTCCATTTGGAGATAATGACTTTCACTGTGGTTCTGGAGTCCCAGAGCCTTTGAAATACCTTTGGAACAAAAACACATCAATAAATTTTTCCAACCTCCCCCCTTATCTCATTATAAAAAACAAAAAAAAAACCTTTTTTTTTTTTTTTTTTTTAAAAAAATTTTGTAATAAACAAACATATTTGTGTCTAGTCCAGCTGAACCCCATTATGAATGCAGTTTCATAGATTTGGGGAATTAGTAACTAGTGTGGCAAATACATTTTCACACAGACCTAGTTGATGTTGGATAATGTTTTTGCTTCAATAAATAACATTATCATTCAATAACTGTATTCTGTGTTTACTCAGGTTGACTTTGTTTATTTTAGATTTTGATTTAATTTCTGAAATAATTTAGTATGCGATATACACAAAAACCAAAGATATCAGGATGGAGCCAATACTTTTTCATACCACTTTAAATAAATAAATAACTACAGAAGGTAGAACACAATATCCATCATTCAGCATACAGTTGCATGAAGTTGACATACACTCATCATGAACATGAATGCCATGGCAATATTGGGCTTTCAATAATTATTTTTGAACTTCTTTATGTGAGGCAGACTGATTGTACAACATACATCTTTAATAAAAAATAATAATTTGGTTCACAAGTCTTAATTCATTTGGGGTTTTCTGTAATCAACACAGGACCAAAATTATACATACAGGGTTAAAAGTATACATACAAACACTTCGATTATTTTTTCAGTGATGCTGAAAGTTCCAAAATGTTTTCCTTTAAGTTGCCAAGACCAAGGCCTCTTTATTTCCTGTTAGAGATCATGATTGACTACAGCTGGCAGCTTCTCTATGCCAACATCAAAAGGTTTTGTTTGATAGCACTCATTGGACTGACCAACACACAGCACTATGGGAAAGTCCAAGGAGTACAGTGCAGATCTGAAAAAGATGGTGGATTTACACAAGTCAGGAATGTCTCTTGGAGCAATTTCTAAACAATTGCAGATTCCAAGATGATCAGTTCCTACAATTGTATGCTTAGGAAGTGTATACTTATATGTATAGGAAGTCAACTTATATGCAACATCCAACATTTTAGTTTATTAACCTCGGTATAAATGGCGCTAGCTGCCATGCCTCGTGTTGCTGTATGCTAGTTGTAAGCTGTAAGCTAAGGTGCCTTATCTTTGTTAATAAATTGTGTATATTTTAACTCATAAAAACAGGATATTTCATGGTATTCTGTATTTAGGACTGCTACCACTGGTAAGTGGAGTAGCTCTGTTGTTTTAATTATATTTTATGTCAAATGTTAAATTGAGTGTACTAACTGTTACACCTTGAGGCCTAATAACTGTTGAAACACTGATGTTTGCGAATGTTAGCGGAGAGCTAGTTTTCATGCCCTACATTCACGCAGTTAAATCATTAATTGTCTTATGAATGTGGTTACTGATTTACTGATATTAACTCCAGTTATGCTGACCATGTTAACAGTTAGCTGTTAAGTAATTTCATGTTACCTATCTCATGTAGGTCAGGTTTTAATGTTGAGTTCAGATGTTGATTGACCGTGAAGATTCTGGATAACCTCTGAGAAACTGTTCCAGTAATGAATGGCAAGCCAACCCCACTTGACCTAGGACCTGATTGCAGATAGGAGGTTGCAATTTCAGCACACGGCATCCGAGAACTTTGTTTAATTTTCCCTTGGCCCAAGGGATCAGGTAGAACTGTGTGCACATTGACACTTGTTTCCTTTGGAGGACGACACTAGACTGCACTGACTCGGTACTCGGTAAACCGATGGACTGTGAACTCTCTCACCAAGACCCGAGTTTAGTAGTTCAATGTGATCTGATTTGAGTACCACTTTGTTTGAAAGGTGTTGTGTTAACTTAATAATTGTGTAGTGTACATATACTGTGTTCTTCTGATAATTGTTTAGTGTATAAGTCGAGATTCTAATTTGTTATTTATTTTCTTACTATTAAATTTGTTCCTAATGGTTATTTTATACAACATACGAAGTTAACTTAATTTGTGTGTCTGACATATTACTTCACTGTCATCATCCAACTTGTGGCTCCAGCGAGTGAATCTATAGTCTTTTGATCTGGCCCAATTCCGACCATCTAGGTATCTTGACTACTCATTACGTCATCACACGCTGTAATACCCAAATAAGTGACCCGCCCTCGATGAGCGAGTTACAGGTGGATTGCACAAAGTGGATGGAATAATGAAGAAGGAGGACTACCTTAGAATAATTCAGTATAATCTGAAACCATCAGCCAGATGGTTGAAACTTGGACACAATTGAATGTTCCAGCAGGACAATGACCCCAAAAACACATCAAAGCTGGTAGTGGAATCGATAAAGCAGACTAACATTAAGCTTTTTGAATGGCCTTCCCAAATTCTTGATCTCAACCCTATAAAAAAATTGTGGACTGTGCTTACTGTAAAAGTCAAGAAAGGGCCAGGAAACAAGAAATATCAAGGTCAAACCTTCAAATATCAAGGTCAAATATCCAACCAGTATTCTTCCAGAAGCTGGTTGGTGGCTACAAAAGCATCTACTCGAGATGAAACTTGCTAAGGGACAATTAACAAAATATTAGGTATGCTGTATATACAGTATCTCACAAAACTGAGTACACCCTTCACATTTTTGTAAATATTGTATTATAACTTTTCATGTGACCACACTGAAGAAATGACACTTTGCTACAATGTAAAGTAGTGAGTGTACAGCTTGTGTAACATTGTAAATTTGCTGTCCCCTGTCAGTTCTCAGACCATATACAGTCAAGCATGGTGGTGGGAGTGTCATGGTCTGGGGCTGCATGAGTGCTGCCGGCACTGTGTAGCTATAGTTCATTGAGGGAACCATGAATGCCAACATGTACTGTGACACACTGAAGCAGAGCATGATCCCTTCGGATACTGGTATTCCAGCATGATAACGACCCCAAACACACCTCCAAGATGACCACTGGCTTGCTAAAGAAGCTGAGGGTGAAGGTGATGGACTAAACCTTCACCCTCAGCTTCTATAGCAAGCCTAAACATTCATGTCCATGATGAATGTATATAAACTTCAGAGCACAATTGTATCTATTCTGGATAAAAATGGAATGAAATAGCTGATGGCATACTCATTCAGTTCTCTCTCTTGCTCTGTCTCTCTCTTTTCCCCAAGCCTAGAATATGATAAATATACTGTCAAATTTTGCTGATGTGCTGGAAATATTACTTAGCAATAAAAACAACATAAATATATCTAAACATATTTTACTACCTCACTTAGTGTAATGAAACTACATGTTTTATGCTACGATGTTGTAACATGTTGTAAGTGACTGTCTTGCCAGATATGTTAGTTTTCTGCTGTTTTAGATTTAACTAGGAACAATAAAACACTATGGGACCTCCTCAGTAAGCAACTGTGAGTGCATTCAAAAGAACAGGGTATTATATGGCATATAAAGAAGGGTATGCAGACCATAACTATGCATAACTTACTAACAGTTTTAAAATTATCGGTCTGTGTATGTGTGCATGTGGGTATGCATGAGTGTGATATTATGGACACATATTTTGAAGATAAATTGTTTTCCTAGTGATCCGAAACAAATGCTAAAGGTTAATGCAGAAAGGAGGCGTATGGGTTGTTTTGCTGAACTAGCCTGTGCCAGTCCTTTTCATTTTGTGTCCAGCCATCATCATCAGAAGTGCATCCATCCTGCTTTAGTGATAATATCTCCCCGCTCATAATTTGCCAGGGTTTGCCAATTTGCCCACATGCACTATTCACTGAGGTCGCATTGTACTTGATAGCCTCCACACTATAATCAATCTTTTTTTGCATGATAATCAGATGAATGTCAAGGGCCTGGAATTATGTAGCCCCAACTTTTGTTTGCCACATATTGCTATGGTAAAATACATTTTAAAAAAATGTTACTACAATTTATTCATTGTTTTGGGTAGCTTGATAGTTGGGCAATGTATTTACTGGGTGGTGTCGGTGTGTCAGCTATTTGCCCATTTACTGTATGTATCTAACTATGATATAATAAGAATTACTTAATAGTCATTTACAGGTAAACCCGTGACTTTATATATATAGATGGATGTTGTAACAGGTGTGAAAAAAATTTGGCTAAAATATCTCTGAGGCCCTGTAGTGGCTGGTTAAAGTACAAATTTTAACCACACCCATTCCCATGTTAGTGAACAGAGAATGCATTTTAAGCTACACCTCCACACATTACTGTGGGAATAGTGTTCAATCAAGTTCAGTTGACCTTGATATCTCCCTGTAGAACCCTGGTGTGTGAGTCTATGTTTTTCAGTGCACTTTCAAAAACTAGAAACAAAGAAGAACAAATCAACAGAAGAGGCTCCGTCAAAGAATTGCAGCTATCGCTTGTCCAAGTTCATAGTTCAAGTACATGCTCTGTCGCATGTATGCATGTGTGTGTTTATAGCAGGCTCCTCCATCTATGTCTCTATGTGTGTGTGTGTGTCTGTCTGTCTGTCTCTCTCTGTACAGCAGTCAATGAGAGCACAAAGAGACACACATAAGTACACTGGTGGTAATAAAGCACAGGTTAGAATCATCTCGTTATCTCGTTAATGATGACTTGCCTCCTGTCTGGTGCTCAACCACAACCCCACTGCAATACTCCCTCAATATTTTTTTACTACAATGTGTTTTAAAGGAAGCATTTAATGATTATTATTAAGGGTGTGGTTGATTACAGTTTTGGACATGACAGATAAGCCTTATGCACACGCATGCACTTCCCAACATGCATCTAAATCTCTTGACAGTTCTGTAGCAAAGTCATGTCCTGTTCTGCTATAAACTGTTCTAATAGACTCTTTAAACTCTAAAATCTGTTCTGGACAACTGTAAAAGCAATATAGTTGCAGAAATTATAGTAAGACTACAATATCATTTTGCATATATATTAATAATGCTGTACTTACCACTTTGAGCTAGTGTTCAGTGCACCATCTTAAGTTTCACATCAGGTAATATCCCTCTCTGTGTGCACTCTTTGAATGAAAAACAACCAATATAAGCTGGTGAGTGGGAGACTGTAACAGACTCACATTGGGAGACAGGTTGGAATCCATGTTGCAGAAGATTTTATTAAACAAATCCAAAAGACAGATGGGTCCAGGCTCTTGTTATCTCTAAACTGGACGACTGCAACTCTCTGCTTTCAGGCCTCCCAGCCAGCTCAATCAAACCCCTTCAGATGATTCAGAATGCTGCAGCGCGCCTTGTCTTCAACCAGCCCAAGACAACCCATTTCACACCCCTCTTCATCTCCCTCCACTGGCTTCCCGTAGCTGCCCGCATCAAGTTCAAGGCCTTGATGCTCACCTACACGACCTTGTCAGGAACAGCACCCTCCTACCTCAGCTCTCTCCTGAAGGCCTATGTTCCCTCTCGCAATCTGCGATCAATTAGTGACCGATGTTTAGTAGTTCCCACTCAGCGTGGCGCAAGGTCTTTTTCCAGAACCTTCACACTAACTGTTCCTCACTGCTGGAATGCACTTCCAATCGCAATCCAGACTGCAGAATCTCTCACCATCTTCAAAAAGCAGCTAAAGACCCACCTCTTCCGTGAACACCTAACCAAATCATAAAAAAAAATAATAATAAAAAAAAAAAACACAACGCACTTACACCTCTACTCTGTGCACTTTGCTTCCTCTGGAACTCAATTAATGGATCTTTTATAGTAGCACTACTTGTATTGATCTCTGCTTGATATATGGCTTTGCTTATTTGTAAGTTGCTTTGGATAAAAGCGTCTGCCAAGTGAATAAATGTAATGTAATGTAATAGGTAATCCAAAACCTAAATCCAGAAACACAGGCAAAAGATCATAACAAAAACAAACAAACAAACAAACAAGATAAATTAGGCAAATGCTCTGTAAGGCAGGTTAAATGGCAATACTTCACAGTGAATCTCAGAAAGCACATGGCTTATAAATTTAGACACTTGGACACGGTTATGGAGGAAGTGGGGTGGAGTCAATATTCAGAAGAGGGCTCCCTCTGGTGGTGGGATGAGTGGGTGTCTGAATGTGACCTTTCACAGACCTACTGTTTGACTGGCAGTGTCTATCGCGGAAGCTCTAGCTTCAATTTTGACGTACTGCGCTCAGTCAATTCATATAACTCCATATAATAGGAGCCAATGGTGACATGTAATTGTTTACATACAGTCACTGGTTTAAACAAAACTTTTTAAAATGGAATTTTTAACAAGGTCCATTTTTCACTGGTACATAAAACCTTTATGATTTCAATTCTCCTTCCTGGTTTCCAACCCCTTTGAGTATTTCCAGCGGTTCTATGTGATGTGCTCCATGTAATAGCAACTTTGTGATAAGTTGTGATGAGATGTCACTACTTTTACAACGTTTTATGGTCCCTGGTACCATATGCGTAGTATTCTTAAAGTGTCAATATTATGATAACTTTTTATTATGCCTATTATTTTTATTATTAAGTCTGATAGTTTAAAAAATCAAAGTGCATAACAAATGGAGTTATTAACTCCCAAAATAAAGAACCGATTCTTAATTCTTAAGCCAGTAATAACAGACTTTCTTCCTGCACAAACCTACATAGGTTTGTAACGAAAAACCCAGTCTCTGGTCTTCATTGGCTGCTCACAAACAAGGTGTATTTTGTCCCGCCCTCAAAGACCAAGATGGCGTCGTGGCAGTAGCACGCAGCGGCCTTGCCAGATCCAAGTGGTGCTATTTTTGCTATTTTTGTCTTATAGCCCATTTTTTACAGAACATGGACATCAGAGAAACCTGTGTTCATGTTTACCATCGCCAGACACTGCTAAAATACAGAAATCATGCAACAACCAACCTGCATGATGATCTGCTGGAGACGCTATGCGATCTCGGCTTGCTGCAGAGACCATGACTTCAGTCCTCTGTGTCGCCTGATGCTGGTGGCCGGGGGAGGGGATGTCAAAAGCGACGTTTGAGGAAGCGTGGGAATAGGGCGGGGGTCTATGCTAGGCTAAAAAAAACCAAACAGGCTGGCTTTCCCGTCCATCCTGCTCTCCAACGGCTGATCCCTGGACAATAAACTGGACTACATCCAAGTCCAGCAGGCAATGTGGAGTTTAGAGATTGCTGTGTCTTTGTTTTCATTGAGACGTGGCTCAGCAACCAATTTCCGGATGCTCGCCTCGTTTTGTGCCGACAGAATTGAAGCTCTGTGCTGTGTAAGGCTCACGGTGGTGGCTTGTGTGTTTACATCAACATCGAATGGTGCAAGAACTTGATGCTAGTTTCTAGTTACTGATCATCGCTGGTTTGTGACTGTTAGATGCGGACCATTTAATTTACAATAGGAATTCACCACGGTTCTTGTAATCAGAGTATACATTACCCCCAGTGCTAATGCTAATGAGACGCTCTGTGAACTGTATGGGGCTATTAGTGAACTGCAGAGCACACACACTGTTGGACTGTTTATAATCGCCGGAGATTTCAACCATGCAAACCTCTAGTCAGTGCTCCATAAATTTCAACAACATGTTGACTTTGCAACGAGATGTGTGAACATACTGGATCTTGTTTACACAAACATCCCCGGTGCATCCACCTCAGCTACTCAAACTACATCTCTGTTATGCTAATTCCAGCATACAGACCGCTCGTTAGAAGCTCCAAACAAATTTTGAAGCAGGTGAAAGCCTGGTCAACAGGGGCTGACCAGGCTGTTTTGAGCACACTGACTGGGACATGTTCAGGGAGGCTGCAACTGACAGCAATTCCACCAACTTGGAGGAATACATGGCATCAGTGACCAGCTAAATCAGCATTGATAATGTCACTGTCTCCAAGACCATCACCACACGCTCCAACCAGAAGCCGTGGATGACTGTGGAGGTGCGAGCACTACTGAGGACCCAAGACTCCACCTTCAGGACAAGTGAGAACACAGGACTAAGAACAGCGAGGGCCAAATTGTCCAGGGCCATCAGAGAGGCAAAGCGCTCACACACCCAGGAAATCCACAGTCACTTCATGGATAGTGGGGACACACGGCGCATGTGGCAGTGCATTCAGAGAACCTGCTGCCACATCAAGACCACTGGACCTGCTGCAGTTTGCGTATCGCATAAACTGCTCCAGAGATGATGCCTACATCTGGCCCTCACCCACTTGGACAAGAAGGACACCTACATTTGTATGCTGTTCATAGACTTCAGTTCAGCATTCAACACAATCATTCCTCAGCACCTGATTGGAAATCTGAACCTACTGGGCCTGAACACCTCCCTCTGCAACTGGATCCTGGACTTCTTGACTGGGAGACCTCAATCAGTCCGGATTGGGAACAACATCTCCAGCACAATCACGCTGAGCACTGGTGCCCCCCAGGGCTGTGTGCTCAGTCCACTGCTGTTCACTCTGCTGACTCACGACTGTGCAGCAATGCACGGCTCCAACCACATCATCAAGTTCGCCAATGACATGACCGTGGTGGGTCTCATCTGCAAGAACGACTGGTGAAGAGCAAACAACCTGTCTCTGAATGTGGACAAAACAAGAGAGATGGTTGTTGACTTCAGCAGAGCAGGGTGTGACCACTCTCCGCTGAACATCGACGCCTCCTCCGTGGAGATCGTGAAGAGCATCACATTCCTTGGTGTTCACTTGATGAAGAACCTCACCTGGTTCCCCAATACCAGCTCCATAGCCAAGAAGCAGCGTCTCTACTTTCTGCGAAGGCTGACGAAAGCCCATTTCCCACCTCCCCTTCTCACTACATTCTACAGAGAAAATATTGAGAGCATCCTGAGCAGCTGCATCACTCTCTGGTTCGGAAATTGCACCTCAGCGAATAGCAAGACCCTGCAGCAGATAGTGAAGACAGCTGAGAAGATCATTGGGCTCCCCCCATCACAGACCTTTACACCACACGCTGCACCCCGCAAAGCCACCAGCAGTGTGGATGACCCCACACAAACCTTACACACACTCTTCACCTCCTGCCATCTGGAAAAAGGTACAGAAGCATTCGGACCCTCACAATCAGACTGTGTAAAAGCTTCTTCCCCCAAGCCATCAGACTCCTCAATACTCAGAGACTGGACTGATACACACACACACACACACACACACACACTCTGAACTGAACACCATCCCAATGTCATTGAATATATTTGCACATTCTTGCATTGACATTTATTGTGTCACTATATACACTATATATACACTTTGTTTGTGTTTGGTATAAGCTAATCTGCTGAATACTAAGTCATAGCATGTTATGTTCACATTTATATATTTATATACTTTAAATATTTTTCCTAATATTGTCCTTATTTGGATAATAAATATATATGTGCCCAACCTGGTATGGATTAAAACCCTGATCCGTGGAACTGTTTCAACAGAGATTTTGTTCATACATCCAACTGGCTCCCATTGTTATACTATAACACACTCAGTGGAAAGCGCTCTTCTGGATATATGAGCTCAGAGATACCCTCAATTTACTAGTGTCACTGTGATTGACAGGGAAGAAAGTATGTCATTCCTCCCATCCAAAGAGAACAGCCAATTGTTCTCCCTAGGCTCCTGAGCATGGATAGATTTGACAAAGATGGGATTCAAACTTGTGATCGCTTATTTTTAACATAAGTAACTATACTTACTATTGTAATTATCACATACTCACTTTGTCATGGTTTCCCCTTTAGCAGAGCGCTGGAGAACAAGTGGGCATGCACGAGCAAGGTGCGCAAACGCCCGTTGACAACCGTGACATTGTTTATGTTTCTGTTACAGTATGTCTCCTCCCTTTTCTGTCATTGGCTGTTGTTTGAGCGTGTCAAAATCGGTGTCAGCCGTCAGCACTTAACACGCTGATTATGTTTGTATATATATACCGTGCGGCTCCCAGCACAAGGCGCAGAATATTAGTTTAGATTCGATACCATAGTCATAGTCATAGTCAGAGTCAGGTTCCTTGGGATAAACTTTAGATTCGGTCCACGCTGGTTTTTTCGCACCCAGTTCTATGTTTCTTGTTTTGTATCTTGACCCTGTTTTCTGAGACCGTGACCTTGATTCCGGCTTTGCCCCATTTATGCCTGTTTGCTGATTGCCTGACCTTTGCATATATTTGGATTACATTTTTGGATCACGATTTGGATTTACCTGCCTGTGTCTCTCATTTGCATCCGTCTTTATCTTCCTTACGTCTCGGGGTGTGACACACTTACTAAATATGGTTACTGTTCTGTACAATGAAGTGCTATTTGGAAAATCCTCTGTACTGTATTTGATTCCTTCTAAGAAACATTTAAAATCCAAATCATTCTAGAAAGATTGTAGCTGCAATTTTAACCTAATGATTCTTTTGACCTGTCAGTATGTCTTTTGTGAGAGGTTATGTGTGTGAGCTTTTCATTTTGCTCAAGCTGAGCAATTAGGGACACTGAACATCATGCACACCTCTTCAGCAGTTTCTCACCAACTAAGGGAGTATATTTGGGCGTTTCTTTGTCTACTACTACTACTACTACTACTACTAATAATAATAATAATAATAATAATAATAATAGTAATAATAGTAATAAAAATAATAATGATAATAAGGGTGCATGGTGGCTTAGTGGATAGCATGTTCGCCTCACGGGTCCGGGGTTCGATTCCCGCTGGAGCCATGTGAGTGCTCCCCCAGTCCAAAGACATGCATGGTAGGCTGATTGGCGTGTCTGTAGTGTATGAATGGATGTATGTGATTGTGCAATGGACTGGCACCCTGTCCAGGGTGTACCCTGCCTTATGCCTGATGCGCCCTGGGGTTGGCTCCAGGTTCCCCTGCGACCCTGCAGAAGGAGTAAGCGGTAGAAAATGGATGGATGGATGGATGATGATGATAATAAGTTGAAGAAGAAGCACAGGTACAATGCAAATAATTTAGGAGTGCAGTGTTATTTTGCGTAGGAGCGACAAGCATATACAGTATTACTAGATAATTATAGAAATGATAGAAATTACAGAAATAACAATCAACATTGTTTATGTATTTATTTTATCTTTTTGTTTGCCAGACCAAATCTCTATAAAATATCACATTTCCACAGTAACAAGCTCTGTCCTTTGGCTCAGTTTACACATCGTGAGTGTCACAAGTCGTGACGGAGCAGAAGAAGGAAGGAAGGAGGTAAGCGCACTTAAGAACGAGTGATGTTTATTTACAAGTATGGAGAGCAGACAAATCCCAAAACATGATCCAGAAACATAATCCAAAAACAGGCGAAGGTCAGGCGAATGGCAAACAGGCATATAAAGGGCAAGGCAGAGATCAAGGTCGTGGTACGGAAAAACAGGGTCGATAAACAAACATGAACATAAGCATAAACACAAACGAGAGCTATGATAATGATCTGGGAGCGGATAACCCAGCGTGAACTATAACTAACAAGGAACTACGTTTAGTAAGTTTACTCCGTTTAATCTATTTAATTAACCGCGCCAACTTAAACCGCGTCAATTTAAACCAAATTCAGCTGGGAGTAATTCAGACACACATGGGGATACAACCTATGAGAGACATGGGGCGGGGTCATGATGAACATAAACAAAACACACGTGTCCTCCCAGCCATTGACAGAAACGAAAACAAAGAGCTCATGTTCCGAAGTCGCAACACGCATGCGCAACAGTGAGTCAGTTTTTTTGCAGCTCACATCTGCAGGATCATGTTATTCACAACCCAAAGCACACAGCTTGTTTGGTTAACTTCCTGTATTTTGGATTTATTCAGGATTTAATCACTTTCTCACAGCAATTGAACTGTGCTACAGCCACTACTACACCCGAGTTTGACTGCTTTGTTCTCACATGTACAAACAACCCTCACCATAGAGGAAATCGTTGGTTCAATTCACCAATTGAGACTAATTGAGTTAAATTCAAACAGAATAAACACTGAATATTGTGTATTAAAACAACTTAACCATAGTTCTTCAAAGTCTTTTTCAGAATGCATTGGATAATGAATAGTTCTCAACTTCCTAAATACATCTTTTAATTGCATAATGGATTTGTTGGGGCTAAGAGCCACAAATATGAAATTCTGTAAATATTAGGTTTGGTTTTGGTTCATAGCTATAAAGCTCCCTCCCGCCCTCCCTCCCTCCCAGAACTATAATACTCTTACAGTATTTACTATATGACTGCATGTGTAAAATATGTGCAAAATGCAAATCCTTGCAAATCCTTGCTTGGTGGCAAGGAGTACTGCTGCACTTTTAACAGAAGTAACTATGTAATTACTTTTGAAATGACCATATATTAACCTACTAAATTCAAGGTATTTACTGTACTATAAAATTAAAGCTATGTGGAAAATTCTTTGTACTGCATTTGATTACTTTTAAGAAACATTTTGAAACCCGTTTTTGAGAATTGCACTGGATGATTGAAGAACATTTAAGATTGCAATGGTTGTCTTGCCAGTGGAATGGTGCGTTGGTGAAATTTTAACTGCTTTTTCCACATAATGATTCTTTTGACCTGTGTCAGTGTGTCTTATGTGAGGGGTCATGAGTGTGAGAGTAGGTGTATGGTGTAATGTTTGAGCTTTTAATTGTGTTCAAGGTGTGAGGTTAGACACACTGGACATCATGCACACCTCTTTAGCAGTTTTGAATGGCACTCTTGCTGTGTAAAAGTGTGGGTTGCGTAAGTTTAAAAAAATATCCCATTCAGTAGGTGTTTCTTTTTTTTCATATTTCTCTTTCTCTGCTTCTTTCCCACATGGTGCTTTTTTCGGTTACCTTTGTGCTTGGACACAAGGGACTGTGAGTTTCTTACTTCCATTACAGAAGCCAGGGGTACATGCATTTTATTATTCTGCTTCATGTACTTCTCTGTTCACTTTCTTGACTTTTATAACTTTAAGAGTATATGAAAATCCTGGAGGTTAAAATGCTCATTAAGTTTTTAAATTTTATCCATCCATCTTCAACTACATACTCCTTTTCAGGGTCACATTGAACCTGGAGCTTATCATATGAATCATCGGGGTACACCCTGGACAAGGTGCCAGTAGTATTTACATTTAAACAAATTAATTATTTAAATTGTTAATTGTCACAATTTCCCCTTGTTTCAGCATGCTCTGAAACCTGATGTGCGAGCTTGAAGTGCAAGCATACGCTTCTAGGTTTTTCAGTGACATTGATTATTGTTTACTTTTGACAAGTGTGTTTTGTTATAGTTTATGTCCTGTCTTCGTCCCTGTATTGTCATTGGTTGTTTCCGCTATGTGACATCATTGTGCTCAGCTGTTTTGTGTTTCACCCCTGATTACGCTTGTTATTTAAACCCCTCGTGTCTCATTGTTTGTTGCAAAGTATTGTGTTAGGGGTATCACTGCGCCAAGCCTTTATTCTTTTTTTCTGTGCCATAGTTTTTGTTCCTGTTTTTTCTAGATTACGCCTGTTTGCTGATACCCTGACCATTTGCCTGTTTGACCATGCCTATGCCTCACGTTTTGGATTTGTCTGCTTCTCTTCAATAAAGCTCTTGTCTGCACTTGCATCAATCCTAAACCTCATTATGTGAAAGAATAGTTTGCCACAACATGGAAGCAGCAGGAGAGCAAGGAGGGCATCACGCTGGTATCTGTATACCAACCTTTTCCCCAGTAGTTCCACCTTCTGTTCCAGCTTCCTTCAATGGTTTTGTGGTATATTCCAAATGTTTTCTACTACAATTCCATGATTTTTCAAGCCTGTAGGACCCCAAGCACACAGAAGAGCAGTGGCTGGAATTCCTGCTGTCTCACTAGCCCAGCCCGCAATTGGGCAGAGTTCCTGATTTCTAGGTGGGGCGGTGAATTTAGCCAAGTCACCCAGTTAGTAAATCTTTTAGGTCAAGTGTTCAAGACTTCCAGGGTTCAAACCTGACCTAGAGAAAATGTTAGGAAGACCCAGCTTAACAAATTAATCCTCTTAGACATTCTGCTCCTATTATGAGAGGGAGCTGGCCAACCGTAAAGCCTCCACAGCTCAGCCCCAGCCTCAGGTCAAATAGGGTGGCGGTAGAGGTAACACCAACCTGTAAGCTTGAGGGCTGCAGTAAAGAAGCCAACCTACAATGTCCAACATGTAGTAAACTCAGGATCCACGGATCATATTTCTCCTCCCAGGAATGTTTTAAAAGCAGCTGATGTGTTCACAAGCAGAGCTCCAGCTTCAGACCCACAAGATGGTCTCATCTGCAGAGATCCAGGTGGAGGTCAACATGGCGAACTCATCTCCAAAGCTCCAACCTGAGACCCATGAGGTGGCCTCACCTACCAAGCTCAAACCAGAAGTGAACATGGCAACCTCATCCCCAGAGCTCCAACCTAAGACCCATGAGGTGGTCTCACCTGCTGAACTCCCGTAAGAGGTCAACAAGACAACCTCAGTTTGTGAGCCCCAATCAGGTTAACATGGCGACCTCCTCCCCAGGGCTCCAGCATGAGACCCACGAGGTATTCTCTGCTCCAGAGCCCTAGTCAGAGGCCAACATGGTGACCCCCTACCCAGAGCTCCAGCACGAGACCCATGAGTTGGTCTCATCCCCAGAACTCCCGTCAGAGGTCAATGAGACAATCTCCCACATCAAGTTTCTGTTGAAGGCGAACGAGATGGCTTCCCAAGCCTTGTTCCTGTTTGAGGTCAATGAGGCAACCTCCCAAGTCAGGTTCCTATCTGAGGTTGAGAAGGTGAGCTCCCACGCCAAGTTCCTGTCTGAGGTCAACGAGACAGCCTCTCAAGCAATGTTTGTGTTTGAGATGGACAAGACGGCCTCTGCCATAGTTTTTGATCCTGTTCTAGTCCTCATTTTTCGATTCCGTTTTGATTTGTTTTTGATCCGTTTTTGCCTATTTACAGATTGCCTGACCATTTGTCTGTTTGGCTGTGTCTCACATTTTGGATTTGTCTGCCTATCTTCAATAAAGCGCTTATCTGCACTTGCATACTTCCTAAGCTTCATTACGTGACAGTTAATAATGTTTGAAAAATTATGCTTCACTTGTATTTCCTCATTTATAAGTTGCTTTGGATAAAAGCATCTGTTAAATGAATAAATGTAGATGTAATGTAAAACTATGTCTTATAGATTTTTGTATCATTTAGAATAGAAGCCAAAAGTAAGAAATATACCGTGACCTCGACTCCAGATCCTCACATTTATTCTCTAATTGAGTCACGGTCGCAGTGAGAGACTCAATAGTAGATTTCATGTGAACTATATCATCGGTGCAACCGGAGAGCGCGTGCCGCATTTCCCCCACAGTACCTTTCAGTGTTGATATGGTGGCATCGGTAGCAACTTGATCATTAACCTGCTGTGTTTTCATGACCCGCAGGTCATGCTGGATAGTAGACAGTGCTTCCCTGAGATTCTTCTGAAGATTCTCCTGGTGCTTCTGATGCTCCCGGAACTCCTTCCTAAAATCGGCGATGTCCTTCCACAGTAAAGCCAGCAACTCAAGCCCGAATGCGGCAAGGTCAGGGTCACCGCTTGGGGATATGGATACAGCTGCGGGTTCACGAGGAGGAGGCGCGGCTGCGGGTTCACGAGGAAAAGACGTGCTCACGGCGCGCTCTCTAGGCCTCAGTTTTGTCTGAATGCTACCGGTTTTAAATTTCTTCTCAGACATTTTAACGAACCACCGAGTTAAAAATACAAATAAGGAAATGAAGTAGAATAAGTCAAATATATTATATGACCAAAAAAAAAAAGTGCTAATTCGGAATTATGTTTTTAACCAAATTCTGTGCAGTTTAAACAATCAAGGCCCTGTGCTTCATAATACCCAAAAGAGTCCTGACCTAAAACGCTCTCTCTCTCTCTCTCTCTCTATCAATTACAGGTGCATTTAAAAAAAATAGAATATCGTGGAAAAGCTTATTTTTTTCCATGATTGAATTCAAAAAGTGGAGCTTCCATATATTCTAGATTCATTACATAGAAAGCGAAATATTTCAAGCCTTTTTTTTTCTTTTAATCTTGATGAGTACGGGTTAAAGTTCATGGAAATCAAAAATTCAGTATCTCAAAATATTAGAATAAAGAATTTATAATACAGAAATTAAAATCCCAAGAACTACATTATGTGACCTACAAGTCTCTGTAAGGACATTACATGTTTCAGAGCATCAATTATATGTTTGTTGTCATCCACCTCGAATGCGAAGTATTTAGTACACCCTTTCCTTTCAACAAGTTGGGGTGGAGCTAAACTTCTTCTGTAGTTTTTCCCGTGTGCTTGTATTCATTCTTCTTCTTCTTCACCACTTGTGGACCGACTAAAACCTTTACACATATTTGTTGCAATGGAAGAATTGCAATGTCGGTATCTTCATTACCAATGATATCTATGCTACTGCAGAAAAACAAGTACCGTCACCTTTTAAGAATGTTAGTAACGACTTGGTACCGAAATATCAGTTCTCATGACATCCCTATTATGTATTCAATGTATATGGTGCTATAGGACACCATTAATGGAACACAACACATGCAGGAAAGCAGTGAAAATGTCGTAAAGACATTTCTGGGTTTTACATTCCAGGGATTCTACAAATATGAGCAGAAACAGAGGTCAGTCAGGACAACTGTTAGCACTCCTTACACATTCTGTGCCTGTTCTCTCTGTGTGGCTGCATTACACTGCCACTGATCAGTACTGAGACAGTGTAGCTGTGTCTTATTATTGTAATGTTAAATCTATCTCTCCATGTCCATGCTCCTGGTGATGATGCTGGGTGGGATACTCTGCAAGGTCCTGACAATAGGGCTGCACAATTAATTGAAAATTGATCTTGATTATGATTTTGACTGCCCACGATTACATGAACATGATTGACTGCGATATTGATGTTTAAAGTTCATTCTCCGCTCATAGAAAACTCCACTGCATATCAAATCCAGCACTTCCTAAACTTACAGACAGTCTAGATAGAGCGGCACAGGATGACATCTTTTTGTATGCCGAAACCCAGAAACAAGTTAGCATTTTATCCCTTCGGTTCCATCGTCCCGAAGTCAATGGGTTTTTTGAATGAGATTTCGGTTAAAAACTTGAAATAAGGGATGTGGTGAACACAAGCTCAATATATTTTCATGTTTTATTCCACGGCATAAACTACACCAGTACAACCCCACTCATGATTTTTTTAAAAGTTTTTATGTGTATTGACAAAGGCGATTTTTAAAATGTTGCTAAATGGGACTACAGACGATGACGAGGACATTAAATGTCATTACGTCGAACAGGAGAAAACTTATAAACTGGTTCAGTATGCTGTGTACAATACCCCCCCCTCCCAAAAAAAACCAAAACAAAACAAAACAAAAACAACCTTGGCTGAAGATTCATCCGCAGATTAAATTCGTATTATGGAAAATGTTTTTAAATCAAGTTTGGAAAAGTTGTTGGAAGCTTGGCGATGGTGACATTGAAGTCAAGCGACTGTGATGTAGTTCATTTATAGCATATGGTTAGCTTTTTATTTCTGGCGATTGTATTTAGGTTTCAAACTTTATAAAAGTTGTGTTCATTTGTGAAAATTATCTTGATGGGCAAAATGTGTTAGAATTGTAAACTTTTGTTGATCACAGCGCTTTCTATTGGGTTGTTGGTGAGGGAACCAGAGTGATGCTAACTTCCGGGTTCCGGTAAAAAAGGACGTCACCCCTGTGCCACTCTATTCTGTGATTTGGCTGCGTCTCTCCTCTTGTAAACACTTGTTGTTGCCTTTTCTGCATAGGCCTGGATTTTCATTTGGTTGCATATAGTTATAATTGATTGCATATTTTAATTTGCTTGATGGCATGTTTATTTTTACTTATCCTATATTTTGGGTAAAATTTTATTTATATTTTGTTTCTACAAGATGATACACTCTAAGGACCAGTCTGTCACGATCGTGAAGTAAGGGAAGATAGGACTGATGCATTCGCAGTTAGAACGAGAGTTTTATTTACAAAGAGGAGAGTAGACAAGAAAAGAAAAAATGAAAAAATTGTTGTATGTATTATGTGATATGCTAACCTACTTCTAACTCTATAAACTAAACATTAACTATGGCATGAACTAGGACTATGACTATGGACATGGACATGGACTATGAAACTATGGAACGAAGACTCTCTAGATCTATAATCTAGTCTAGTCTATGTCTATAGACTATACTAAGTCTAATTACCCGCGTTGTGTGTAGCATGGAACCCGGTATATTTCCACACCGGTACCATTAGCCCGGAAATGAGCAATACGGAAACCCATGTGAGCTGATGACACATGACAAGACGGGGTTGAGACATGACGTCAACAACAACAAAAGACACGTGGTTATCCACATGTCGGAATGTCACTGACAACAACAGAGAGGCAGGTACTCGCGCACCCGCTCGTGCGCGCACGCTCACATATTCTACAGCGCGCCGCACAAAGGGGGACTCATGACACAGTCTAATTTGATGCAAAGATTTGTACATTAGCAGGAATGTAGCAAAACATGGAGGTGAAAGCAGTATTTAACTGTTTATTTAAATGTGAAAATGCAATACAAATATGTTGTCCCTCAAATTAATGAATAATCGTGATAAATAATCGTGATCTCAATATTGATCAAAATAATCGTGATGATAATTTTGGTCATAATCGTGAATCCCTACCTGACAGCCAGAATGACCAGGAACTTCAATGGTTATAAATGAAGTACCACAACCAGTAAGTGCCCAGTATTATAATGTGGTTCATGAGACATCAGATTTGATTATTTAAACCTCTATCGGAACACAAACATATTCTTCTGTTTCAGCAATCTTCTTCTTCTTCTTCTTCTTCTTCTTCTTCTTCTTCTGGCTTTAATCCCACTAGGTGGGGTCGCCGGTGCGGGTGACTCTTCTCCAGATCATTCTGTCGCACGCATCCTCTTCCGTCTTTCCTACTGTCCTTAAATCCTCCTTCACGCAATCCTCCCATCGCCTTCTTGGTCTACCATGCCTCCTTTCTCCAACTACTAACTTTCTTCCCAACATAGCCTTCATCCCTTCTCACTACGTGACCCAACCATCTCAGTCTTTTCATTCTCAGCTGTACACCCATCTCTCCCACCTTCACTGTAGCCCATATCTCTTCATTTCTAATTCTGTCCATCCTTGTCTTTCCGAGAGAAAATCTCAACATTTTCATTTCCGCTACTTCCATTCTCCTTTCCTGACCTCTTGTCACTGCCACACTTTCCATCCCATACAGCATTGCAGGCCTCACCATTGTCTTGTACAGATTTCCTTTCAACTTTGCTGGCACTCTTCTGTCACACATGATACCGCTTATCTTCCGCCAAGCACTCCACCCTGCTTGGATCATTTTTGTTACTTCTCTCTCTACTCTGCCATCTGTCTGTACTGTCAAACCCAGGTATTTAAAATCTTCAACGCGCTCCAGCTTCTCCCTTGCATCTTTACTTCTCCGGCCAACTCTCATTTCCCCATAAACAAGTACTCAGTCTTTTGCCTGCTAACTCGCATACCGTGGTCCTCCACCTCACTTCTCCACACTTCCAACCTATCCACCACCTCTTTTCTTGTTTCGCCACACAACACCACGTCATCTGCAAACAACATATCCCAGGGTGCTTCTCACTGTATTTGCCCCGTTATACAATCTATTATGATTGCAAACAAAAACGGGCTAAGTGCCGAGCCTTGGTGGAGTCCAACTGTCACCTTGAAATATTCATTGGTTCCTGCTACACATCTGACCTTAGTCTTGCAACCCAAGTACATATCTTGGATCAGTCTGATGTACTTTTCGTCCACTTTTTTCAGTCTCAAACAGTTCCATAGTTCTACTCTTGGTACCCGATCGTAAGCTTTCTCTATATCTATAAAGATATAATGCAGTTCTTTCTGTCCTTCTCTAAAATTCTCCATAAATCGTCTCAACGCAAAAATAGCATCAGCTGTACTTCGCCCTGGCATAAATCCAAACTGTTTTGCTGATATGGCAACTTTTCCTCTCAATCTTTTTTCAATGACCCTTTCCCATATCTTCAAAGTGTGTGAAGTGTGTGTCTCTTCTTTCTTTCCAGCTTTCCCAGATGTTTCACCTAGTACTTCTTTTCCTGCTGACCTAATCGTTGTGCTCAGCGCATCCCAAGTTCATTCTTGCCTCTCCTCCAGCACCTTCTTCGTAAACTTTTCTCGGTCTTCCATTTCCTTCAATTTCCACGAGCGGGTTTTCCAAATCCTAACCTGCCTCTGCCTTCCCTTGGCTATCATTCCTGCTTTACACAACAGTAATCTGTTTCAGCAATAACACTTGTAAATGATATTTAAATATGTTTATTAGAAACTACGTTAGCTGGGGTTCTGGTGACGTTACTAACTAGAACGGTTGCCTAAATTACAGCTCCTCTGAAAAACAAACACTTAGTTTGCCCTGTCAGTTTGCAATTTTTAGATAGCACTTGTCCAACGTGGGGCAAGAATGAGAAGAAGGGAAGGAAACCAAAAATACATGATTGAAGAAACCACGAATCAAGAAAACATAGAGAACTGCCCTCCTACACAGATACAAGATGGAGAGGCTAATGTTAGACCTCAGCAGAGTGAGATTGGAAGTTTGATAAACTTTTTGGAGGAGATAAGGGACTTTCACAGTGACGCAAATCAACAACTAACTGAGATCATCTCCGAGCCCACCTATGTCAATCAAAAGATAGCAGAGGCAGAGACTTGAATCAAAAAGGTGGAAGATTGCATTCAAAATGTGGAACAGACATTAAGCATGATGGTAAAGTCTTGATTCAATAAGAAAATAAACGACTCGACCAAGAAAGGAGATCTAGAAGGGAGAATATAAGGTTATATAATGTTCCTGAAGGAATGGAGGGGATGTCTGTGGTGCTGGTTGTGGAAAAGCTACTACGGAACACACTGGAGATTCCTGACGACGGAGCTTGGTATCAAGAGAGCACACCAAGCGCTTGCCCGAAACCTTCTGGTGACAAGGAAGACAAGCCCCTGTTAATAGTAATCAAATTACAATGCTATAAAGTTAAAGAAGAGATTCTGTACAAAACCTAGGGAAAGAAAATTGTGTTTTTAATGAGAAACCAATGTACTTTGACGAAGACTATTAATATGCCAAAGAATTTTGCAAAATTATCTGAACTACTTGCCTGTACTTAAAAAAATTAAGGAAAATATAAGGAGATATTCTTTCTTTAGCTTTAGTTGAAGGATTGAATCTATTAAAATATCCATCTTACCTATATTATTATATTTATTCCAAGCCTTACCAATAGTGGTTAATCAAGATCACTTCAATTAATTGGAAAAGTTGTTAAGATATATATGGTAAGGCAAAGGACCTAGGGTTCGTTTCAAAACCTTGCAGTTACCTAAAGAAAAGGGGGATGGGCCCTACCTTCTCTTAGAAATTATTTCTTCACAGCTCAAATGAGCTGCTGGTGTAACCTCTCCTATGAGGATCAAAGGAAAAAAAAATGAGGAGAAACTGTCCCTTACTCCTATACAAGCCAGGCTGATAGCACCTTACAAGGTCACATTAATACCATTGATAACCAATGGATTAAGTGTACTCTTGATGTATGGAAAATTATTGTAAGTGAATATAAATTTGAGAGAGATATTATGCCTCTTAAATGGGGTGCATATGACTTGACATTTACACCAAACAGATTGGACACTAGATGTAAGGACTGGACAGAAAAAGGAATAACAGTTTTATGTAATATAATGAAATGTGGCACATTGCCCAGTTTTGAAACACTGAAAGACAAACACTCATTAGATTTCTATCGATATTAATGTTACTATACAATATTCGTTATACAGTATATTTGCATATCCAATGTCAACAACAAGAGCCTGTGGAAATGTTCTATATTTTTAATATAGAACACAAACACATGTCTACATTGGCAATTTGGCATTCATATCATACTTTTAATAGTTTCTCAAAGTGCCTCATATAACTTATTCAGAGTTGTACTGTATCTGTTTAGCACACAGATAAATACGTTTATCAGGTTTCAATACAGTGTGGGATTCTCTTTTAGAGCTCACAAATGAGAACAATTAGCACATGTAAATAGCTTATTTTAATAATTTTTTCCTCCCCTGACTTTACATTTGATTTTATTCATGCAATTATTGTTTTTAAATGACCCACAACAGTGCAACTAACTGCATGTGCAATGTATCAGAATGCACACTCAAATTAGCACTCTTTACTCAAGCTCTTAGTAAATCAGGGCCCCTGAGTTCATCAAGGAGTCCTTTGTAGACCAAGCACTATTCTCTCATTTACATTTTATTTATCAACCAGCATGTTTTTTGATCTTGATCTTGATGGAACCTTTTTTTTGTTTTATTGTTTATTGTCTTACCGCAACTTAGTTACATTGGCAGCTTGTAATAATTTGCTCTTTGATGTGCTAAAAGATCCCATTACCAGTGCCATTAATCACTGTGAAATAATTTTGCCTTCACATTAGAGGTATAGTATCAGCTACTTTCAACACACAGAGCATGTGGGAATGACAAGAGTAAAATATAAAAAAAAAATTATACCCGAGCCCTGTCCAGGCAGGTCCTATTAAAAAGACTCCTGTAAGGACTGTGGACAGAGCAAGCTCATCCACACTCTAGGAAATAACTAATTAATGGGTTAGCGATGTCTTATGAAGAAATTCCATGCAGAATTCAGGTGCTCTCAACATTTTTAATAGCTGACTACACAGTGACACACAAGCATCTTACCCCACATATAGAAACAACATTATTTTCATTTCCTCACACACATTATCATGTCATGATGAGCCTATAAATGAGCAACTAAAATGTTTGTTGTTAATGCAAATCCATTAATACGTCAATAAATGCACATTCTGTTCAATCAGATGAACAATATGATGTCCTTATACTAGATTAATTTTTGTATTTTGCTGCCCATACACTTTTTTCCTGGTTTATCAGCCAAAAAAAAATCTTTACTGCAGATGGATTATGCCCTCCATCCATCTTCTACCACTTATTCCTTCTTCAGGGTCGCGGGGAACCTGGAGCCTATCCCAGGGAGCATCAGGCACACAAGACAAGGTACACCCTGGAGTACCCCAGAGTGCCAGTCCATCACAGGGCACACAATCATATACACACTCACACTACAGACAATTTAGACACGCCAATCAGCCTACCATGCATGTCTTTGGACTGGGGGAGGAAACCGGAGTACCTGGAGGAGACCCCCACAGCACGGGGAGAACATGCAAACTCCACATACAAAACCCTGGCAGGAATCGAATCCCGGACCCTGGCGGTGTGAGGCGAACGTGCTAACCACTAAGCCACTGTTCAGAAGGTTTAAACTATCTTTTGATTTTGTTAAATAATTTTGTCTTATAAACTCTTTCAAAAGGAATCTAACTTCGGGCCATCAGAAACTTGTGATGTGAAATGTAACATAATTCTTTATATTTTGAGAATTTCAGTGTGATTATAAAGCAATGTCTCAGTATTGTAAGTATTTCTGTGATTATGTCTCAATATTTTTTTTATTAATTCTGTGATCATGTATAACATGTTAGCATTTTGAGATTTCTAATGTGATTCTGAAGCAATGTCTCAATATTTTCAGATTTCTGACGTGATTTCTATGTGATGTTTCAATAATTAGTGAATTCTGTTGTGATTATGAAGTGACATCTCAATTTTTTGAAAATTCTGTCATTCTGAAGTATTTTGAAAATTTGACTTTAAAGTCAAAATATTTTGAGAATATTTTTGTGATGTAATGTCATAATTGTTTGATAATTGCAATGTGATTATGAAGTAAGGTTTCAATACTTTGAGAATTTAAGGTGTGATTATAAAGTGACATCTCAATTTCTGATGGGATTCTGGGCTAGTATCACAATATTTAGAGAATTCTGGTGTGATAATGTGATTAAGTGATGTCTATCATTCCACAAGCTTAAATAATGATTTAAAGCACAAACTTGTAAAAATAAATAAATAAATAAATAAATAAATAAAAGCCTTACAATTTGATTAATTTAATTAATTCCAGCTTTGCACAGTGGGATTATCAGCACCTATGGAAGTTATTTGTCAAAATAAGTATTTTGGGGTCTTTTTGACAGACCATTGTTTTGCAAAATGATGACTTTAATGTTTACTATCTGAACGCTTGTGTAATTTTCTGAATTTGGCAGAGGAAAGTGAGCTGAACAGTCCAATCAATGCTGCTTGACAGGGCCTTCTAAAAGCACAATTTAAGCTTAAAGTATATAAGGAAGAACAGCAATTCTACAATACACGGGGACAAAATGGGTTGCTAAATTACACCCCAGAGTTTAACCCCATGAGCAAATCAAATGTACAAAACTGCTTGTTTAGCACAGTTTGAGGTGATCAGAGGTGTTTAGTTATAATCTGCACACCATAAATGAATGGATGAATGGATTAAAGAAAAGAACAAAAACACCACCACCAACAACAAAAAGGTTACTACACCTTCTGACACAAAAAATATGGGATAAATAGAAAGCCTCAATCTAGGAAAATAGTTCATTTTCTGAAGAGCCATGGAAGCCTGAATTAGAAATAGCAAAGCCAAAGCATGTATAATCACAGAGGATAACTTTGAAGTCAGTCTGCAATTGGAGGACTAATAATGAGAAGTATACTAGCAGTGTTCATTTGCTAAATTCATTTTCCACAGCAAATTAAATGAAATGTCTACCCATGATGTTCAATTCAATAAGTTGAAAATACACAGGCTTTCCACATAAAATTACCACAATGGAACCAAAGTAAGAGCTTTATTAAATTATACTATGCCTGCCATCATCTTCCTGTTGGGAATATATTGAAAATTGACACTGCAGGAATAAAGAAATCAAATATGCTGGATGATTTTGAAGTCTCTTGTGATCAGTTATATTTAAGTAAGTAGATTGTTTTGTGTTCCCTTTCAATGGGAACTCAATGTTGTGTTACCTCCATGCTGTGGGAAGCGCCCTCATGCGTGACCGGTATCTGAAGCTTGTGTAACATCATGCCTAAATATAAACAGCACCTGTGACCGCGCCGTCAGCCTTATTATCATCAATGAGACTTCACGTCGGTCATTTGTGTAATGCTCGCAAAAAGACTCTTCATTACCTCTTTTCAAAAAAAAAAGAAAGAAAGAAAAAAGCTCCCGTTTCATCACGGGGGGATGGACGAACTTCCTGTGTAAATGTCTAGGGATGGAGCATGCCAGGGCAGACCTCGAGAGGTCTGACTGAGCGCATTGTAAATGCCTTACAATTAGGCAGCTCCGCTTGCAATGTGCTCTCTTCTTGGCCTAAGGGATTTGGCTTTCAGAGCCTCACAGAACTGGCTCAGGTACTGGGTATCTCTTATGGATCTGGAAGAGGAGCCGGAGATAAGCTCTCCTCTATCTCTTGCTCTGTCTTCCGGGTCTGTCTGTACGCTGGACATTGGAGCTCACATCGTGACTCCTGCTTCCACTATGGAAAGCCAAAAAAAAATAAAAATAATAACCACTGCGGTGTTGGTGTGCAAGGCCTAGATAGTGGGTCTTGCTTGTGGGTTACTGCAGACAATGGCAGTGTTGCAGGCCTACCAGGCAGACCTGTTGAGTGAGCTCGACAGACAGTTCCTTCCCTGATGTGTTGAGTTCATCTGGGCATCCATGAGTGGAGCAATGGCAAGAACTAGTGTGAGGGAGGCACAGAAAATGAGTGAGGTGCAGACAGTCAGGGGAACCAGGTGGCCACAGTCACAGCCTGTTACTAGGCCTGATCTGAGAATGGTCATAAAGGTCAAGCAGACAAAGCAGGAGTGGTCCTGAGGCACGTATCAGGGGACATGAGGTTGTTAGGACAGTTAGACAGTTAAGCTGTCCCAAGTTTTCAGTGTTCTATAGTCAGTGAACTGTCACAGGGCAAGGGATATCTGATGCTTTCCCTCCAATAGAATTTGGAAAAGTTAACATCACTAAAAGACCATCTGGCAGCGTGGAAACTCTTGCCAAATGTGTCTCCTTGGGTTCTGTCTATGGTAGAAAAGGGTTACCGGGTCCAGTTACTCGACCCACCTGGTTCAGAGCCTTGATCACCACAGTAGTCAGCACAGAGCAGAGCCCAAAGATAGTGCAGGAGGTAAGATCCCTCTAGGACAAAGAGGCCATAGACCATGTACCCAGTTCCCTGAGGGAGGGAGGTTTTTACAAAAAGATGGGAGTATGTGGCCAGTTTTAGATCTGTGTCATCTGAACTTTACTCTTCGTACATACAGGCTTAAGATGCTGACACCCAAACTTATCATTCTACAGATTCAGTTTGATGACTGATTTGTGATAGAGCTAAAAGATGCATATTTCCATATTAAAAAAATTGCCCATTCAGAGAAAGTTTCTGTGGTTTGCGTTTGGAGGCAAGGCATACCAATATTGAGTTAGCTTTATGCCCATCCACCTTCACAAAGTGTATGGATGTCATTTTGGCTCCATTGCGACTCCAGAGCATCCGTGTACTAAACTACCTGGATGACTCGTTAATTCTAGCATGATCCAGGAAACTGACAACTTGAACACATGAAGAGCTTGGGGTTCAGGTTGAACCTCAGAAAAGTATGCTCTCTCCAGTGCAGAGGACAACTTTTCTATGATGATGGTGTTTCTATCCCCAACATGCATAGGGTCAATCCTATAAACATTGAGCAAGATAAAGCTGGATCTCGACATCCCTCCAGTCTCTATGGGAGACTGTTGGGGCTTATGGCAGCAGCAGCCAAGGTCATACCATTGGGCCTATTACACAGGAGACCATTTCAATGGTGGTTAAAACTCTGAGAGTAATCAGTGTTACCGGCGATGCCTACGTGGATTTGAGGGGTCCCAGGTTTCTAGCCTTAGGTCACACTCTAGGGGTGTCTCATTATTGCAAGATGGTAATGATAGACACCTTGCTCACAGGCTGGGGCATGGTCTTAGATGGCTGTTCAGCTCATGGTCTCTGTGACATATAAATTGCCTAGAAATGCGGACAATGTTTCTAGCACATTCTTTCTTCCTCAATTGAGGTCATCATGTGTTAGTTGTGACTGACAACACAGCGGTGGTCTCGTATATCAACCACCAGGGAGGATTATGTTCGCGCCCCCTGTTCAGCCAGGCGCAACTAATTCTACTCTGTGCAGATGGAAAGTTTTTGTCAGTGAGTGCAATGTACATTCTAGGCAACTGGAGTATGGGATTGGTGGCTCCATCCACAAGTGGTGGAGTCCATATTGCGGAGGCTTGGCCAAGTAGAAGGGAATGTGTTTGCCTCCAAGGAGAAAACACACTGCTTTCTGTGGTTTGCTCTCACTCCTCCCACACCATTCGGGCTGGACGCTATGGTGGACACCTGGCCGGGGTCACATCTGTAGGTTTTCCCGTGATCACTCTGCTCCCACAAGTTCTAGTAAGAGTTTGCCAATACTATCTATGTCTGTTGCAAGTAGCACCTTATTGGCCAGCTCGAATATGAATCTCAGTGATAATATCCCTGCTGAACAGCACTTCTTGGGAGATTCCCATCCGCAGGGATCTATGGTCTCAAGCCAGAGGCCTGATTTATTACCCTCTTTCGGAACTATGGAAACTGTGGGTGTGGCCCCTGAGGGGCACCAGCTCATAGATTCTGGTCTTGCAACTGAGGTTGTAGAGACCATTTTGAATGGTAGAACACCATCCATGAGGGAACTCTATCTGCTCAACTGGTGACTTTTTGTTTCCTAGTGTGAAGAACATCAGCTAGAACCAGTGAACTGCACAATAGCTACAGACATGGAGTTCTTACAAGGACGTTTTTCAGCAGGGTTGGCTCCCTCTACATCAAGGTCTATGTGGCTGCCATATTGGCTAGCCATGCCCCTATTGTGATGGAGCCTCTGTGGGGCAACATCCTGTAACTTCAAGGTTGATGCATGGAGTCAGGTGGCTGAGGCCCATGTGCAGGCCACACATACCTTCCTGGGACCTTTCTGAGGTCCTGGAAAGTTTGTCAGGTGCCCAGTTTAAGTCCTTAGAGTCAGCCTCAGAGAAGCTCTCAAGTGAGTATGAGATCTATAAACTCTTTTTGTTGCCCCTTTCTGCCTTGACTTTGCCCCTGGATTAGCCAAGGCCTTCCTATATCCAAGGTTGAATTATATTCCTGAAGTGCCTACGTCTGAAGCCTAGCCTGTAGTATTGCAGGCTTTCTGCCTTCCTCACATCAGAACAAAAGACGTTGCACCTATTGTGTCCAGTAAGGGTTTTCTGTACTTACATCCACCGCTCCGGCCTGTCCACTGTCATTCCCACAGTGTTTTGCTCAGGCAACATGGAGTTCCCTTTGAAAGGGAACATCTGTGTTATACATGTAACCCTGTTCCCTGAGAAGGGAATGAGACATAGCTTTGTCATACTGGAGCATGTCTGTGAATTGTATATTCGCTTCAGATAATAGAGGCTGATGGTGAGGTTCACGGGTGGTTTTTTTAATATCCCGCGACGTGCTTAATTGCAATGTCACCTGATTATGACAGACCTATGAATACCCATGATGTTACATAAGCTTCAGATACTGGTCACGTGTGAGGGCGCTTCCCACAGTGTGGAGCTTATGCAATGTCTTGTTCCCTTCTCAGGGAACAGGGCTAGATGTGTAACCCAAATGTGCTGATGAATTTAAACAATTTAAAACTAAAAATGTTTTGGGAGGATTTAATTTTTTTTTACCATTAAACACATTTACTTGACCACAAGTAAATGCTTATATTACTTATGAAATTTCATGAACAAATACCAAATTTGAGCATGTTTCTCTTACAATTTAGAATGAACTATGTTTGCTTTAAACTTTAAACACGTGCCTATAAATGTATATTGAAAACGTGATTGATTTCAATAGCTGGCCTTTATACTGATAAAGGAACATCATCACTCAGAGGACTAGGTTTTACCTTATGAGTTTATGAGTTTGGTATCAGTCACTACTGTTGAGTCCTTAAGTGAGGCACTAAAGTTGCCTTGCAAGAGGACCTCAGAAGGGGACCTGGATGAAAAGTGTTAGCTATCTGATTAATACATGTAAATGTTTAGAAGCTCTAATTTTATCACGAGTGATGCTGTGAAGAACACTTCTCAGCCAGTAGCTGTCTGCACTCAGGGACATCTGACATGAGTTTCATACTTCACCCCCTTCTACCACTGCATCCACAATGTTTGCTGTTCCTTGTCCCTGTAAAAACATAATTAAAAATGTAGCATTTGAACAGTAGTTTCTTATAGGCATATTGAACATTTTGGAATGATTTATTGGTTCTGGGACAGAACATTTACCTTTATTTATTTATTTATTGTTTGTGTGTTCTTTTTTCCATGTTGTGCATTAAAATTGTGTAATGCACACTTAGCTGTGGATTATCCCTTACCTATAGAACTGTCAATTTTATAAAGTCACATGTCTTTTACAGCCAGGACGGCAACAGCATCAGCAGTGGAGTTATCAACTTTTTGTTATTCAAAAAGGTCTGAGGAGATAAAACATTTTATGTCACCCGATGTTGTTTCAACAAAGTACAATGTTTTTGACATGAGTTCTTGTTTGAATAATGTGCTTTGTGTATTTTCAGCTTAGCTTACTTTCAGTTTAGACAACATACTGCAGTTCACATGTTGTCAAAGCAGACACAATATATTGAACCATCCTTTCAACATTTTCTCCAGTGTTGAAAGGTTTGTCTCACAATAATTCAGAGTGAAATCAGACAACTATAACAATGTGTTGAAAAAAGGCACCATCTCTATTATGGAAAAAATAATAATAAAGTGAATTAGTATACCATATATTAGAGGAGTGAATTGGGTCATATTGGGATTTCCAAAATGTGAACCATTTCTCTATCAAACAATATTAGATCAATATCATTAGTATTACCATTATTACATGCTATGATTTACATTTTCTTCAAATAATAGTACTGGAGTTCAGCACTTCCTCATTAAACATAGATGGGGAGTGCAGCCTGAATGACCCCATTGGATGGATGGATGGATAGATAATTTATTTATTCATGTATTCATTCATTATTTTATTTGTTTTATTTTATTATATTTACCTCCCAGAGTGTATTCTTTTAAATTGTGCTTTTAAAATGTGAGTTAATTACATTTAGCAATTAAGGAAAACTGCTCACTTGGGTTTTATTCTGCACTAATGCTTGTTAATGAAGCAATGTTGTTTCTAGTCTGCAGCTTTTAAGTTTCAGACTCATTTCTCATCCCTGGCCATAGACTCTCATTAGATTCAGAATCCCATGCTCAGCGTTTGAACATTAAGACAGCCAACCATTCTATTTCAACCCTCCTTATGCAATAATTCTGCTTTATGAGGACCAGACTGGTGGTAAGCGTTTCCTGCTTTTCAGCTCTCTGGGTTCATTTACATGTGTAATGTTAAATATTCTGTGAAATGGGGTGTTGTCTGTGTTTTATCCTCTTTTAGGGCAGCTGATGTGATTTTGTACATAAGACCTTCCCAGGCTGTCAGAAGGAAGTGATGCAATATGCTGTGCTTCCTCTGTGAATCATAAAGGGCCTTCAGTCCTGTTTCATGTCCATATGTACAAGTAACAGCCAGATTCACCAAACAAGTTCTCTCTCATTCTTTCTTGATCTGTCTAGCTCCACTTACTTCTGTCATTCATCTTCTGTCTAGCCAACCCCTGAGTGTCAAAGGCACTTGACTATAATGACGTGAATAATTTTCTCTTTCTGTTTTCTCTCCAAGAATGCATGTAGTTCTTCACTTAGCAACAGAACTGAACAGCTCATTACCTTCTGCATTAATTTTTAGTTGTGAATTTGTATCAAGACCTTTAAGTTCTGAGTGCCAGCTCTGCTAATGAGTCCAGCAAAAATTTGGCACAAGGAGCTACAGATGACCCTAACCTGCATTACTGAATATTTCCTGGCACCATCTGGTTAAATAGAGAAGATGCCAAATGCTTCATAATGCATGTGCCCTATAGTAATATCACATCTTGATACAGTGTTGTTACACTGTTTAAAAGAAGCATGTGTCACCAGTTTTGAAACTGGATAAATCAGATCAGAACTCCAGATCCCAGAATGTAACACCCACCTCGCACGCACGCAGGCGCTCAACATCCCCGGAGTTCTGATCTGACAGAGCTGTGACAGCATGTCAATAAATGAAAATCTGGTTTAACATAATGCACATCTGAATAAAATTGATATGTGCATTACTGCAAATTAAAAAAATTACATTAAGTGGATTATTTATTTTATTTATTTTATTATTTTATTTTTTTATTTATTTGCTCCAAAATCTGCTATAATGTTAATTTAAACATACATTTAACAAATGTGTATAATCTAAATAGCTATCTCAAAAATGGTACATATCAATGTACGACAAATGCTGTTTAAACTGATTTTGTTAAGAAATGTGTCCTCTTGAGTGTCAGATGTGTCTACATTACATTTGCTATGATGCCTGTATATCTGAGCCCCATGTCTGATTATATGTTTTTCCTGGACTCTGAATTCACACAGATTGCTGGATTCTGTCACAAATTGTGCAATTAAAGAAAATCAGCTCCTTATTAAATATTATGTTGGTTTACTGTTGCAATTTATCACTGTATTATAATGCAATATTCATTAATTTATATATGTATATATGTATATATATGTGATGTATTGGTAATTTTGAGCCTGTTACTTGGAAATAAAGAGATTTTAAGTAAATGCAAATGGTGACAAATGTTTGGGCAATTAGTCATCATTTATTTTGCTCTAACTTTTGCTTCAGTAATTTAACGTGTGCACATTCTGCAACATTTATAAAACTCTTAAAAAAAAACCTTTAAAAAAGGGACATTAACTGAAACTTATGATTAACCCTTTTGCGTCAATCATAAAAGTTACACATAGGTCCATAAAGGACAAAAATGTCCATGTCAAAAAACTGTCATATAAATATTATATATTAATATTTTTTATCCACTTTCACTGACTTAATTTTTTTTACCAGTACCAGTTCTGATCATAATTAGCAAACATTCATTCATTTCAGAATTTTAACCCTCTAAACACATAATGCAAAAATCTTCAAAGCTCAGTAACATTATTTACTACATGGGATGGAATTTTATTTAATTTTATTTTTTCCCATATCCCAAAAAGAAAAAAAAAATCCGCTATGATCTTTGACCTTGTTTAAATAACAAGGGGTTTTCAACTTTATATTATATTATTCATATATTTTATAAATATATCTTATGAATAATATAAATATAAATAATACATTTATCATATATTATAATTTTATATATAAATAATAGATAATAAAATCTATTATATAGATTTTTGTCATGCAACAGGTCATACACTCCGAGCACCTAAGCAAGTTTCCTCTGAAGGCTTGGTGTCATGTAATGGAGGTTGAGATGGATGTAAGTGCAGTTAAGAGTGGCAGGCAGACAAATCCAAAACATGAATCAATAGTGTATTCAAAAACAGGTGATTGCTCAGGTGATCTGCAAGCTGATATAAACAAGGCTAAACTAGAATCAAGTAACCAGGATGAGAACAGAATCAAAAGTGAAACAAGGAACAAAGTCTTAGTATTCTGAAAACTCCTATAATAATTTGTGGAGCGAATTTCCATCCGCTGTCACATTACCATTAAAGCAAATTAATAGATCTTCACAAATATACTTACAATTAACCAGTCACGTTTAGCAGGAATCAAAACATCACACGGAACCAGTGATTGAGAAAAAGCAAAGGTCCAAGTTTATTTGTACCAACCCATGAGATCCAAACACTTTGGGACGTCTCAAAAAGTGATCTGAATAGCCTGGAGTGGGCTCTCCTTTTATACAATTCTTCTACGAGCCTCCGCCCCCCTGATTTATTTTTTCGATACCATTATGTTCAGCTATTTTCACTTCCCGTTCCCCTTATGTCCATATTTGTACCAGTTCCAACAACCATGATGTTTCACCCTTGTTTTATTTTAGCAACCATTATAATCACAGTTTATCCATTTTTTTCAACCCTTATGTTCCGGCTTTTACTTTCCCTTAATACCCTTAGGATTGCCCTAGCCTTGGTTGTTTTTTTTTTTAAACTTACTTCCCCTTCATTCATCATTTGGCTTCTGGTCACTGGACAAAGACGGTCTCTGCATTGCTTGGTTCTTTTACCATCTTGACAAAGAGGATCTTTTTATACTGGATTTATACTTTAACATGGGTGAGTATCATTTGTCTTTATTGTTGTATTCACAAATAGTTTACTTTAATCTATCTTCCTTATGCTTCATTGTTTTTATCTAATTTTTACCCTTTATTCACTAAATCTGTGTGTGTGTGTGCATGTGTGAGACTATAGATAGCCCTCTATTCTACCGTATAGCTTACCATATGTTGTTTTGGCTATTTCTGACCAGGTGCATATGTCCCTTGGGTTTATGCCTAATTGAGTGACTCCCCTTTCTATGTATTTTTATACAGCACACAATGCCGTGCTTGGTTTTCTGTTCTCTGCTCTAGAGGGACTGGAGGGTTTTGATCTCAACACTTGATATCAGCTGTCTCACCTATTTGCAGACCTCGCTCTTCTGGTTGATGTCCTGCGAACTCCATCTGAAACTTCCCCTATACTACCTTCCCCCCTCCGCTGAGAAACCAGCTTAGTCTGGCTGCTATTGAGGACATACTCCATACCATCAACCTTTTTCTACCTTTCACTCAGCTCCTTCTCCCTCTTATTCACCCACCAGCCCCTCACATACTCTTCAATACACAACCTTGTGTTGTGTGTTATTTAATTTTTCCACCACAACATTCTCTCCTCTGAGGCTTTCAGGAAAGCCTCACATACACTCATACCTAATTTAAGTGATATCTATGAATAAACTGATTCTGCCGCACCTTCTGTCCATCTCTGGTTAGCTGCCAGAGGGTTATCCTTACAAAGCCGTAATTTGCTCGCTCATATGCGTCATCATCATATGATTCACTATCCTCACTATCAGGGTCCCTTGCATTAGTTACTTCTATACTAAATTTGTCGGGGTGGGCTTTCAATATTTCTTGATGTGCTAGTGGTCTATGCCGTCGGGAGCTTCATAATAAATGGGCAGTTAGAGGATGGATCATAGTTGCCCCACTCCATCTCTGCCCCGGACCTAAACATACGTATCTGGACATGAGTCTGCCTTTCTCCTTTTATTATGCCTTTCAATAACTTGCAGGTTATTCCCTTGTTTAAATGCTGATTATTTTTTGGTTAAATGTCTCAAAATCACTTGGTTAACTGTTCTGATTATAAATTGAGATATATAAGCTATTGCATGTGTCCCAAGTATTCTCGACCAGGCCTCTTTCAGTCTATGGTCTTGTATCCTTTGGGTCACACCATTGTTTTCACTTTCCCTTCTTAGGTCGTTATTCAATGTATACAGGGGTGGGCGAAGAATAAACCTTTTAGCAAGGAAAAATTCTCATAATGCTAGCATCTAGTGCTCAACAGCATACAGTGTGTACATTTGCCTTAATACAGTGAAAATGCAAGATTATCACACACATTTTAGAGTCTTGTACTATCCTTGTTCTTCTATCATTCATTGTGTCCATGTGAGTTCCGTGCCTCCTGGCAGTGGTCAAATGTTCATGATGGTTGTCTTCGTCCCAGATGTTTTGCACATTGTGGAGGGCCGCCCATGTTAGGTTAGGCTTACATTTACACCTAGGGCATGGCTTATAGTCAGGTTTTAAACAGGTACAAGATATACTTGATAGTAGAGAAAAATAAACAAAGCTTTTCGTTAGTGTTGGCACATTATGCAGGGGATGGATGGTCCCCCCCATCGATCCCCTAGGGACATTTATCTGGCTTCTAATCAGGTTTTTACATTTTGACTTTGTTTAATTCCTTGGGTATTTATGTACAAATACGGCCTTTCTTAGCCATTGTCCTTGTGTTGCTCATTGCTGCACTGTAACAGTTATGCAGCCCCATAGTTTTTGGTCTACTGCCTCTAATCTCAAAGGATTAGAGGTGATCTAAGGCGATCCGGGACTCATAATGAATGTGGGCACTAGAGCTGTGTAGATGAAAAAGACATGGTAGGTGTAAGACAGGTTGTAGGGCAGCCTGGGCATGTGTACCAGTAGGCAGTCATTTTAGTTGGGCGCCTCCTGCTTTTCTCAGATAGGTTTTTCTGACTGCTACCTTGTATGCAGGGTTGTAGAATAGTTACTGTGTCCTTTTTACTAGTTTCTCCCTTCTTTCCTCATTCCTAGGGCATGTATTTGTACTCTTTTTAGAGGCTATCTTCTTTGTCCGGTTCTCTGTTCGGTTCCTCGTCACTGGGGATCCCGTTTATGGTGTCCTGGAGCAATGTTTGCACGGTGTTCTCAGGTTCATTAAGGTACATATGCATGTCATCCTTATCTGTGTGCCTTCAGTTCCTGGGCGCATGTCAGTGTACACACATGTGGCTTTGTCCTCATCCGGGCACATATACTAAAACACCACCCCCCATAATAATATACTGTCCGGAAATGTGGTTCGTTGTTACCGCAGACACGGCCAACTTCCTGGTGCACGGAATGATACAGCAGCCAATGAAGGCAACAAAAGGCAGCACCATAAGCATGGCTGCTCCAAGGTGTACAAGGGACGCCATCCAATTGCCCAAAAGCATCCAAAACAGTCAAGAGGGTAGATGTAGAGCATCACCGAAAGTTGGCCGCATCTTCCTTCTGCAGTGCTTGGAGGTGAGCAAGCACTTTGGTGAGAGCACCCGTATGAACCGGGATGTCCGCACAGCATTCAGGCCCAATCATAGTGCAGACTACCTCCTCTGGTGCTCTCATTTGTTTGAGAACAAAGTGATTTTTCACTGCCATGAGTGAAGTGGCGTGGAGCTGGTCCCGAATCAGTTCAAGCGCTCCCAAAGTATAGTTGAAACGTTGTTGCTTGTAGCATATGTAGTTAATCCAAGCTGTGTTGCGATTGACCTGCATGGCTGGGACTAGAACGGACGTGAAACCGCTCCCTTCTGACCTCATGGCCTTGAACCGGTCTGACACACCCACAGGAGTACCCCCAAAGTCAAGGGTGACTGCTGAGTCTGCAGCCCGGTCAGAGTAATTCATAGTGTCTGCATGGTTAATGTACTGGGTCCATAGAGCTGTGTCGCGGATCCTTCGAGAGCGAACAGGCCCAGATGTCTCAGGCATTACGATGACGCGGGTTTTGCCATCAAGCCTGACTGGAGCGCAGCAGCCTTGCCATTCCATGGGCAATGTTTGACAAACTCGGTCCCCTCGAGAATACCAGAACACATTGGCCACTGCCATGGTCCTATACGCTAAATCCGGAAATCCGGTCCGGAAACAGGACCTATCTACAGAGAACGTTCTTTGCAGGTCATGTAAAGCATCATTTTCTAGGTCTGGCCGTGCTTTTAAGAATTTTTCAGATTCGCTGACACACTCATGAAGTTCCCCATCCAAAGGGGTTACATTTTATTTGCTGGGTTAACAGTTGTTCATCTTTTTATGGTTAACTCTGGGGGCCAAGAGTATGGAGTCGAACCCGGTGCAGCCACTAACGAGCGGTAACAAGGTGGCATAACTTTTTCTACATTGTCAAGCGCTGTGCTATAGTAGGTTATAGCTTGTTTCCCCATGCCCTGTTGTTGCTGGGTCAACACAGTAGATGGGTATCTCTTCCTTTCTGAGGCATACAGGTGAAACGGCTTGCTGTAGTCAGGATTAGCAAGTGCTGGTGCTGTGGCCAACGCAGTCTTTATGTGGATTAAGGGTTGAATCCATAGTGCGAATTCAAACACCCACGGGTGGCTGAACCCTGCCATCCCTAAGAAGGCCATCATCTGGTGTACTGTTTTTGGCCTTGGGGCCTTGCTGATGGCTTCCACGTGTTTTGGTGCTATGGTGCAGCATTCCCCTTCTAAAACCTGACGTAAGTATTCCACCTTAGTCTTACAAAATTGTAACTTCTCATTTTATGTCTTTTTTCTGCTAATATTCTCAATATCTTTAATGAGTCCTACTGGCATTCTTCTTTTGATGCACTACAGATCAGGAGATCATCGACATACTGCAACACTGTACTCTGACATTCCAGAGTGGCTAAATCCTGAGCTAGTACCTGATTGAATATGGACGGGGTTTCACAATACCCTTGCGGGAGCCGTGTATAGGTGTACTGCTTCCCCTCCTATGTAAAAGCAAACAGATGCTGCGACTCGGGGTGTAGGGGCACACTAAAGAATGCTGAACACAATTCAATAACTGTATACCACTTGGTTCCTTCCGGGATGTTAGACAGCAGTGTATGGGTGTTTCCGGTACTATGGGTGTTTCTGGTACCACTACTTGGTTGACTGCACGCAGGTCATGAACCAGCCTCCATTTGTCTGACCCTGGCATCTTTACTGGGAAGATGGTTGTGTTACAAGGGCTCCTAGTGGGGATTAAGACCCCTGCCTCCAGTAGACCCTGTATGGTAGGCTTTTTACCCTCTCTAGCCTGCACTGAAAGTGGATACTGTCTTTGACTAGGTAGTCTAGCATTCTCTTTCAGCTTTATTTTAGCTAACCCTGCTGATTTTGCTAGTCCTACATCCGTCATGTGCTTGGTCCACAGTTGCTCAGGGATAGCATTCAATAAAATTTCATTCGTTGTTTCCCCCTCTGACTCTACTACTTCCATTTGTTTACTCACTTTACTTGACTTTCGGTGTATCTCGATGCTACCAGCTACTGCAGTGTCAATGGCCGCTATTGAAAGATGAATGTACCTCCCATCTGGAGATTCATGCAAATACTGATTCTGAGTGGGCTTCCATTCCCTTACCTCCTTTGCTTGCTTTATGATTGGCCCTAAGTCTTTTGCCCCAAAATTTTGAGCGACCATGAGGGTGACATGGGGAACCGCCTCCTCCTCCTGGTATCAGTTCATTATTTTATCTAGGAGTTTGATCATAGCCGCCACCCCCTGTGACCCGCAGATCACATCCAGTGTTTTGATGTCCATATTCTGTCCCTGTTCCATTTCTTCCCTTAGCTACGCATACTGCTGGTCGTGTCATCATTTGTCACACTCGATGGTGCAGTGTAGTGGTGTTTCTGCTTCCTTGTGTTCCGGTCACATGTATTTTATACAAGGTAGCCATTCCTGGTACTTATTCCACAGCTCCGATTGATGCAGATATGGCATTTCCAACCAGTATACTCTATGCAGTTCTTGTGAAGTTTTCTCATCTCTGTGCATGATTAGGCACTGTATAGCCCTGGTTTTGGGAAACGTGACCCATAGGCCGTTTGCTTTGCATCATAATTGTGCCCCTAGTTTGCATAGAGTGTCACGTCCCAACAGGTTGACTGGTGCCCCCGGACCATACAAGGGCGGGGCTTGAATTGTTATCCCATCTAGAGTCAGTTCTTGAGGCTCAGTAAAACGTAAGGCCTGTACTTTTCCTGAGAAGCCCATTTTTGTATTGCCTTACGTGAAAAGGGGAGTTGTGAGCCTTCTTTCCCGATGCTTGAATAAGTAGCTCCGGTGTCGATCATGAAAGGTGTGCAGAGCATGTTTCCTATTGTCACCGTTATTGTGGGTTCCTGTTCAGGATGCAGCGTGGTGGTATACTGCATAAGCTCCCCCCCGGGCTTCTCTAGGTTCCTTCAACTTTGGTTGGGCCCCTGTTCCCCGCATGGGCCATACATGTGGCCTCCAGAGGGCATTGGGGCTTGTGGTTGCCATTGATATTGCATTCTGTTGCTTTCTTGCATTGACTGTGGCATTCTAGGTCCAAACACTTGCCCCCATCTTTCCGCCCTGTCTACTCTATCATCCCATGTCGGTTTCGGGTAATACGGGCAGTTTCTTCTCAAGTGATTCGGATCACTGCACTCCCAGCATCCTTCAGCCTGCCTATTCCCCCGAGGCATGAATCTGCCTCTGCCATATCCTCTCCCTCTTCCCCAAAGGGGTTGTCCTGTTTGCATAGGAGGCCCAGAAGGATACATATAGTCATGGGGGTTGGGCTGCATCATCACATGTCCTTGAGTTACCGGCATTTGGGGGTATCCTTGAGTGTCCGGTGCCCGCACTCCTGTGCTCGCCCCGGGAGGGATCACTGGTTGATTGGGCACCATCATGGCTGCTTGTTTTACGCTTTCCTTTCTCTTTTCTTTCTCTTCTTGCTTGGTTCTGGTTATTTCTCCGAGCTGAGCCTTATACAGCTAGGTTAGTAGGGTCTCTGTGGCATCTTTAGCTTCCTTTTTCAGTTTCCTATGTTGTTCTACATGATGTGTTACATGTGCCACAAAGGTGCTCCATTCCATTGAGCTTAGTCCCACCACCTCTTCTAGTTTCTTTTGTACCTCGTAAGGCAGGGCCTTTTTGAGGAGCATTTTGAATAACCCTACACTTGCCACTTAGGAGTCCCATTTGGCTCCTGTTTCATCCCTCTGGTTCTGTTTAAAGTCCTGTATGAAGGCCCTTACATTCTCATCATCTTTTAGCTTAACCACTTCCAACTTTCCTGGGTCCATCTTGGCTGGTTATATAATTCGGATGGCGGTCCATATTCCAGTTTTGAAACCTCCGAAGGGGACGGGGTCAGCTGCTGGGTTATCCAACACATCTTCTATGTCAGCTGTCTTTAGTATCTCTTCTGTTCGTCCTTTTCCTACCGTTTGGCAGAGGATTGCCTTTATGTCTCCTAAGGCCAGGTGTTGCCCTGCAGTCTTCTCCTCAAACTGTGTGATCCATTTCTGGCCTCCCTCGCACATACTGGGTAACTTCTGTATCAGCCATGTTAGATCTATGAAACTCCATGGCGTGTAGTGTAGTGACTTCCCTTTGACCATCAGGGGGTATTGGGATTTCGGTGTTCCTGTACACAGATGGGACATGTTATTGCTCTTGTTAGTAGTCACCTTTGGCACTTTTACTTTTACCCTTTCTCACTCACTTTCCTACACCGTGCTTTATTCAAAAGACCTTTTGGAGACCAACTCGGTCCTTCCTCCGGCCCATGGGGTCTGACCCAAGTGACAGCAGAGTAACTAATGCAGGGCTTTGGTCAACCTGGTGCCTGCTGTGGTTTTTCCCTGAATGGCCTGTCTGCCATCCCTGGGACCAAGCCCCATGACCAGGGCTTTTGGACACTTGGGTCATTGCCAAGTCCCATCCAAAATATGGAGCGAATTTCCGTCCACTGTCACATTACCATTAAAGCAAATTAATAGATCTTCACAAATATACGTACAACTACCCAGTCACGTTTGGCAGGAGTCAAAACATCACACGGAACCAGTAAGTGAGAAAAAGCAAAGGGCAAAATTTATTTGTTTGGTGAGATCCAAACAGTTTGGGATGTCTCAAAATGTGATCTGAATAGCCTGGAGTGAGGCTCTCCTTTTATACAATTCTTCTATGAGCCTCCGCCCCCTGATCTATTTTTCGATACCATTATGTTCAGCTATTTTCACTTCCCGTTCCCCGTATGTCCATATTTGTACCAGTTCCAACAACCATTATATTTCACCCTTGTCTTATTTTAGCAACCATTATAATCACAGTTTATCCATTTTCTTCAACCCTTATGTTCCGGCTTTCACCTTCCCTTAATACCCTTAGGATTGCCCTAGCATTGGTTGGTTTTTTAAAAACTTACTTCCCCTTCGTTCATCATTTTGGCTTCTGGTGACTGGACAAAGAGGGTCTCTGCATTGCTTGGTTCTTTTACCATCTTGACAAATTTACCATATCTTGCCTTTTTGGGAGACATGCTGTTCTTTCTACCATATGTTGTTTTGGCTATTTCTGACCAGGTGCATATGTCCCTTGGGTTTATGCCTAATTGAGTGACTCCCTTTTCTATGTATTTTTATACAGCACACAATGCTGGGCTTGGTTTTTTGTTCTCTGCTCTAGAGGGACTGGAGGGTTTTGATCTCAACATTTGATATCAACTGTCTCACCTATTTGCAGACCTCGCTCTTCTGGTTGATGTCCTGCGAACTCCATCTGAAACTTTTACCTTCCCCCCTCTGCTGAGATATCAGCTTAGTCCCTTAGACAAAGAAGGGGTTTAACTACTACATGAAATCAAGGGTGAAACATAAAACAACTGAATACAATGACAAAATGTAAGGGAAACAAGCAATGACAATACAGGGCAGAGACAGGACATAAGAACCAAACACACATGTCAAAAGTAAATGTAAATGTCACTGAAAATCAGGAAACGCACTCTCATCCTTTGCGCGTTTTGGGTTTCAGATCGCGCTGCAAGTTTGAGCACTTTGCGCGAGGGGAAATCATGACACCTGGGCTATCATCAACTCCTCTTGTGAAGTTGTAATAAAAACTTGTGTCTTCTTGTCACCTCCTCGACCTGCTTCCCTTTCTGTGAAGAAACATATTCCATTTTTCAAGTTTATTATGACCTTTATTTGTGAGTGAGTGGCAGTTTAATTGAACAGTCTTGACTGGTTGATGGGTAGAGGCCATAGAAGACTGATGTCAGGGTATGTGCAATCACGCAGACATTTTTTATTCTATCAATAGTCTAAATCGAGGGGATGCGATGGATGATGTCGGAAGGCCTGCGTGAGGTGTTGTATGTGACGAGCGCCATGGTGGATGTAGCAACCACGTGATATACCAAGTTCAACACAGCGATTGTAAACATCTGTTAACAGTCGCGGTTGAGACTGAAGCTGAGAGGGCTCGCATTTGGCTGGTGAGAACATCCAAAGTGCAATGGGTTAGAAAGCAGAGTCAAAGAGAAAAGTACTCCAAAACAAAGGAAATCCACTTTTTGGTTTATTTGAATATTCAGATTAGCACCATATGAAACGTAACGTTTGGCAAGCAGGAAACAGAGGAAACACAAACAGACATAGTCACAAGTAAACAGAAAAGCTGGTAAGCAGCAGCAGCAAAAAAAAAACACACAGTGTGCGGAACCGGAAACTGGAAATCTATGCCTTTATTATTAGACATGTTTTTTAAGCATGTTTTTTTTATCTATGGAATTTGTTGTTCTTCAGTTACATTTGCTAGTTTTATATTATGAATTGTATGCAGATATTCTGCATTAATTATGATGATAAAGAAAGAAGACTATTATCAGTAAATTACCATTAAATTATTTGATAGATTATTTTATAAATTATTTGATGGTAATCATACAGCAAATACATGAAAAAGCATTAATTTCTAATGCAGCAGATTTAACATAGCACACATGATAGTACATTTATTGAAGGTGGGGGTGGACCAGTGTTTTTGCTCACAACATCTATTTTCCCTAGTGTTCAGTCCTGCATAGTAATAATGTTTGATTCACCATGTGGCGATCATGCTGCGCAAGCTGATTTCATGTTATCAAATGACACTCTAGGGCTGATCCTGCATTGAGCAACGTGCTCCAACTTGTCTGATTGCTTAACTACACACTGGGATTACAAATTGAGCTTGAAATCTTATAAATGTAGCTCTTACATTTGCAACTGCCTCTTGGAATTGATTGTTTTCTGAGCATAGTAACATCTATTAGACTTTAATAACTTGTTTTAGCATTCAAGTTATATTTAGTTTAAAGTCTTTCAGAAAGTGGCGAAACCCACGTGCAGCAAGAAAATGGTCTTTTTATTGAGTTGTAATGTCTTGTTTCATCCACAAGGTATGGATGAGTGCTTTTTTGAAACTGTAAGGAATCCGAGCAGGTTTTTATAACGGCAGTGCCAACCCTGAAAAAAGTGGAAATGCAGCAAATTATTCTAGAATCTTCTATGCAGTATGTTGGCATTTGTGCCAAGAGTCTAGGGCACCACTCAGAATTTATGAGCCTTTTTTTACGGGTGGCACTGTATTAATGGTGAATAATAGCTCCAAGCTCCATTATTTGATACTGAGCTTAGGTTTATTTATGCATGTTTTGCAAGTTCTCACCATGTCTGTGTGTGTTTTGTGGAAATTACAAATACATGCCTTATTAGTGCAATATATAAACTTGTGTAACCATATTGATTATGTAGCGGTGCAAAGACCTGACAACCACAATGGTCATGAGATGTAAGTATGAAAAAAGAGATAGAGAAGAGGAAGTCATGGCACCTGTGGCTGAACTGAGACTTTCCTGTGAAAAGGTGATGACATGAAATTTTGGTAACACTTTCTATAAAGCCCATGCTTATAATGAATTATAGTCCCATTTATAATTATTTAGAAGCAAGTATTACTGCAATATAAAAACACGTATAACGACAAATAAAGACCTACACTTCATTATAATAACAGTTATAGCTACATTTTTATTATTATAATTACTTATAAGTGATACACTTGCTTTTTCAGTGCGCATGCTCATAATGCATTATACACCAATTTCTAAGTATTAACTAGTCAGTCTTATGGTTCCATTAATGTATTCATAAAAACTCAGCCTGCATTTTTATAATGTTATTATATTATAGCTATAATGAATAATTGGTAAAGCAGATTTATTTCTAGGGCTAAATAGGGAATTATTTTATACTGTTTATTTTATAGTTGTGTTGTGCTGCCTTATAAATACGTATTGTGTGTTATAATGCTATTACTATCTTTTACAAATGCATAATTGATGGCTTTAAGTAAAGTGAAAGCATAGGATGCAGTTTCCATAATACAAATGTTACGAAATCATGGAGATGTGCTTATTATGCATTATAAATGTCTTAATTAGTCAGTGTTATGCTTTCATTAATGTATTCATAAAAATACAGCCTGCATTTTTATATCGTCATTATATTAGTTATAATGACATATTACTAATGCAGATTTATTTCTATGTCCAATAAGTGAATTATTTTATATTGTTGTTGATAGTTGATGTGTTGTGCTGGCTTATAAATACTTATTGTGAGCTATAATACAATTACTATCTTTATAAATGCATAATTGATGGCTTTGAGTCAAGTTACAGCATAGGATGCAGTTTCCACAATGCAATTGTTAAGAAATCATGAAGATGAGCTTATTACATAAATAGAATATGACCAGATGGCACAAACCATCAACAAAATACACAAAATATATATCCAAATGCCACAAAATTCAAAGCATGAAACTCTTGTGCAATTTCACAAAAAAAAGTTTGAAACTTACTCATCTCATTTAGTCTTTACTGAAATATGCAACAGAGCCCTGTTAGTAGTGTCACATATATAATATAGATTGTTTCCACCTCCTATGACTTGGACGTGGAATTGGATTTAAGGAGGCAAAAATTACTATTAGACTCGATGCCGCTTCACTGCCACAGCGTCTGGTGTAAAGTTTTAGCAGCGCAGAGCTTACAAAATGCAAGCTTTTTTTGCCCTCATTCCACACAAGAAACATCATCTTTACACACAGCACAAAATCGATGTGTTTTCCAGCCCTCTATTGATTGACAGGATATAATCGGCCCTGATCATTGGTTGTTTTCAAACTATCAGCCGATAGCCGATAACGGGAAAAATAGCCTCTATCGGCCAATACATCAGTGCATTTCTAATAATAACATTATAAAAATTTTATTATTGTCACGGTTCGGAGGCGGATGCAGGTGCAGATCAAAACTCTTTATTAAACATAAACACAAACTCCAAAACAAACGTAGCATAGAGCAATCTCCTTTTTGGCATAAATAACTGTTACAACCTTAACTGATACCATTACCAAGACAAACATCTAAACAATAACGAGCCCCGTGCTCCGTAACTCTGGTGTTTAAATAGCCAACATAATGAAACTCAAAATACACACACCTAGCTAGCGCTTAACCAGGAAGTGAGCAAACCAAAAACAACGTCACTGACTCATCCAGGATAAAGGCACAGTGCCCTCTGCTGGCCATCTCGTGACAGAACCCCCCTCCAAAAGGTGCTCCTCCTGGTATAGAGGAAAGTGTGCATACCTCAGCCATTCTTCAACACCTCTTTCGTCCATTTATTGCCTGGAAACATATTACTGCAATCCTGCGCACAATTTCTAGCATCCATAATTGAGGAGTACTTGATAAATAGCAGAAATTTTCCATTTCCCATTATTAGAAATGTGATGTGCTGCAGATGAAGGGCTATACCTTCTTTATTATTCTAGGATTAGAATTTTTCACTGCAATATTTCTCCCTTTAAAAAAAAATCTTACTCCATTTAAAACTCCAGATCAAAATATAAAATACATGTGTCTGTGCCTGTACTTCCAGTGATTAGCAACACATTGTAATGTAACAATCCCAACATTGTCACGTTTGGCGAATGGAGGCCAAGCAATCGCGAGTTTTTTTAAATATTTATTTTAAACACACAAATAACGAAACAAAAACACTAGGACAACCGGGCATAACACTGTGGCAAAAGAACAAACATGGAGACAGAAGTGACGTAGTCTACAACAACGAAAGACCAGGAGAAAGTGCAGACAAGGACTATAAATACACACATGGTGCTAATTAACAAAAACGTGAGTCAGGTGCATGTGGTCAGGTGGTGTACTGCAGTGGCTGATGGGACTTGAAGTCCCGGGTTTCGGATACGTGACAGATCCCCCTCCAAGGGGCGCTACACCTGGGCGCCAAATCAAGGGCCCCCCTCCGGGGGTCCCGGCCCTCCGGGCCAAAAGTCCCCAGCAGAACCAGGAGGCCAAGCAGCTTCCACCATGGCACAAGGACGCGGTGGAAGTCCTTGGCAAAGCATGAAAAAGGGGCGACATCCCCCACGGGACAGGAGAGGGGAAGCGCATGCCTCACCGCGAGGTTCAAGGGGGAGCGGGTACCTGACGAGGCGCACGGGGAGCGAGGCTCCTTCGCAGGCTCACGGGGGGGGGAGCGAGGTTCTCCGCGAGGCTCACGGGGAGCGAGGTTCTCCGCAAGGCTCACGGGGGCGAGGTTCTCCGCGAGGCCCGGGAGGGAGGAACGACGCTCTCGGCGAGCACATGAGGGGGGAACGGAGACCTCCGTGGAGCAGGAAGGGGAGCCGACCCACTGAGCGCGCAAAGGAAAAGGCAGCACGTCTTCAGCGGAACGTGGAGGCAAAGTGACGTCCTCAGCGCAGCAGGATGGCAGAGAGACGACCGCAGCCGAGCAGGAAGGCCGGCGACGACCTCAGCCGAGCAGGAAGAGCGAGCGACGTCCCACAGCCGAGCAGGAAGGCCGAGCGACGTCCACAGCCGAGCAGGAAGGCGAGCAAACGTCCACAGCCGAGCAGGAAGGCCGAGCCAACGTCCACAGCCGAGCAGGAAGGCCGAGCGACGTCCACAGCCGAGCAGGAAGGCCGAGCGACGTCCACAGCCGCGCAGGAAGGCCGAGCGACGTCCACAGCCGAGCAGGAAGGCCGAGCGACGACCACGCCGAGCAGGAAGGCCGAGCGACGTCCACAGCCGAGCAGGAAGGCCGAGCGACGTCCACAGCCGAACACCCAGCAGGAAGGCCGAGCGACGTCCACAGCCGAGCAGGAAGGCCGGCGACGTCCACACCCGAGCAGGAAGGCCGAGCGACGTCCACAGCCGAGCAGGAAGGCGCGCGACGCGTCCACAGCCGAGCAGGCGAGCGACGTCCACAGCCGAGCAGGAAGGCCGGCGACGTCCACAGCCGAGCAGGAAGGCCGACGTCCACAGCCGAGCAGGAAGGCCGGCGACGTCCACAGCCGAGCAGGAAGGCCGAGCACGGCGTCCACAGCCGAGCAGGGCTGCCGGCGCGTCCACAGCCGGGCGGGGATGCTGGCGGTCCACAGCTGAACAGGAAGGCTGTGCGACGACCACAGCTGAACAGGAAGGCTGTGCGACGACCTCAGCTGAACAGGACGGCTGTACGACGACCTCAGCTGAACAGGAAGGCTGTGCGACGACCCCAGCTGAACAGGAAGGCTGTGCGACGACCCCAGCTGAACAGGAAGGCTGAGCGACGACCACAGCTGAACAGGAAGGCTGAGGCACCTTAAGGTAGCTGAACAGCGGGGAATCCCTGAGGTCAGCGAACATAGGCGAATCATGAGACCGCCCGAAGCGGAGCCGTCCTCACACACAATAGCGGGCGGAGAGACCTCCTGCACAGGACTCACCGGCTGCGCGACTCGGAGTAGCTGAACAGCGGGGAATCCTTGAGGTCGGCGAACATAGGTGAATCATGAGTCCGCCCGGGCCGAAGCCGTCCTCACACACATAGCGGGGCGGCGGAGAAGCCTCCTGCACCGGACTCACCGGGCTGCGCAACTCTCTGAGGTAGCTGAACAGCGGGGAATCCTTGAGGTCCGCGAACATAGGTAAATTCATGAGTCCGCCCGAGCTGGAGCGTCCTCACACACATAGCGGGGCGCGGAGAGACCTCCTGCACAGGACTCACCGGCTCGCGCGACTCTGAGATAGCTGAACAGGGGGAATCCTTGAGGTCCGCGAACATAGGGGAATCCATGAGACCCATCGGGAGGGGGGCGTGGGAGCAAACTGCTGAATCCGGAAAAAAATAAATAAAAAATCTACTGCCTCGTAGTCAGGGTCTTTCGTTCTGTCACGTTTGGCGAATGGAGCGAAGCAATCGCAGATTTTTTAAATATTTATTTTAAACACACAAATAACGAAACAAAAACACTAGGACAACCGGGCATAACACTGTGGCAAAAGAACAAACATGGAGACAGAAGTGACGTGAGTCTACAACACAAAAGACCAGGAGAAAGTGCAGACAAGGACTATAAATACACAATGGTGCTAATTAACAAAAAACGTGTGAGTCAGGTGCATGTGGCAGGTGGTGTACTGCAGTGGCTGATGGGACTTGAAGTCCGGTTTCCGGATACGTGACAAACATGTACAGGTAGAGCAATGGTATTAAGATGACGGCGGTCAAGGAAAGCATTATATACATATATTTTTGTCCAAAGCTGTACCTAATTGTATTGAGTGAAATATATACAGTGAGGGTAAAAAGTATTTGACCCCCTGCTGATTTTGTACGTTTGCCCACTAACAAAGAAATTATCAGTCTATTATTTTAATGGTAGGTTTATTTGAAAAGTGAGAGACAGAATAACCACAAACAAAAAAAATCCAGAAAAACGCGTCAAAAATTTTATGAATTGATTTGCATTTTAATGAGTGAAATATGTATATGACCCCTCTGCAAAACATGACTTAGTTCTTGTTAATGACTTAGTAATTACTTTTAATTTTCAATGCCCTGGCTGAGTGAAGGAGGTTCTCACCCAAGATTTGAAGGTACATAGCCCCGTCCATGGTCCCTTTGATGCAGTGAAGTTGTCCTGTCCCCTAAGCAGAAAAACACCCCCAAAGCATAATGTTTCCACCTCCATTTTTGACGGTGGGGATGGTGTTCTTGGGGTCATAGGCAGCATTCCTCCTCCTCCAAACATGGCGAGTTGAGTTGATGCCAAAAAGCTCCATTTTGGTCTCATCTGACCACCAGAGGACAACTGGGGAGTGAGTACACCTCAAGGTGAAAATGTCCAAATTGGGCCCAAAGTGTCAATATTTTCTGTGGCCACCATTATTTTCCAGCATTGCCTTAATCCTCTTGGGCATGGAGTTCACCAGAGCTTCACAGGTTGCCACTGGAGTCCTCTTCCACTCCACCATGACAATATCATGGTGCTGGTGGATGTTAGACCTTGTGCTCCTTCACCTTCCATTTGAGGATGCTCCGCAGATGCTCAATAGGGTTTAGTCCATCACCTTCACCCTCAGCTTCTTTAGCAAAGTACTGGTCATCTTCGAGGCCACACATGCTTGACACCATCTGAACCAAATAAGTTTGTCTTGGTCTCATCAGACCACAGGACATGGTTCCAGTAAGCCATGTGCTTAGTCTGCTTGTCTTCAGAAAACTGTTTGTGGGCTTTCTTGTGCATCATCTTTAGAAGAGGCTTTCTTCTGGGATGAAAGCCATGCAGACTAATTTGATGCAGTGTGCGGCATATGGTCTGAGCAATTATAGGCTGACCCCTCAACCCTTCAAACTCTGTAGCAATGCTGGCTCATACGTCTATTTCCCAAAGACAACCTCTGGATATGACGCTGAGTACGTGCACTCATCTTCTTTGGTCAACCATGGTGAGGCCTGTTCTGAGCGGAACCTGTCCTGTTAAACCACTATATGGTCTTGACCACCGTGCTGCAGATCAGTGTCAGGGTCTTCGCAATCTTCTTATAGCCTAGGCCATCTTTATGTAGAGGAACATTTCTTTTTTTCAGATCCTCAGAGTTCTTTGCCATGAGGTGCCATGTTGTACTTCCAGTGACCAGTATGAGGGAGTGTGAGAGCGATGACACCAAATTGAACACACCTGCTCCCCATTCATACCTGAGACTTTGTAACATTAACAAGTCACATGACACCTGGGAGAGAAAATGGCTAATTGGTCCCAATTTTAAAATTTTCACTTAGGGGTGTACTCACTTTTGTTGCCAGCGGTTTAGACATTAATGGCTGTGTGTTGAGTTATTTTGAGGGGACAGCAAATTTACACAGTTACACAAGCTATACATTCATACCTTACATTGTAGCAAAGTGTCATTTCTTCAGTTTTGTGACATGATAAGATATAATCAAATATTTACAAAAATGTGAGGCATGCACTCACTTTGTGAGATATTGTATATACACACACGTGGAATATTATTAGAAGGCATTAGGTTAATGAAAGTCACTAGGCTAATGTTTTGCATGTGGCTGAGGTGCCAGTGTTCTACAACGCCAGCAAATATCGGAAACTGATGTGTTCAGAGCAGAATTATGCAAATATGCTTAAAGAGGTGGCTGAGATCAATATATTTTGGTCAGCCTTTTCTAAGTGATCACTGCCCACAATACACCTGAGCAGACTGCATCAAACAAAGTGGCAGAAACTAAAAGGCCACTGTATGTTCTTTGTTATAATTATCTTCTGTTAATAGAAAAAAATAATTAAAGGTTGAAAGATTTGTCTCTGTTCTGTGTTCCAGTAGAAGGGTGTGGACCCAGAGAGTGGTTGAATTGAAATCACATAGTTAGTAAGTATATAATTATCTTAGCAGGCAGATAGAAAAGCAGGAAGGTGGGTGGGCAGGTGGTTGGGTGTTTACGTTTTTATGTTTACGCAATTGCCCAGTGTGTATGACATTAATCATATTGGAAATTGTTGTATTCTTGAACAATGTCATGCCATATTTTCAGTTATAGTTTTACCCTTGAGTTATATATATATATATATATATATATATATATATATATATATATATATATATATATATATATATATATATATATATATATATTATTTATATATATTTATTTTGGTTCATCATTTATTTTATTTTCTTGGTTAGATTGAAATATTTACTCATATCTTCCTAATAACTCTCTATCTTTCTATTTCATCCTGTATTGGGGATTGTACCAGAATATCAATGTGATGTCATTGATATCCCGGAAGCTACTCTGGACTACAGTTCGAAAACAGATTCAGGTGCAGGTGATCATGCACCACATCATCAGTGTCACATGATCACCTGCACCTGAATCTGTTTTATATTAATGAGCACTATGTGTATATATAGAGCCACAGGTTGCACTCCATGTAGTCTTGCATTTTTCTCACTTTGCTGTTGTTTCTGTTTGTCACAGCTCCGTCAGATCAGGACTCCAGATCCCAGAATGCAACGCGCACCTCGCACACACGCATGCGCTCTAAGTCCCCGGAGTTCTGATCTGAGACACCTGCTGCCAATCACACACACTCAAACACGTACCCACACCACTAGTATTTAGGGAATCACTTGCCACAGAGTCATCGCGAAGTATACGCTTAGCGACCTTGCTTCTCTGCGATACCAAGCCCTTCTACTTTGATTGACTTCCTAGTTTACCTCGACACTTAATTACGGTTTTCGACTACGTCTCTGTCTCGCCCAGTTTATCTTGTTCGCCCGATCATCTGAACCTTGCACTTCTCACGTTTCACGCTGCCTATTGCCTCATAGCTCCGCGTCGCTCTTTCTGCTTTCCGCTCCCGCGATTGTGCCGTTTCCACACCCGGTGACACTGTTCTGGTCCTTGTGTTATGCTTATTCCTTGCCTTAGTGTTTTTGCCCTGTGTTCACAGTTTCTTTTGTGTTTGTTTTCATTGTTATTAAACTCTTTATCTGCACTTGCATTCGTCTCCGCCTCCAAATGGGAGGGAGGAGTCTTGGATCAGGGCCACAGAAGAATGGATTGAAGATATGCATAAGATCTTTTCCCACCCTCCCTCCCCTACTGTGGATTTTGCCCAGCTGGTTGAGTCAATGGAGAACGTTGCTCAGCTTCCCTGCTTGACTGAGGACACTGCTCAGTCTCCCTGTTCAGCTTAGGTCGCCGCTCAGATTCCACGTCGCGAAACCTGTCGGCGATGGCATTGACTGCGCCGCCAAACAGGCCGGAAGGTTTAACAGGGGCATTCAGCAAGGAGGGGTACATGTTTTATTTTTTTTCTCCTATGAAGCTGTATGCCCGAAGAGTACGGTTCAGATGACGCAGATCTAAAATGGGCCATATACCCCCACTTTTTTTGCGGAGCAGGAAATAATGGCTGTAAACCTTCCTCCATTCGGAAACGGGGTACATGTTCTATGAGCCCATTGTCCTAAAGGGAGCTTACTTCCTGTGCTAACGTCAGGCTCTGGTCTGTGCTGATCCTCTTCCGGATCTAAGAGATCTCTTGAACATGAGACGACTGGGTGCCTCGGCAGCAGCTGGCCCAGATCCGTGAGGCTCTGAAACCCAACTTGCTTCGGCATTTAAAAAAAAAATTTCGAGAAGAGCACGAGTCTTGTGTCGAGCTGCTTAATGTATCGTTACCATGCGCAGCCTCTCGAGGGCGCCATCACATACTACACTGCTAACACTTCACCCAAAAAGTTTGCACTTTTCCCCGTGATGAAATGGGAGCACATTACACACTTCTTGCCTTGCCTTTGTTTATTTATTCATTTTCATATGATTCATTTACATGCGATTCATTTACATATTCATGTGATTAACATTTTCATGTGATTCATATTCATGCATGTGATTCATATTCATGTAATTAATTTACATATAATTCATTTTCATGTGTTTCATATTCATGTGATTCATTTACCTTTTCTCCCCTCCCTTCCCCAAATATTTCATTGAGAAAAAAATAATAACAATAATAACAATAATCATTGTCATTGTCATTATCATTATCAATTAATTAATTAATTAATAAAAAAATAAAAATAAAAATAAAATAAAAAAATAAAAAAGAATTATAATAATAATAATAATAATAATAATAATAATAATAAATAAAATAAATACCAAGTAAATAAATAAATAAGGAACACTACACTGTGTAGGTGATGCAGTTCACCCCGGTTTTAAGAGTTTAATGTATTCTGCTGCTTCCTCCGCTGAAATAAAGTCCTTCTGGACACCGTTGTATGTAATGCGAAGCCGAGCTGGATGAAGTATTCCATAGCGAGCTCCCTCAATATCACGAAGTTGACGCCGAACCTCGTTAAACACGGCCCGGGCCCGGGCCGTCTTGACTGTGTAGTCAGGGAAAATGGAAATGGTCAGATCCCTCGCTTTAATCTGCTGGCGCTCTCTCGCACGGCGTAAAATATTAACACGGTCACTGTGATAATGGAATCTGCATACAATAGCTCGTGGTCGTTCACCAGACTTCGGCTTCGGCTGAAGGGTCCGGTGGGACCGGTCCAGAACCGGCTCCTTCTCCAGACCAAACGCGTCTTTTAACAAGGCCGCTACAGCAGCGGTTGAACAGGTGTCAGGGCCCTCTGGAACTCCGACTATCCTAATGTTATTGCGCAATGAATGATAACTTAAGCAGAACATCTTCTTCTTTTTTCTTTTGCCACTCATTGCAGTGTCCTTCTTAAATGGGATTGTTTTAATATATTTATTTTTATGTTGTCCTTAAAATTAAGGACAAATTCAAATTCGACATATTTTGTATATCTGTACATTTCCACTGCTGCTCCATAATGAACTTTATTGGTGTCTTTTAAGCCTGAAGTCTGAAGTTTTATATTGAATAGGCTAAGAGGATGACAGTTCTAGATGCTAGATGTTTACATATGAACTACTACATATGAGGTATCATGAATTCAATCACCATCAACATTCTCATAATTTTAGTTTATACATGCCTTATCTTTTCCTAATGACTCCAAGCTCCACACCAAAGAAAAGAACTAAGAGAAAAATCTAAGTATACCTTCACTGTCAATTTAACTAGTATCTCAGTGATTAAGGTTTTGGGCTATTTATCAGAAGGTTGAGCATTTGATTCTGTCACTGTTGAGCCATTCAGCAAGGACTTGATCACGGCTCAGCAAAATGTAAACTAAAAATGTAAATGTAGAAATGTAGGCTATTTGTCAGTTTTCTTGTGATCTTGACATAACAAAATTTGTTTTATTGTGACCATGACTTAATTTTTTTGTGTACTCGACATAATGTTGTTTTTATTGTTCTGGAGGCACCAAAAACTTACTGCAATCCTGCATCGTGGATGAACAGATTAATTTTTACTTTGACCAGGTACTCACTCAAGCAGAAATGTCTATCAGTGATTGCTAACTTCCACATTATTGTTCGACACTTGAGAAGGGGACACCCCTTCTTTGGCTGCTTGGACTTTATGAACATATAGCCATTTCTCAAAGATATCCATAAAAAGTCTCGTCTAAAGTTTGCCACAAGCCACCTGGGAGACACACCAAACGTCACACCAAACGTTGAGAAATGGCTTTCTTCTTGCCACTCTTCCATAAAGGCCAGATTTGTGCAGTGTACGACTGATTGTTGTCCTATGGACAGACTCTCCCACCTCAGCTGTAGTTCTCTGCAGTTCATCCAGAGTGATCATGGGCGTCTTGGCTGCATCTCTGATCAGTCTTCTCCTTGTCTGAGCTGAAAGTTTAGAGGGACGGCCAGGTCTCGGTAGATTTGCAGTGGTCTGATACTCCTTCCATTTCAAAATGATCGCTTGCACAGTGCTCCTTGGGATGTTTAAAGCTTGGGAAATCTTTTTGTATCCAAATCCGGCTTTAAACTTCTCCACAACAGTATTACGGACCTGCCTGGTGTGTTCCTTGGTCTTCATGTTGCTCTCTGCGCTTTCAACAGAACCCTGAGACTATCACATAGCAGGTGCATTTATACAGAGACTTGATTACACACAGGTGGATTCTATTTATCACCATCAGTCATTTAGGACAACATTGGATCATTCAGAGATCCTCGCTGAACTTCTGGAGTGAGTTTGCTGCACTGAAAGTAAAGAGGACGAATAATTTTGCACGCACCACTTTTCAGTTTTTTATTTGCTAAAAAAGTTTAAAATATCCAATAGATTTCGTTCCACTTCACAATTGTGTCCCACTTGTTGGTGATTCTTCACAAAAATGTAAAATTTTATATCTTTATGTTTGAAGCTTGAAATGTGACAAAAGGTTGAAAAGTTCAAGGGGGCCGAATACTTTCGCAAGGCACTGTACCAGTCACGCGCGCAAGGGGTTCCAATACTGTTATGCTAAATGCAACTTCGAAGTTCCCTTTGAAAGGGAACAACTTGTCGAGATCATGAGAAAATTAAATTATGATTATGAGAAAACAAGAAAGAAAAAATATATATAATGCATGACCACTTAGGGCTTCATATATCTAATATAAGGTGATTATTTTTTCTTCTCTCTCTCTCTCTCTCTCTCTCTCTCTCTCTCTCACTCTCTCTCTCTCTCAGCTATGACCCTAACAAACAACAGTGGAATGTGTCATGTTATACCCGGTGTGTCTTGTCAGTGGGAGCACGTGGGAGCATTGTCTTTACTGTGACACATCAGCCCAATTAAGCTTATTTACAGCTGCTTCCCCCTGTCCTCTAACGAGTTCCGCTGGGCTTTGTGGCCCTCTAATGATGAGGTACATGATACACGGGGCCTGTGCCATACTCACTTCCTCCCATTACACTCTTCTCACTGCTGCTCAGGTGCTCAGGCAACAAATCACTCATCTCTGCAAGCATTCTATGGTTTTTTCTGTACTTCTCATGCTGAAACTAAGATAAATACATTTAATTTAAATATGAAAATGCTCAGAAGACCTGGGTTATAATGTTGCCAGGATTTTAAATTCACTGTGCCCTTTGTATTTTCTAACAGCTGATATCTATGTAAACTATGCATGCCTAGATGTTCTAGTCTCCATTACCATGGGACTTGACACTTCACACAGGCTAATAATGACTGCCTTCACATAGTAAAGGCTGTATGCTTTCTGTCAAAACAAAACTTTTGAATAGAAAATTGGAACATAAATCCTGGCTCCACATTGCCAGGCAACAACAGTCTAGGCGCTTCTAATGGATATCATGGGACTGGGTGCTGGGACAACATACAGCATGAAAACCTTTATAGTTCACTAATTATCAACACTGGCTACAGGGATATAGCAATAAAGCCCTTCTTATTATTGAATCTGTATGACTGTTTCTTCAGACTTGGATGATTATAAATAAACAGCTTTCTATACAGACTGTAAAGTAATGCTAAATATTTGTATGCTTTTAAAATATGTATGCACTGTAGGGACTAGTGGTGTATTTGAACACAAATGTATTATTTTGAGCAGATAGTGCATGATACATGAATACAAATACCGATATGGACAGTGGGGAAAATACTAATTTATATGTAATTATTTATTTATTAATTAATTTATTTGTTTGTATGTTTGCTTGTTTCTCAATAAATCCTATGCACAATGGTATGGATATTGCTGGACAAAACAAAACAAAAAAAGTTGTGCGAGTGTTAGCATTTTTTATTTTTATTTTTTTTGGTGTGTGTGCAAGCTTGTGGGCAAGGTTGCCAAGTTGTAGCAAAATTGATAAATGTAGACAATTTCTTCTTCTGGGAAGCAAGTTAACAGTGTTGCACATTTCTGATGTACATACTGTATAACATTTCACACAGCTGCATGTATGTATGTATGTATGTATGTATGTATGTATGAATATCTGCTCGTTCTGCAAAAAAACCCCAAAACATTTACTTATGAAAACACTGTACATTCATTTCACTTTTTCTTTGTGGTTATTAAAAGAAAATCTCAGAATATCATACAGGAATTATAATAAATTGCTGCTTAAAGGATCCATCTTAACTTGCAGCAGCACTCCAGAGTGTGCCCCAGTTTTATAATTTATTCTGATGTCTAACTTTTCTGGATTGTAACAGCTACAATACCCAAAGTAAATCTAATAAAAAGTATTCATATATGGCTATATTGTTTTCAATTGCAACCAAAACAGTTTCAACCTTCCTAAGTTCTCCCTCACCACCCCATTGCTATGCTCCTTCCACTGGCTTCTTGTAACTGGCCACATCAGATTTAAAACTTTGATGCTTGCCTACAAAGCCAAAAATGGACCATCACACACTTACCTCAAATCACTTATCACACCCCACACTGCATGACGCTTCTTCTGAACTTCTAGCACTGCTAGACTGGTGCCACCATCTCTCAGGGTACAAGGAAGGCATGCATCTTATGCATGCACATACTGTATGTGGTGGAATAAACTAGATTTCAGAACAGTCACTGGCAGTCTTCAAATGACATCTAGGTCTTCAAAAGACCTACCTCTTCCTAAAGTACTTAAATGAGCAGTTTTCATAAAATAATTAAAAATATATATATTTTTAAATAATTATTTTGTTGTATGTGTGTTTTTAGAGTTTTAATACTGATGGTATTCTTAATCTGTGAACTAATGAAACAGTATCGGGATGTATTTATTGATAGAGACTTCAAAGCACTTCTGTAAGTCAGTCTGGATAAGGGAGTTACATTACATAAATGTAAATGTACTCAGTCACATTTGATAGAAGATAGGAAGATATATTGTTATAATTTGTGAACTTTTCCAGCAGCCCCCCTTTCCCCCCAAAAAAGCAACAAATTAACAAACAAACAACAAAACCTTCTGTATAGGCAACACCCACTTACAGTTTTAATCCGAATCCAAAAACAAAGATGATTTTGTGCAGTAAACAGACAGGTGCAAATGCAGATAAATATATTGTGTTACACCCATTGTATGCATGCATTCAAATTCAATTGAATATATACACTATCAAACAGATGTGGGATAATATCCTCTGAATATAAAGATTCTTGGAGAAACAAGCAATATCATTGCACAGACACTCACTGACTCTCATGGCTGGCTCTCATTCTTTATCTTTTAGAGGAAAACATTCATCACTCTAATTCAAGTTCAGAAACTATTGTTCAGTGCAAAGAGATCATTTAGTGGGTGAATGGAAGCATTATACAGTCATGTGGAAAAATAAGTACACCCCATGGAAATTGTTGGCTTTTTTGACATATTTGGACAGGCAAACATTTGATCCTCTTTGAAACAGTGCCTATTAATGAAGTTGATACACTATCAAATGACACTTTGACAAATTGACATTTTCTAGTAATTTTCTCAATATAAATGAACGAACAACAAATCATTTACATGGAAAAAGTAAGTACATCCCTACATTTATCACACCTTCAAATCCATAAAATTATAATCAGGTGTTCAAGATTGTGTGCCAGTTATTAGAACCTGCTCAGGGAGAGCAAATGGAACCTGTCTTATTTATAACCCTCTCATATCTAGTGTTTGGTGTTCCCGTTGCTATTGAGGTGTGTGGTGTCATCATGCAAAGAGCTAAAGAGTTCTGTAAGGCCTTCAGAAAATGGTATGCAGACTCATAGGCATTGACAACTATTTTTCTGAAGGCCTTACAGAGCTCTTTAGCTCTTGGCATGATGACACCGGGATAGCAAGGGATTTAAAACATCTCCAAATTATTTGAAATATATTATTCCACTGTCAGAATTTTAAACAACTACCAATTTGTCCAGGATTTGTCCCAGGAAATTCAGCCCAAGAGCAGACCTTGTGATGCAAAAAAGAAGTCTCCAAGAACCCCAACATTTAATCACAGGATCTGCTAGCAAGTTTTGCAACTGTTGGTGTCAGAGTGCATGCTTCTACAATCAGAAAGAGATCGCACAAATCTGACCGGCATTAAAGGAGTGCTATGAAAAAGCCTTTGCAAGACTACAGTTTGCCAATGAGCATATAGGCAAAGACCAAGCCTTTTAGAATAATGTTCTCTGGACTGACGAATCAAAGATTTGTTTGGCCACAGTGACAGCAGACATATTTGGAGCTGACCAAAGACAGCTTTTCAGGAGAAGCACCTCATGCCAACTGTGAAGCATGGTGGCAAAAATGTTATGGTTTGAGGTTGCTTTGCTGCCTCGGGGGCTGGACAGCTTGCATTCATTGATTCAACTATGAACGCTGCATAATATCAAAGAGTGCTTGAAGATTATGTGAGGATATCTATCCAAAAGTTGAAGCTGAACCAAAAGTGGACCTTTCAACAGGACAATTAAGCACGCTAGCAAATACACAAAGCAATGATGGGATGGAGGGTTATGTAATGTCCTAGTCAAAATCCATATTTGAATCTCATTAAAATGTTGTGGGGTTATTTTAAATAGGCAGTACATGCAAGAAAACCTTCAAACATCTTGCAACTTAAAGAATATTGCATGGAAGAATGTTAAAAAATTCTAACAAGCTTGGTGGACAATTATGCAAAGTAATTTCTTCTAAAGGGGGCAATACTATCTTCTGAGGCCAAGGGTGTACTTAATTTATTCTACAGAAGAATCTCA
>CM022760.1:14846974-14916974 GCA_012411365.1 Ameiurus melas | reverse complement strand
AAGTAACCTTTCAAATATTTGCTTTAAAATTGCTTGATTACTGAATGTTACTGATCTTAAAATTTAAATGTTACCTGTACTTAGACCTTACTTGTTTAGAGTTAAAACACTGAATACCTTGAGTTCTGCATCTGATATAAAAGTGCTATTTTATTGATGATGAGTATTATAATTATAATTATTTTCCACCAGAGGAGTCTTCAGCACAGAGGACTTTTTTTTTCTTATTAACTTCAAGAGAAAGACAAAAATTAAGCTGTTATGGAAACATGTGTTAATAGCTGCTATAATGTAAGTGATAACTTTTCTCTTTTCTCTCACAGGAAATGTGACTGTAAATGCTTAAAAACATGAAGGCATTCATTACTAAATAAAAAATTGGAGTCACAGGCAATTTGCTAGGGTGTAGGTGATTATCACACTTCAGGACATGCTGTTATTGGAAAATAATCACCATTCTTGATAATTCAATTTGTTAAGTAAATCTAAACTTCTTTTCTAATTGTGTGCTTCAGACAACAGCAATTTGCTGAGATTTAAAAGCCTGGTCATTCACGCTGGAAACCTTTTCTGTTTGTTTAAGAGTCTGTGCTTTTGTGATGCTGGAGAAATGCTAGATGAAGAAATGAATGACAAACTGACTCTGATTGTGTGTGTGTGCACGTGTGTTTAATACATGTACTGTTCACAGTCACATGATTGCAGGCACCTTGGAGGTTATATTATATATATATATATATATATATATATATATATATATATATATATATATATATACACACACACAGTGGGGGAAAAAAGTATTTGATCCCCTGCTGATTTTGTACGTTTGCCCACTGACAAAGAAATGATCAGTCTATAATTTTAATGGTAGATTTATTTGAACAGTGAGAGACAGAATAACAACAAAAAAATCCAGAAAAACGCATGCAAAAAATGTTAGAAATTGATTTGCATTTTAATGAGGGAAATAAGTATTTGACCCCCTCTCAATCAGAAAGATTTCTGGCTCCCAGGTGTCTTTAAAGGGAGTGCTCCTAATCTCAGCTTCCTACCTGTATAAAAGACACCTGTCCACAAAAGAAATCAATCAATCAGATTCCAAACTCTCCACCATGGCCAAGACCAAAGAGCTCTCCAAGGATGTCAGGGACAAGATTGTAGACCTACACAAGTCTGGAATGGGCTACAAGACCATTGCCAAGCAGCTTGGTGAGAAGGTGACAACAGTTGGTGCGATTATTCGCAAATGGAAGAAACACAAAAGAACTATCAATCTCCCTTGGCCTGGGGCTCCATGCAAGATCTCCCCTCGTGGAGTTGCAATGATCATGAGAACATTGAGGAATCAGCCCAGAACTACACGGGAGCAAGCACGGTACATGGGCTCCACTAATTCCTGTCCTCTCACAGAAGGCTACGACCTGGACGAGGACGACGGCAGACAAAACCAGTGGTGACGCTGAAAACCGGCACAGGGAACCGCTCCTTACCAGCTTCTTCTGGGAATCCCGACACGCCCCGAAGAACGCCGCTACACCAGCCCCGCCCCCGCCGGGTTTCCCTCACTAAGCCACACACACACACACACCCACACACCGCTTCAGACGGAAAGAAAATAAACCTTTTTACCCACATATATACGCACACACATACATACATATTTGTGTATATATATATATATATATATATATATATATATATATATATATATATATATATATATTTTATTTATAAGCGGAGACATCCTTACAGGCAAAATGCTCCTTCCCTGACTGCCGCACCGGCACGAAGCGGACAGCTTCGTACCGGACCTCATACCCACCGGAAGGGCCATCATGGCAGTGCAGAACCGACAGAGCCACCGTGCCCAGTGATTGGAGGGTCAGATGGAAGAATTTCACCACTCCGATACCAGAAGAAGACGATAAAAGGACACCCTTCCGCCGACGTGGGTTTGAGTACCGACACGCCGATATTGTTCGCATGTGTGACGTCAACAAACGGTATTCTGATCGCGAAAAAAAAACCTTCGTGCTATCCTTAATCTCTCTCTCTCTCTCTCTCTCTCTTGTCTGTTTAGCCTCCAGGTGCGGGACCAGACAAAGCCGGCAGCGCTTGAGCCGACGCACGCTCGATTCCCTACAGCCTCTTCCGGGACTCCCCAACAGAGCCAGAGAGCGTCATTACCTCAGCCCCGCCTTCGTCAGCTGCCTCATACACATTCGCTTGATTGCCGCTGATTCACTGCGTGAGAACTTAAATAAAGACTGTAAAATTCTCCCTTTCAAATCTCCAGCGTTAAGTCTCTCTGTGCTCTACCTTTCTCTCGAGCTATATGCCCTTACACTGGTTCAGGATGGGGGAACGCAGAGCATGGTAGAAAAAATAAATAAATAAATAAATAAAATAAAACACATTCAATAAATAGAGAGAGAAGAGTCCCAAATGGAGCAAATCTTAGCTCATTTACTGGAGGCCAGCATCCAGCAGCAGACCGTCACCCAGCAGATCGCCGAAAGCCTCCAGGCCGCGACCCATATGCTGGTGATGCTGCAGACTGAGCTCCCTGCGGTCTCCACACCTCTCCCGGATCCTGGTCGCAACCTCCGCCATCTGCTTCCTCCCCCCAGCCCCGACGACAACCTCATGGGGTATTTCGAGGCTTTTGAGAATATTACCCGCCGGAATGGATGGGACAGGGACGACTGGCCCCGCGCCCTCGGCCTGCTGCTTACAGGAGAGGCCCACGCGGCTTATTTTAACTTTGACTCCGAGGAGGCCGAGGACTATACCATGATGAATGAACGGGTCCTGGCATGGTGCGGGCGGACCTCCTACCACCCGGCCTTAGAATTCCACCACTGGGCCTACCAGCCAGGGGCACAGCCACGAGGTCAATTAAACAATCTAATCCGACTGACAAAAAGGTGGCTACGACCGGACCAGCATACAGCCACGGAGGTAGCTGAGAAAGTGGCCATGGACTGATTCCTTCAGGTGCTACCGTGTATTGAAAGGCAAGCCGTAGGACTACAAGCCCCAGAAACACCCCAGGCACTCCTGATGGCCCTGGAACGCACTATGGCCACCCTCGAGCTCGGCCAGGGAGACCGCAGATTTCCTGAGCTACCTTTCAGGGCTCCTGGGCCCCGAGCCAATCATCTGCGGCCCCTGGAGGACCCGCCAGAGGTCGACCGTCCGTGTGACCCCCGAGGACGAGCCCATGCCCACTGAGCCAGAGTTAGAGGCTGCCAGACCATCCTGGAATGGAGGTGCGCCCTCCATTCCCAGCAGCCGCCAGAGGGTCCCACTCAGACCGTTTTGGTTGAAGGAAGATGTATAACTGCCTTGCTGCATACCAGGAGCATGGTGACCCTAGCCCGTCCCTCAGTTCATCCTGCCGGACTCCGGCCGGGGGGTGTTCTCGCCATCACCTGCGTCCATGGGGACACCAGGGAGGTGCCTCCTACTCCTGGGGAGAGACTGGCCCGGATTTCCGACCGGCTCGACGGACAAGCCCAGAGCACCGCTACCGCGCCCCAAGAGGACCCGGACCTGGTCAGCCTACCTGGCTCAGGACGAGGGAGACACCTCTGAAGGTAAGTCCTCCTTAGTGACTAACCCTGTCTCTTCGGTATTCCACCAGGTGGGCCGGGAAGGGAAATTCGGTCGGGAGAAGAAGGAGAATGATCGTCTAAAACACTGCTGGGCCCAAGTGCGGGTGGTAGAGGGGGTCGACCAGAGCCCGGATGTGAAGCTCCCTGCCACATACTTCCTCGTCCGAGGTGGTCTCCTCTAACAGCGGGCCTGTCGCCGTGGAGAGCTAGTGGACGTCCGGGTCATGCCCTGAATAAAGACCCAAATAGTGATGCACCTGGCCCATGCCCACCCGCTCGGCAGCCATCTGGGGCCGCGAAATATGCTGGAGAAGCTGAGGGACTGATTTGTGTGGCCCAGAACACAGATCACGATGTAGGGTCCTTGGTCGACATGGGGGAAGACCTCGGCCCCGCTCAAAAGCAAGAACTTAACGAATTGGTAGACCAATTCTCCGACGTGTTTTCCTCCTCCCCGGGAAGGACACAGCTGGTTAACCATGAGATCGGTGTAGTGGTGAAACAGAGGCCATACAGGGTTCCCAAGGCCCGACGCAAAGCCATCGAGGAGGAAGTGGACAGAATGCTATGAGAGGGGGTCATCGAAGAATCCAGCAGCCCGTGGTCCAGCCCCATCGTTGTGGTACCGAAGCCTGACGGGAGCATAAGTCTCTGCAACGACTTCCGGAGAGGTATCGGACTTCGATAGCTACCCCCTACCCTTGGTGGACGACCTTGTGGAGCACCTGGGGAGGGCCCCGTTTATATCCACCCTGGGCCTCACGAAAGGGTACTGGCAAGTAGCCTTAGCACCCAACCCCAGACCTAAGACGGCCTTTAGCACCTCCACCGGCCACTGGTACTACCGGGTCCTCCCCTTTGGGCTACATGGGGCACCGGCCACCTTCCAAAGGGTAATGGACATCCTCCTGCGGCCCCACCGCAACTTCGCGGCTGCATACCTGATTGATGTAGTCATTCATTCCTCCACATGGTCAGACCACCTATTCCACCTAGGGGAGGTCCTGAAGGGACTCTGGAAAGCCGGTCTCATGGCCAACCCCAAGAAATGTCACCTGGGGCTGACTGAGGCACAGTACCTGGGGTACTGCATCGGGCGAGGGTTGCTGAAACCCCAGGTGAAGAAAATCAAGGCAGTAAAGGATTACCGTGTCCCATGACAAAAAAACAGATACGGGCCTTCTTGGGGTTGGCGGGGTACTATCAAAGGCTAACTTCTCCATGATAGCTGCCCCCCTCTCAGACCTCACAAAAAAAGGCCAGCCGGACCGGGTGAAATGGACAGCCAAGGCAGCTTTCCAAGCCCTAAAAGAGCCCCGCACCAAATTTTGTGCTGGATGTAATCTGATGCAGTGCACTAAGCATATTAGGTTTGTGCAACTTTGTCATCTTTTTTGAGGGTATGTTACCACCCGTCCCTTGAAAAAAAAGTTCATTATTTATCTCCTACATCTTATATCACAAAATTGTTATTGTTAAGTGTCCAACTAAACAGGTCCTTCAAGTGCTTTCAATGAACACAAAGCATCTGAAGGTCTGAATGCATTAATAATTAGTGTGCAATAGTGGATTTTGATGTGCACAAATAGAGACCTGTGAATCCTTTTGCATTTTAACATTTTAACATGTTTCTATCACCCCAAAAACACTAAAATAGCATTCTTTTTTGTATAGGCATTTTGAACTTCCCTATATTAACTGGCACAACCTGAAAGCCCCTCCATTGTGGTTGAGGTCACGGTTCTGTGCAAGTCACTCAAGTTCTTCCACTCCAACCGTGGCAAACCATGTCTTCATGGACCTCACTTTGTGCACAGGGGCATTGTCATGCTGGAAATTGTTTGGGACTCTTAGTTTCAGTGAAGGAAAATTGTAATGCTAGAGGATACTAAGACATCCTATACAATTGTGTGCTTCCAACATTGCGGCTAAAGTTGAGGAAGGCCCACGTATTGGTGTGATGGTCAGATGTTGACAAACTTCTGGCCATACAGTGTGTTTCAGCTAGTGATTCTATCAAAAAATTATTTTGAGTCCATTCATGTAAAATAAAATCATTGGCTTAACTAACATCAGAAAAGTATATAATTATATTCAGTTAACTATTAATTGCTGCATATCGGGACTACACAAAATACTTTGTATATTATATTATATTACACCACACCAATGAATAGTATTGGTGGCTTTCAGATATAGATTATAATCTTTAGAAAACATTCTGTGGTATTTACCTACATTTTTATGGGGGTATACTCTAGAATTGACAAAATTAGTTTAATAGTAACCTCTGAATGCTTTCATTTATCTAAATGCCAAGTGTATCCTTCTTTGCATTGTCCTTGAAAAAAGGTTTGCATAATCCTGTTCCAAATGTGTTTTTAAGAGAGAAATAACCAAGGAGAGGATACACAAACTGAAACAGAGAAAGTAAAAGAGAGTGAGAGAGAGAGTGAGAGAGAGAGATTTGCATTTGGTCTGTGGCTTAGATCAAAGTGCATTAATGTGACTAATTCTGTAATAAGGTTATGTGCTGGGTTTGGAGAGCATTAAGAAAGCAGACTTCTGAGAGACCCATACTCCTACATCCTGGAAATGTCAGTTTAGTTACATGGAGCTTTAATGATTAGTCAAAATTGTAATAATTTTAGTGAATATATATATATATATATATATATATATATATATATATATATATATATATATATATATATATATATATATATAAATTTATTTATTTATTTTTATTATTATTATTATTATTTTTCATTCTGCCTGCCTGTATGTCAACCTTGTTGTTACTCTGTTTTGTGACGCTGCTCACAGTCAGGAAATCACTGAGGCAAAGTTTCTGTCTTTTTTTTTTCCCCCATATAACTTTTGTGCTTTTAATGTAGTCAGAAACATCAAAACTTCCAATTGTTCTCTTTCCTTTGCACAAAATGTAAACAATTCCATCTCATTATATTGAAAATGGATCGCTTGGCTTGTTGCTTTGCCTTATTTATTTCCACCCTCATATTTATTCATGCTTTGTACTTCAGTTCTTAACCTCCTTTTGCTCAACTGTCTTAATGAATTCATTTCTCAAGCAACAACATTAGGACAATTTCCTCCTTTTGTGCTGTTATCTAATACTAATATTTACATTTAGGATTTGTGTGCCCATTCACGCTGAGTGATGATAAAACACTCATAAATGTGCTGGAAACAGTGTGTGTTGTATTGCTGATAATTAATGAGGTTATCTGAGTGTATAACACAGAGAGAGAGAGTAGGTTGCATGGAAACTTGCATCACATGATTCTTTTATCATTCTTTAAAAAAGGAAAGTGCTCCTCACCTCCCCCTTGAGACCTCATGTCAATGATAGTCTGATGTAGTGGACTAAACATATTAAATTTCCGTAAGTCTTTTATGAGGATACTTTACCACCTGCTTGTTCTTACAAGGACATTCATTATCTATCCCCTACATCTTAGATTGCCAAAGTGTTGTTGTTTAACTGTGTCTATTACTAAATAGGACCTTTGGACATCAATTGTATGTATGTGCACACACACGCCGGTCTTACTCTCCTTGTGAAGATCTTCCATTTGCATAAGGAAGCTAATTAATGCTATGTCTACACCTAAATTTAACCCTAACCTTAATCTTAACCTCAGTGTAGTGGGGTGTGTGTCGTGGTTAAAACGTCACCCTTATTAACTACATGGCCAATGGGCTTTCTCCCTACCATAGTATATAAGGGGTTGTTTATGTCTCCCAGAATGCGTCACAGTGGAAAACCCGCCCCTTCCTTTTGTTGCTATGGATTACAGAGGTATGTGTTTTTATAGATAGATAATATGATAGATAATAGATAATGTTTTTAGCTTTGTTGCTTAGCTGAGTGATGCCAGTGTTGTTCATTTACCATGCGATTTACTTGTTTAGTGTGACGTTGGGCTACCGAGACTGTGTGCAGCTGTGATGTGCTGCCCATCGTGAGTATCATGTCATCTTATCACAGTAGGTAAATCGTTTAGTTCTGTTACTCGGGCTAAACTATCTTGCATGCTTTCCAAATTGAGGTTGTAACACCTGTTTGTTCTTAGGGTCCTTGATTTTGTATGCGTTAAAGCGGGCTAAGTGAGATTTGGTCATATCGGTATAGTGCTTCCCCCTAACTCACGGAGCCATGTTGCTGTTTGGTTCTACTGCTTGGTTGCTGCTTGATGCTGCTTTGTTGCTGCTTCATAATCCGATGTGGTTTTATTTTGTTCTGTTATTTTGTTTTGTGTTGGTTACTGTCACTGAGATCAGTTTTCTTTAATTGAACTGTGTTGTAACAGTCTTTATCAATTATGCTGATACTGCTATGTGGTCATAGTGGTTTTGGTCAGTCTTGGTATACTTGCTACCTGTAATCAGTTTGAGTTCGAGGTTATCTGTGTTTTTGTGACAGTAGGTTTGTCTTTTTGTTTTATTCTTTTGTTTGTCTGCTTTGAGCATATTGTAATTGATTTTGTGTTTTTGTTTTCTCCTTGTAGGAGCTGAGTGCTTCCTGAGGTTGGGGGAGTTCTTTGGTACACTTTTGGCTTTACTCAATTAAGGGTTGTTATTATTGCTGTGTTCATTTGCAGTGAATTTTGTGGGTATGATTCTGATTAGTGGGGTACTTTTCCCTTTTGTATAGCTGGTGCTACTTTACTAGCCTGCCATTCAAACAGGAAGCCTCAGTCCTCCTACAATCATTGTTAGTTTCCTCTTGTGAGTGTTTTATTTAATCAATGTTTGATTGTGTTGGCTGCTCCTTTTTAAAATAGTTCTTGGCCAGTTTTTCTAACTTTAAAATAAAATGTATTTTTGTATGTAAACCCATGCCTCTTGCCTGTTCTAAGTGGAACGTACTTACGTGTCCTTATTTGGGTTATTTTCCCTATTTTCTCGGGGTGGCGTAGTTGGTATATTTACAAAACTAAATAAATGAGCCACTAGCTACATGTGGCGTAATTGTAGAGTGAATTCTCGTAATTCTCTCGGGGTGGCGTACTTGGTACCAAACAAACAAACGAGCCACATTGCTACATCAGCAAACAAAATTACATCTTTTGACTTTATTATTTTTTTTTATTAATTAAATTGTTTGTTTAAAGAAAAGAGCAGCTTTCCTTCTTTAGATAAATCAAATGTCCCCATAATATTTGATATTTGGACTCGGAATCGGCACATGCGTAAGCTGCGACGGCACGATCGTTGCGATCTGTGTGCGTTTGTTTGTTGTTGTTTGTCACTTTGTCTATGGCTGAAACATCATGGAGAATTGGACAAGTTGGATTTGGATTATTTCTAAAATAACATGGATTGTTAATGACTGCGCTGCTTGGAGTATTCAATTAAATGATGTTAGAGCGGGGAATGGACTCACCTATTCACGGGAGGAACTTCTACTCCTTCGTAACTCTATCCACTGCCAACTGAACCCATCTATCACCATTCCACTAGATATAACATTAACAACTGGTTTAAAGAGGAAAAGAGGAAGATGAGGAGGGGTGCGTTGCAGACTTAGAAGTCGTCCTTTTAAACCTCCACTACCCTCAATCATCCTTTCAAACGTTCATTCATTGAAAAAAAAATGGACTTATTACATGTGAAATGTCTCACGGATGTATCATTCAGGGAGGCATACTGTATGTTCTCGCTTTGACAGAGTCCTGGCTGGATAAGTCTGTCCTGGATACCGAGATTAACCTGGATGGTTTTGAGATCTTTTGGGCAGACAGAACCAGTAATTCGGGGAAAGAGCGTGGAGGTGGTGTGTTTATGTACATCAACTCGCGGTGGTGTACTAACATCAAAGTACATGGGAAATCTTGTAATCCAGACCTGGAGCTACTCACCCTGTCCGCCCATGCCTTTTACCTCCCCAGGGAGATCTCAACTGTTGTGCTTAGCTGTGTTTATGTTCCACCAAGCGCTAAGGACAAGGCAGCAGCTGAGCAGGTAGTACATAATACACAGACCATGCTTAGCAAATGCTCCAGTACTACTTCTTGTTGACTTCAACAGCTGTTGGCTTAATTCTGCATTGCCAGCCTTCAATCAATATTTAGATCTTCTAACAAGATTTAATAAAACTATAGATTTATGTTACAGTAATATCCCAGAAGCCTATATAGCTAGAGCTCTCCCACCGCTAGGATTAGCAGATCATAATGTTATCCATTTACTTCCTGTTTACAAACAATGGCTGAAACAACACAGGCCAGTAATACACAGCGTCCCTCAATGGTCGGAAGATGCTATTGCATGCCTTCAAGTCTGCTTTGCATGTACAGACTGAGAAGTCTTTGATGGAGACCTTGATGAGCAGAATTCAATTAATATTGATTACATTAAATTCTGTGTGGATTCCTTGAAACCAGTAAAGACTAGCAGAACGTACCCAAATTCAAAACCTTGGATCAACTCATCTCTAAAATCTCTCTTCCAAAAGAGAAAACTTGCCTTTAAGCAAAATGACAGGGTAGACCTGTAAATTGTGTCTTCGCTTCAGATAATAGAGGCGTGACGGCTTGGTTCACAGGTGCCTTATATATATATCATGTGATGCTTTTAATTGCCACGTCAACTGATCATGGCAGCTGTATAAGTAGAGGCATGATTTTACACAAGCTTCAGATACCGCAAGGGTGCTTCCCATACTGTTATGCTAAATGCGACGTCTCGTTCCCTTCTCAGGGAACAGGGTTACAGGCGTAACCCTGACGTTTTATGTCTTCCCATGTGCTTTTATAGGTGAGCAGTCCAGGGCATAAAATTTACTCCTTGTAGGTCAACTCCTTGTCTCTCTGGTGGCAATAAATTTCATGAGACATTTTATTAATTTCTACTTTACTATTTATTAAATGATGGTCTGTGCATGATGGTGTGCCAACTGTCCAAGCATTGTCTCTTTATATTTGGTATTAATAATATACCTGTCTGGAAGAAGCAGTCTGTTTCTATTAAATAAGGAGATTAAATGGGTACATCCACAAAACAACATTGAAAAAAAGTAGCAGCCATTTTGGAATAATGGTGTCCATGTTAAGAGAGGAAACAATGCTGGAGCAGAATGTGCTCAAAATTATCACTGCATCACATCACCTTTTGCTTCATTCCATCAGTGTTACCTCAGGTATTAAAATGTGATATACACCAACAAATTATGGATGTGCCTAGATGAAAATAAAGTCCTAAAACTGGTGTGTTCTTCACTTGCTTTCATTTCAAGGAGATTCTGTACTGCATATTTTTGCTTTCAATGCCTCTGAATGATCCTCAGCTTACTGAGATATTTATGTCCCCCTTGTCACACATCCTCCTTAGCATGTCCGCTGGTGCTGTCTACCACTCTCCTTGATGAATGGAGCTAATTAATTTGATGAAGTTCAAAGGTTACACCCTATCCTTGCTGCAATAATTAGATTTATTCAGAGTAGTTGGTAGTAGCTAATCAGAGACAACTAAATTATATGAATGCAGGATGAAACCCAGAGGTGTCATTAAACATTCAATCGTGGAGAAATTGCATCACTATTCAATAATTTGTTGTAGCAACCACATTGGCATTCAAACAGTAAGTACCATTACCATTACCAGAGCTAAGCATCTGTGGTGTAGTTCAATTATTTTTAAGATGAAGATCATGCTTAGTTTTGTCATTTTATACACTTATTTATTTTATTTTTTTTTACTATGCTGGTTCTTATTTTACAGAAAGAAAATCTAAGCCTTTTCTTGGAAAAAAAAAAAAAAAGAAAAAAGAAAAAAAGAAGCCTTTTCTTGGCTTATAAAAGGCTTTGCCTTCCTACAGTTTCATTGTCATTGACTATGTTTACATGGACAGCAATAATCTAATTATTGACCTTATTTTGAATAAGACAATATTCTGATGAAGGTGGTTACTTGAGTTGCTTTTAGAATATTCCTTTCATGTTCCCATTTTACATGTTATAGAGCATAGATCGATTAATGGCACACATCATTACATCCCCACGCCACGCCATCCGACTTTCTCTCCAGAATTTCACGTATCAACATACAGTTCATCTTCATTATAGTACCATTTAGAGTTTTGGCAGTTTCATTTTTTTTTTTTTCATTTTAATGAAATCTTCAAGTGCAGTTCATTATTTGTCATGCTATAAGTGCAAATAGACCACGGCTCGAAGCCATGGGCTGCGTCTGAAACCACACACTTACTTACCAAAATACATGTATTTCGCCTACTATATAGTAGGTAAGTATGCGGTTTCGGACGCAGCCATGCTCTCTTGTTTGCCATCAAATGGTTGAGCACTCTTATCTGTATGTGTCCTGTCACAAAATGCGGTGAAAACTCCCACATGATGTTAATAGTGTGATTAAGGTGTTTATGTCTGTAATGCACTTCGATTATGCAAATAAAATAGGAATTACTCCACATCTTAATTTTATTTGTGTTTACTTCAAGTATGATTTTAGTCAGATTAAGATAATCAATAATAGCTGTTTACATGGTAGTTTCTTAATCAGAGTATTGTCTTAATCATCTTAATAGTGTCCATGTAATTGTACTTTGTAATTGATGCTTTGGAGCTGTTTTGATGCAAATTGTCCTTTGGTCCTCTGGGATGGAAAACAAATTAAATGAGCATTTCATTAAATATATACATTTTTTGTATAGGGGTCATTTTGGTGCTTAAAATCCCTATCTGGACAGGATTAAATTTAAATTGGGTCCTGGGGTAATTTCCTATTTTACAGGTGCTCCTCTTTGTCGATTACTTTCTGCATCTGATGTTCCCTTTCAAATGGAACTCCACTTTGCATTTAGCATAACACTATGGGGAGCGCCCTTGCACACGATCAGCATCTGAAGCTTGTGTAAAATCACCCGTGAACCATGCCATCAGCCTTATCTTCAGCGAGACTGCATGTCAGTTGCTTGTGTAAAGAAACAAAATGATGCTTATTTTCCTCTCTACCTTTTCTCAAAATCTCTGGACATTTCAATCCCTTTAATAAAAGAAAGGAAAAAAAAAGGAATGAGAGTGAGAAAAACTTAAGTGAGAGAATTCAGGAAGTGTGTTGCACCTTGCTCCCGTTTCATCATGGGTAGGAGTGCACACTTCCTGTGTGAAGTGTCTAGGATTGGAGCATGTGATGGCAGCCCTTGAGAGGTGTCTGACTGCGCATTGTAACGCCTTACAATAGGCAGTTCTGCTCGCGACTCGCTCTCTTCTCAGAAGCCAAAGCAAGTGGGATTTCAGAGCCCCCTGGATCTGCCTCTGTTGCCGAGGCAGCGAGCCATCTCAGTTATAAGGGATTACATTTAGATCTGGAAGAGGAGCCGTTGCGTGATATAAATATGGCACCTGTGAACCATGCCGTCCGCCTCTATTATCTGAAGGCCTTGGCTAATATGTTGGGTAAAGGCAAGGCAGGAAGGGGCAACTGAGAGAGTTGTAGATCTACTACTCGCTTGAGAGATGTCAGGGCCTGCAGAAGAGCTCAGAGGCTGATTCTAAGGGTCCAAATGGGGCACCTGAAAGAACTTCCATGACCACAGACAGGAGCCTCTGTGTGGCAACATCCTCTAAAATTAAGGTTTTTGTGTGGGTCAGGCAGCTGAGGTGTCAGGCTGGTGTCAGCCTATCTGTATACCACGCATAAACCTCAATGTTAGAGGATGTTGCCCCACAAAGGCTCCATCAATAGCGGCATGGCTGGCTAAAACTGCGGCCACATAGACTCTGATTGCAGAAAAAGCCAACCCTGCTGACAAAATGTCCCTGTAAGGACACCAGATCTGTAGCTATTGAGCAGTTTAATGGGTCTAACTGATGTTCCTCAGATTACGAGACAAAAAGTTGTAGCACATGAAAATTTTCTTGTGGATGGTGCGCTAGCTTTCAACATGGTCTCTACAACTAGTGGCATCACTAGACCCTTTTTACTGGGGGTCCAGTATAATTTACTGTGCCCCAGTAAAATCGTCCTGATAAATCAATGTCTGATGAGGTGGATTATAGTAGACATGTCTGAAAACAGGCTTTCATATTCATTGAAGGTTATCATTTACATCATTATTTAAAACTTGAAGGCTCATTGTAATGCCAGCTAAAATTAAAATATCCTGCACTTCTATCATAAGTCCCACCCTATCACGTATCGTGACGTAGCGGATAAAAGACGGAAGTAATCGCAGTTTAGAATGGAAGGTTTTATTAAGGAAAGAGAGGCAGAAACATCCAAACAGTGATCCAGAATCTAATCCACAAACAGGCGAGGGTCACAAAAAACAGGGTTGATGAACATAAACAAACATGAACGTGGGAGCGGATAACCCAGCGTGAACTACAACTAACATGGAACGTGATACGACGTTTAATTAATCCTATATAAGCCGGCATGAATTAACTTTAAACAGCATCCAGCTGAATGCAATTCAGACACACGTGGGGATCCAACCTATGACAGAAACGGGGACATGACGAACATAAACACAACACACATGCCCTCCCAGCCAATGACAGAAACAAAACAAAAGCCCATGTCCAAATGTCACAACAGACACGCACGCACTCGCGCAACCGCGTGAGAGCATGCTGCTTCAAGGGGGAACCGTGACACACCCCCACGCTGTGCTGCTCCTCATTTCACTTTTCCCATGGGAACCAGACCATAATTCATAGTTAGTGGGTTTACTCATGAAAATGCTAATCAAACACACCTGCCTGTAATTTTCAATTAATCCTGAAGTCTTTGGTTTGATGTTTCAGGTGTGTCTGATTAGCGATGGAGACAAACTCTGCAGGACAGTGCAGTGGCCCTCATAACCAGAATCGCCCAGCCCTAGTTTAGAAGCTAATTTCACAGTTTCTATAGCCACTTACAGAATAATGACTGATGTTTTTGTAAACAAAACATAATGAATTTGTGTTTGGAGCTCTGATGGACAAGGGTTGGAGAGGGTGGATTTAAATGTAATGAAAATGTTTATATATTTTTTGGTTTATATACAGGTTATTTCAAAGGTTACTTTTTAATTACTGTGATGGAATGTCAGGGGCAAGCTTTGTGTTTCAATAAATAATTTCTTCTCTTCTCATCTTATCATTCTTGTCTACCTTGTGTATTTATTTCTGGAATTTAAAGGAAAGTAGGTATGGTCAGGTGTCAAATAAAATGTAAACTTGCATTGATGAAGTTAATGTTGTTAGTAATTGTTAAAAAAATGCCATGGTGAAACAGAACTCTAAGGCATTAAAATATGGTGTGTGTCATCAACCAAACAGTAATTAGTTTTGATGCCTATAAATGTTTACATAGGCAATTTTATCTAAGACCTTTACAGTACATTAAAATGTAAACTTGAACAATAAAATTATCTGCAGCAGATACTTACATTAATGTTTGTTACATAATATGATTAAAGAAAATGAATTCATTCAATCATTAATACTACTCCCAATGTCACCAGAATTTAATGCTCTGGTGCTATTTTCCCTTCCTCAGGGAGGCATGCCCCAGACCCCTGAGAATTTATTTTTTAAGTACTTTTGTAAAATTCTTTTGGGGCCTGGGCCGCAATAGTGATCAGGTTGAGCTTGGAACTGGATACGGTAACCTTTTTCTCTTTGACTATTTGACATTTGACAATAGTTTCCACTCTTCCAGATGGTGTTTTAGTGATGTTAACTCTTCCACGTTCAATTGGAAGGAAAGTATCAGATTTTTGTTGTCCTGTGACCTCTCCCTGATCACATGAGACTGTAAACTTGGGTAGACATTGGTTAGGGGAGGCAATACAGTAATACTGGGGCTAACTGCCCTAATAACCTCATATCCTCTGATACTTCACACCGCAGCTCATCACAACCTGTCCTTTTTGTGTGCTTGGCCTTTATGATCACTCTCAGATCAGGCCTAATAGGAGGGTGCAGCTGTGGCTTGCTAGTCCCCCTGGCTCTCCACGGGGAGACAAGGCCCACCACACTCGCCTTCTGTGCCTCCCTCGCACTATTGCTGGCCCGGGCTCCACTCGTGGATGATGTCTGGGTGAACTCAACATGATGGAGAAGGAATGCCGGCATTTGCTGCTTTGCCTCGTGAAACCTGTCCGTGAAACTGCACCGCCAAATAGGCCGAACGGTTTGCTTGGTTGCCCAAAGATACAAACCTGTGGAGTGGTGAAGCTCAACAGGTCTGATTGGTAGGCCTGCAACACTGCCATTGCATGCAGTGACCCACAAGCGAGACCCGCTGCTGCATCGGCTTTGATAATCAATGCTGAGGTGGCATTACATGTATTGGATGGCAAATCTGGCCCTGATAAAAAAAATATATCTTTGCAGCCATTGATGGGGAGAGGTAGCATGCAAGTGCCTCCTCCACCTTTGGCATAGCCAAATACTCGTGCAGTTTATTCCCCACAATGGCTGAATAATCCATCATCGGGGGTTATAAACACAGCTAGTGTATGATTTCCCCCAGAAGCATGATATTTCATCATGCACTTCTGGGAAAAAGGGGTGTTTTGTGAGGTGTAAAGGGATATTTATATTCACTGGGGAGATAGTGCTTATCCAGCCTGCTACGAATCACTTCCTCTTCCCCAAGCCAGTCTAGATTAAGTTTCAATACAGCCCTAGTAATAACATCAAGCAGCTCTTTATATGCTCCACCCCCAGACACTTCACACAGAAAGAGTGTCTGCCCTACACATTTCCTGAACTCTCTCTTACTCATATTATATATATTTTTTTAAAGGAACATAAAAGTAAAGAAATATTATTTTTAAAAATATAGAGGACTGGAAGAGTCTTTTTTGCAAGCATTCACACAAATTACTGACCTGCAGTCTGTCACTGAAGCTTATAAGGCTGATGATGTGGTTCACAGGTGCTGTTTTGTAATCATGCGACATGCAAAATTGCCACATCACCTGATCACAGCAGGCAAATAAATAGGTGTGATTTCACACAGACTTCAGATACCAGTCATGTGTAAGGGTGCTTCCCACAGCATGGAGCTCATGCAATGCTGTGTTCCCTCTGAAAGGGAACTCAATATATGCTTTTTGGTTGAATAGAAACAAGCAGCGTGCTCAAGTGTCTATGATTGTAACATTAGCTTACATTAACTTGCTTCCATTATCTTTGCAGTACTCTCTCAATTATGGCAGCACACTCAAGACACCTGCTGTGGGAGAGAGAGCTGGAGAACAAGTGTCTGGAGGGAGACACAGAGTGACAGCTGGTGGTCCACCCACGGACCACTTACAAGTTCACTAATGACCCATCTAGAGCAAGATGGCCCATCAAAAACGTGCTGCAAGTATAATGAATGGAAATATCTACAACACTGAGAACAGAAACAGTGAGAATAGAGCATGAGCAATGGGTGCTTTAAAAGTGAATGGCTTCATTTCTGGGCAAATGTGTTCTTGTATCAGAAAAGCACTATTAAAGATGTGTCTCCGGTCATTGCAATGCAATAAGGATTTGGCCTAAGGATTGGCTATTAAGTCAGTGTGTCATTAAAAGTGAATGATTTTTTTCCTTTTTTCTTTGTGTTTTGTTACTTGATGTCTGCCTGAAACTACAGATTCTGTTATAATATTTAATATTATTAAAAAAAATAATAATATAAAATAATAATGTAAAATAATTCTGTGTAGTTGATATATTGAAAAATGTTATTTTTATTCTGGTGTTCCAAACAACAACAACAACAAGAATGTTATTTTAGAATTGTCATGATTTTATGACAAACTGCTCAGAAGATATAGGCAAGAATTTGCCTTTTCCATCTCTCTTGAACACTAGGTGGTGCTGTTCCAAAACTGTGCAGGTACAATCAAGTCAGGATGGGTATGATATATACTAAGTTTGGTCTGAATATATTAAAGTTTTATTGTGATTTAGCCTAACATATATATTTTGGCATGCACGCCATCAAATTTGTTTGGGTGATATTCAAGAAAAATGGGACTAATCAAGTAGTATTCTGTTAACTGTTTTGTTGGCATGGTCTGCAGATGATCTGTTTTGATTTTGGTGAAAATGAGACAAATGGTCTAGGAGGAGTTTGTAAAAGTAGGTTTTCAAAACATTTAAAAATGGTGGACAGGAAGTTTACTCAATCATGACATAATTAGGGCTGTGAACTTAATTGCCTGTTAGTGTCTTAAGGACTGTTCCACAGGTGCATGTGCAACAATTGTTTATGGTTCATTCAACAAAATTATCATTAAAATACAGTCTCCTGAAACAGAGATGTTTGTTTTTTTGCTGAGTATATTTATCTTAAATATAAGAAAATTTTATGCTTGATATATGATGCATCATATAAACCACCATTCATTAAATTATACTTCTACATGCAGCGGTTCAATTACTTTCTTATTTACACTATGTATTTTATCCTACAATATTACTTTACAGCAATTGTAGCAAATAGCTGCCATATGGATCTTGTTTCTGCATCTTAAGTTTATTTTGAGTTTTTATTATTTAAAAAAAAAAACACGTTGACCATGTAAAACTGTACTTTAATTGTCCAGTTCAGTAATGCATTTCCAAGTATCTGAACGAACAGTCTTCAAGCATATGCCATTTTGTACAACATTAATAAATTCCATAAACATTTTTTAATGTTGGTTGGAAAAAAGGACTTGCTGAAGAAACTATTGGCTGTAAACATGTGGTGTAACATGATTTAATTTATTTTGTTGAATTGTCTTCCAGGCAACCAGGCAAAGAGCACTTTACCTTCCATAGCAAAAGATAGATTTAAGACTATACGTAGCAGATTGTTACGCCACCACCGGCAGAGGGCACTGTGGCGCGGTTTCTATGTGGAAACGTGACCCCTGTTTTCGTTCTCTTCCTGGTTGGATATTGGCTTGATGTGCGAGGGTGTAACCTAATCTGAACCAGGTATTTATGTTTAGAACAATTATGTTGGCTATTTAAACCCCCCGTGTGACTGCGCACTTCGCGCAGTATTATAGTTTGTATGGTTTGTACCAAACGTCTCATGTGTTTTCCATTTATGTTTGACTATTATAGGGAATGCGTTAGCATGCTAAGTGGTCTTATTCTAGCCTGCTCTTGTTACGATTAAAAACGATTATGGTTTGTACCAAATGTCTCATGTGTTTTCCATAGCCTGCTCTTCTTTCATGCCACGAGTCCTGTTTCTCGTTTCCCTGTGGAGCTCCAGCCAGAGGTTAACATGGCAGCCTCTGGCCCCCCGTCTCAAGTCAACATGGCAACCTCAGAGCTACAGCTTAGGCCTACAGTGAGCTGTGAAGCGCCTGCTAGCCGAGGAGGCTGTTCTGCAGCCCTGCCTGACATAGGAGGCTGTCCTTCAGCCCTGCCTGGCTGATGAGGCCGTCCTGCTGCCCTACCCAGTAGAGGCAGCTGCCTGAGTTCCAGCCCTGTTGAGGACGTCCATCATAGTTCCAGCCCCACTGGGGATGCCGCCCAGCTTTCCAGCCCCGCTGGGGATGCTGACGAGCATACCAGTGCCGCTGGGGGCACTGGGGTGGTGCTCTGCCAATCCGCTGGTTTCTATGTGAAAACGTGACCCCTGTTTTCGTTCTCTTCCTGGTTGGATATTGGCTTGATGTGCGAGGGTGTAACCTAATCTGAACCAGGTATTTATGTTTAGAACAATTATGTTGGCTATTTAAACCCCCTGTGTGACTGCGCACTTCGCGCAGTATTATAGTTTGTATGGTTTGTACCAAACGTCTCATGTGTTTTCCATTTATGTTTGACTATTATAGGGAATGCGTTAGCATGCTAAGTGGTCTTACTCTAGCCTGCTCTTGTTTCATGCCACGAGTCCTGTTTCTCATTTCCCTGGTGAACACCACGTCTCCTGTGTTTTGTTTGACTGCTGTTAATAAAGACTTTGATCTCCAGTCCCGTTCCGTGACAGCAGATAACTTACTACTAATAATAAATGTCAAACTGTAATTCATAGTTGAATCAATGAATGCAAGCTGTCCTGTACCTGAGGCAGTGAAGCAACCCCAAACCATAACATTTCCACCACTGTGCTTCACAGCTGGTATGAGCTACTTCTCCTGACAAACATGTCTGCTGTTACTGTGCCCAAACAACTCTATCTTTGACTTGTCTGTCCAGAGCACATTATTCAGAAAGGCCTGGTCTTTGCTTACATGCTCATTTGCAAACCATGCAGGTCAAGTTTGTGCAATCTTTTTCAGATTGTAGAAGCATGCACCTTGACACCAACAGTTGCAAGACTTACTAGCAGATCTTGTGATGAATGGCACCCAGTCTTGAACACCTGATTCTGATCTTATTGATTTGAAGGTGTGATAAATGTAGGGGTTTATTAACTTTTTCCATTGCATCTGTTTTTGTGGGTTTTTTTTATTCATGACACAATTTAAATTGTGAAAATTACTAAAGTATGTAAATTTTATGTAATTTGTGACATAAAATTGTTACATAAAATATGTAAAATAGAACAGAATGTAAGACCTACTATGGATAAAGCAGAATTTTTCAGGATCCGAGAGGCCCTGTATGAAAGAGAGAAACTGAGGTGGGACAACAAAGGGAAGTTCTCCCTAATTAAAGCCAATAGGGAATGACTTGACGTGATGTACTAGTTTATGGGGTATGCCAATGGGGAGCCTTCCAACCAGGCTGGAACCATCTCTCACCATCACTCTCCCACTAAGGATCTTGTCCAATATGCCAAGTCGACGGAGAATGTCATTCAGCCTCCCTGCTCATCTGAGGACACCGCTTAGCATTACTGTTCAGCTGTGGATGCTGCTCAGTCTACCTGTTCAGCTGAGTACACCGCTTCCCTCTCAGACCTCTTGAAAAGCGCCACCTCCCCCTCAGGCTTTGCCTTGATCTTTGTTCCTCCTGCTGGCTGTGCAGTACCCATGCTCTGCATTCAAGTCAGGCCAGGGATTTCATGTCGTCTCTTTGCGGTGCGGAAGAGACCACTATACACCTTAACCTCAGAGAGCATGCCCAGTTCCTGTCTGAGGTCAACGTCACAGCCAGCCAACTTCTGTCATCCTGTTCCTCCGTGGATGTCACTCTGCCTTCCTGTACCGCAGAGGACATCACTGTGCCTTCTTGCCTTACTGAAGCTGATGACCCAGCACCCACACCTGGGTGCTGTCCATCAACGCTGGCAAGCCTGCCCCAACCTCTGCAATCTGTTGGACAATGTCTGCCTTAGGACCTAAGGGGCGCTGAAGACATTTTGAGCACAGGGCCAAGACCGCCTGTTGAGGGAGTGTTTTCTGGTGCTCCGGGAATAGGGATGGGGTGGGGGGTTGTTCTGTTATGTAATACCAGGGAAGGAACTCTGGGTATCACGTTCACATGACCACCTACACCTGAATCACATTCATGTTAACAAACACTTATGTGTATATTAGCCACAGTTTGCACTGTCTTTCTTTGCCGTTATCTCTGTTGCTGTGTTTTTGGTCTTTGTGTCATGGTTATTCTTTGCCTTAGTGTTTTGCCATAAGTTCTATAGCTGCTGTTTTGTGTTTTGTTTGTATTTAAATCAAATCTAATCTTCACTTGCATTCGTCTCTGCCTCTAAAATGTGACTGTATTTAATATACAACCACTAGATAACCACTATGTGATGCTGAAGTTTATGTTCTGGGTTTTAAATAATGTAGGTATTACGTGGTATTTAAACTATGAAATGCTAAGATTAAATACCATATATTTTTTGCATCCATTATTAATTATTAATTTCATGACGTCCATTTAATTTCTTGTTACTAGATTAAGATATGTGCACAGTGAAATTTTGCCATATGATATTAAAATAAATAAGTAAATAAAAAATAAATAAAAACAATTTAGTAGAATGTGCTACTAACAGCTTTCACTGCAACCATGTGCAGTTTATGGTTTTTAAAATATATTCTAGTACACAGAATATTTTTAGATTCTGGTATACAAAACAAAACTGTCAAGTATTTTCTCTACTTGAATGTAACTTTTCATGGTATGCCTTTCCCCCCTAGTAAACAAAATGAGCTTCAAAACAGAGAAAAGTGTGCTACATCAGGTGCTACATCTTGCCCAATTGGGGGGCTTTTGAAGACATACCACCATTTATTTCCAAATAATCATTTCAGATATGCAATGCAGTAACCCCAAGGCTTGTGCAGTATTGCTTGAATGGGTTGAGAAGATAAATGCTTATTGCTGTTAATCTGTAGGACCTTATCTCTATTGCCATATCCCTCACTCGTGTATCTCGATGTCTGGTAGACTCTGGCTATGCTAGCGCTTTCATCTACTAGAGAGTTCTGACTATGATAGCTAATGGGTCTTATCAGGTTGATATCACCTTCTTAACATCTCCATTATGACACATTGACACATTCAAATTGACACATTCGAGTGGCTGATGATAAAGGGCATGTTCTGGTTAAGTGTAATGGAGCATAATCCATTTGCCATTTAATGATTATATATTATAGTACTAGAATTGATGGGGTCCAAATGCAGTGTGCAGTCATGTCATTTCTTCGTTGCTTTATTCTTAGACAAGAAGATGATGCGAGTAGCTCACATGAATTGTGCTTAACATAACAAACTTTCTCATTGCCATGTAACATGTAACTTCAGGTTAAGTGAATGCTGGTGCATTCTGGTTGCTACTACTCTTTGACTGCTACTGTTGTATTTTTCTTTCTTTTATGTTTTATGTCTGATTATTTTAAACCGGGATATTTTTACTTAGTTCTGTTAAATTATTGAATTATTTGCCATGGATTTGGAGTTCTCCAGGTGTTGCTTAATATGCCACTGCTACTGACTCACCATAGCAGTAATTTGCCGTTTGACGATTTTATTTTATTGTTGATTGACGGGCCTGTCCTTGCATTATGAGACTGGGCTATTCAATTCAATTAAATTTTATTTGTATAGCGCTTTTTACAATAGACAATGTCTCAAAGCAGCTTTACAAAAATATCAACATGGTATAAAGATATTAAAGGTGCAAATTTATCCCAACTGAGCAAGCCACTGAGTGGCAATGGTGGCAAGGAAAAACTACCTAAGATGTTTTAAGTGGAAGAAACCTTGAGAGGAACCTGACTCAGAAGGGAACCCATCCTCATCTGGGTAACAACAGATATTGTGAAAAAGTTAAACTTATATGTAAGGCTATGTGGTTCTTTAAATTGCTGATATGGATTATTTTGACTTCTGTCCTGATCATCGCTGCTCCAGATTTGATGTACTCAGGGGCTGTGGTCTATAAACTCAGGCCTTCAGTGAAACCACTGTCTCTGTTTAATTGTCTGGATTTATTACAATGACCAAAATACTTCCACCATGGATATTGTTGGAATATCTGAATCAGTATTGCTAAATCTGGATAAATTTTTCATTTAAATCAATCAACACCATCTAGATAGGCTCACATATCTTAACATCATTGCACTGGTAAAGAAGGTGGCCTTGCATTCATTTATCAAAGATTTCTGTGTCAGAGCCATCATCTTTTGAAATTTTGGCTGTACATCTTAAGGGCTCAACTCCCACTATTGTTGTATTAATTTATAGACCCATGATGATTTGTAGAAAAATCATCTGCTTTGTCTACTTTTTTTTTTTCTGTACCTTTGTCTCCGAATATTGTGTTAATTGGAAATTTTAATATGCATTATGATAAAACTACTAGTACTCAATTTCATGATTTTAAATCAGTGTTGAATAGTGCTGACTTTGTTCAGTTTCTTATTTTTCCAACACATAACAAAGGTCATATCGTAGACCTGGTATGCTGCTTGGGTTTTATGCCTTTCAATCTTACTTCTATTGAATTTCGTATTTCGGATCACAAGTCTGTATTTTTAGATCTCTCTTCCTCAAGCAAATGTTAAGCTGCAGCACTGTGTATCATTTCATTACATCAACAATATAGATCCATGTCAATGAATGACAATCATGTCATGGGTGGAATAATTGACCATTCTATAAACCAGTGTTGTTTTAATCCTTCTACATCTGATTGGATGCATTTCTATAATGATACTTTCTTTCAAATACTTGACATTGTGGCTCTTATAAAACTCATACTGTATTATATGTGCATTCATCACTTTGGTACACTCCAGAACTGCGCCATCAAAAGGCGGAGTCGTCGACTAGAGTGACTGTGTAAAAAACTGGTATTGAAATGCATAATCTGATTTATTCTGAACATCTGATTTAGTGCAAGACTGCACTTAAAACACCTAAATCATCCTTTTATGCAAATATTATTGCTTCTGGATGAAGTAATACAAGGACTTTGTTTAGCACTGTAGACAATAATATTTTTAAAACCTTTTGACATCATTTCTTTTTCTCCTGGTCAACGTGCATGCTTTTCTGAAATTTTTTTAGATCAAAGATTGATAGCATACACTACTTAATCCTGTTTCTATGAACAGTGATTATCTAAATGGATATGATTATAGTTGTTGGTCTGCAAGTATTTTCAGCTACTTGTTCACTTGATCTTTTACCAACTGTTTTAGTTAAATCTTACATCCACTCAATTTCTCCTAATATTACAGTTATAATAAATTCTTCATTATCTACTGCTACTGTCCCTTCATTAAAATTGGCTTCTATGACTACAATTCTCAAAAATACTGGTGCAGATGCTAATGATCTAAATAATTATTGACCCATTTCAAATCTTCAATATTTAAAAAAAATTATTGAAAGAACACTAGCATTTCAACTTGAATCTCATCAAGGGCGTAACCATGGACATTGGGGGATTTTCCAAGTGCTAGAGCCCCACCCCCACACACAATTCAAATATATAATAATAATGGTGTCAAAGGTGGCACTTATATATAAAAGAATAAAAATAGTCAAAAGACCACGATGCTCCCTGGGATAGGCTCTAGGTTCCCCGTGACCCTGAAAAGGATAAGTGGTATAGAAGATGGATGGATGGATGGGTGGATGGAGGTACTACTGGGATAGCTGATAAATATGAAGAAAACCAATGAAGTGCATTAAGTGATAGGAAACTGCTAGTATGAATTAAGAATGTTCAATCAGGACCTGTCCATGTTACCCATTGTGTCCCACAGGGGTCAGTGTTGGGACTGCTGTTTTTATTATATATTTGGACCTTGATCTTGGTCATATTTTTTGTACTTATGGTATTAATTTTCATTTTTAAACAGATAATACACAGTTGTATATATCTACAGAACCTAATGTTTCTTTCCCCCCTTGAACTTACTAAATCTTTACAACATGTCAATAAATGGATGATTAACAATCTCTTAAAGCTTAACATGAATAAAACTGAAGTTCTGCTTGTTGGGCTGCTTGTATACTCTATCTAAAACCCAACCTACTCTGCTCTATGATAATTGTCCAGTTAGTATCTCCACCCAAGTAAAAAGGATTGGTGTTATAATTGATTGCTTGCTTTCTTTTGGTTCTCATATTAATAATTTTTTCATGTATTGCATTTTTCCATTTATGTAACATTGCTAGATTACATTGATTACTTTCTCAGCATAGCACTGAAGTGCTTATCCATGCTCTGGTAACTTCAAGGCTTGATTATTATAATTCTCGCTTATTTGGTGTTCCAGAAAAAACAACTCCACCAACTACAGTTAAATCAGAACTCAGCCACAAGGATTGTCACACATTCATGTATTTCTGAACATATAACACCTATTCTTTTTCAACTACATTGGCTGCCTGTTCGTTATCGTGTCCATTATAAGATTCCGTTGCTTACTTACAAAGTTCTTCATAATTTGGCTCCTCTTTTTTTATCAGACCATCTTCACCTTTACATTCCACCACATTCTTTAAGATCATTTTCTGCGCACTTATTGTTTGCTCTTAATTTCAAAGTAAATTATTTTGGAGTCAGAGCTTTTAGTTGTGCAGTGCAAAAATTATGGAATTATTTACCATTGTATATCTGGCAGATTAGATTCTATGTCCCAGTTTAAACTTATTTGTTTAGAATAGCTTTTACTGATCTTATTCTGATCTTATACTGATCTATATGTTTGATCCCTTGATCTGTATTCTTTGTTTTTTTGTATTGCTTTGTATTTTATTAATATGTTTCATGCCTTGAAAGGTTCCTAAAAAGAAAAAGTATTATTATTATTATTATTATTATTATTATTATTATTATTATTATTATTATTATTATCTTGTCTGATCTTCTTGAATGCAATGTGATGAGATATTGAATGCTTAAAGACTCCAAATCATCCCTGAGCTGCTGCTAGAATTATTGATTAAAATAATTTTTTTTTTTAGTCATAATATACAAAACTGCCATGTACAATGTGAATGGATTTCAGATTTCCTGGAGGAAACTATTATTTTATATAATACCAGACTATTTCGCTTGTGAGTGTGGTGGAAAATACTTTAGCTCTTAATTTTATCATGTCTGACATCTGGCTTGGTTCAATTCATGTCTGGTGCTAGTGTATAACAAATGCTGTCTGCCAGTGAGAATAAATGAAGCCCGTTTTGTCCTAAGCATCCTGTGTCATATAAAAGCTTAGAGCACTAACTATAGCAGTGTCCTATATTTGTCTTTCCAGCTTAATCCACATAAGCTTTTTATCTACCTTGATTGTAAGAGCTGAATGGGGTGTCCTGTGTCCTTAAAGACATAGGGACCTATGAAAGACCATAGTTCTTGGAACATGGTGCCAGGTTTATTTTATGATTCAGTGTGTTGTTATTTTACTTCTGATGGATACCTTTCACTATAAGACAAAGGAATGGTTCTATAAAATCAAATAAGCAGTTTGCATAATCATTTTCACCTTAGACAGTCACTACATTGCACAGGATCTAAAATAATTAATGGAGACTGATTGTCAATGAACCTTGATGATCCTTGAACCATATTCATATTTGCCTTCCTCTAATAATTGAATTGTAAGTATCTGGGGAGTTTCCTTGACCAAGGCTTTCTTCTGAAGAATGGATCTTTTGTTAAAAATCCATTACTTCAAAAGTTGGCATCCTTTCTCATTGGCATTTGGAATGAGATGCCAAAAACCTTTCAAGAGCAAAGTATCAAGATGGAGTGAGGCAGTATGGCTATTCATTTGGAACTACAGATTGTATAGGTCTCTTAGACCATATTTTAGATCACTATAGCTTATGTTTCTCATTTCAAGTAATTTAGTGCTGTGCTGTATTTTCACAGTTATATGATTGTCCTTGAGTCAGTTAATGTTTTTTTTTGTAAATTTAATTTTGAAGGTCATATGGTAAGATTATTTGAATGTACTTATTTTTGTAACATGTCTAGCTTTTTCATGTTTCTCATGAACAAGAAAATACATTTCCATATCCTCCAGCAATTTCCATCATCCTTATTATTCGTAGTAATCATGTGATTGCATTGTAATGCATTGCGTCTCATCATTTATCTCATCATGTAATTTTGTTTCCTGGCAAACAAAAATAGCTAATTATTCTCGTGAATGTCTTCTATAGCAGTATGAAATATACTAGCCAAAGTAACATCAAATACTAATTTTCAACTGCAGTTGGTGCATACCAGGGTTATTGTCTGGTTACTCAATCAAGACTTCTGCCATTCGAATCTTCTGAGGTAGGTTACAACATCTAGTATAAAAAGAAATCTAGTATAAGGTCTATAGACACAACTAAGCATTTTAGTTGTGTCTACAGACCTTGAGACCTTGATTTACTAATCTCCTCCTCCTGTGCTACTGTCAAATCCTTAAGTATATAGCACCCATCTGTTTCTGTCCCTTGTTCATTTACTGTCCTGTGGAGAGTGGATAACAGGCGAAAGAGATAAATGTCTTGTTGAGATATGTGTGACAAATGCTGAAGGAGTTATGGCCTGCCGGCACAAAGAGGAAGTCACAGTTCTTCTTCTTCTTCTACCACACTGACACTACTTGTGTGTTTAGATGTACATCCTGTACATCATTCACTCATGGTTTCTTTCATAAACCATTTAAACTGGGCAAATATACATTATATATAGGTGTACTGGCTTTGACTACTAAGATGACTTACAAAGTCCTCCTTTATTGTAAAATTCAAAACACGATCACACATTAAAGGATATATATTAACGGGAAACATATGCCTACACCAGGACATTTACAACGCTTAGGAAAAAAAAGAAAAAAAAAGGTTGCATCATGTCCCAAAGGAGGCTTTGCTCTATATTCAGTTGAGCATAAATAGAGGCTTATACCTTAGAGTAACAACAAAGTGTTTTGAGATCTCACATTTAACCTTTAGAAACCAAAGAATGCAATTTACAGGCAGCATTCGCAGTTTCATAACTCAGGAACCATTTATTGGTTAGAAATAAGACACACATTGTTAGAAGCAGAAGGACCTAATTTAGCTTCACTGTGTTAAAGTATCAGTGAATATAAGAGTCCAAGACATAATTTTTCAATTGTGCCTAGAAAACATGGGTAGAAAACACAGATTGAAGAAACAGATAGCAAATACAATGTAACAATTTTATAAATTAATAAAATGAATATGACCATAAATGAAAGAGAATATGGCTGGATTTTACTTAAACATCTAATAGGAATCTAGTATGTTACCAATATATTGCTGCATGAATAAGCCTTATTAAATCATCACTGGTTTATCATAATTATCACATTAATCACGGCTTTATTTTAACATTGTGGCTTCCACAGTTTATTGATAAGCTTATAAAACAGCATTTTTTTTTCAACAGGGTTGACGCTACCAAAGCTGTGCGTTAAAGTGTGCATTAGGCTACAATCCTCCACCTTACCTGGTACGGAGAACATTTTGAAATAAGGTTCATCATCATGAAAACAGCTTTTCTTTGCTCCCAGATAGCTGCCTCAGCTATGTCCAGGTCAATAGTTGTGGCATTCAACAACAGATCTCTGATTTGGATTACATAGTTTCATCTTGCTGAATTCCAACCATCAGGGCTGTGCATGTATTATTGAAGGACCCATGGATGGTAATATGTCTTAATGTCTTAATGTCTTAACTTAAGACATCTTCACAGAGATCTCTCAAACTGTCCTGCTTCTGGACCCTGGGGGCCAACATTTACTTTCATCTGAAAAGAGGACTTTGGACCAATGAGCAATGGTCCAGTTCTTTTTAAAGGCTCTGGAAACTTTTGCAGGTGTTTTGAGTTATTTAGCTGTTGAGAGTTCTTCTCAGGTTGGCATTTCTGTATTACAAATTCATTATTCTAATATTTTTAGATACTGGATTTTTTTATTTCCATGAGCTGTAAGCCGTTATCATCAAGATGTAAAACAAAAAAAGGCATGAAATATTTCATTTCATGTGTAATAAATCTAGAATATATGAACGTTCCACTTTTGAATTCAGTTTAAACTTTAATAAAATTAAACTCCAGTTTCCTCCCCCAGTCCAAATACATGCATGGTAGGCTGATTGGCATGTCCAAAGTGTTCATAGTGTATGAATAGCTGTGTGAATGCATGTGTGATTGTGCTCTGCAATGGATTGGCACTCTGAAGTGTAAAATATTCTTAAAAGATTCATATTTTATTAATTCATTATTTGGCAAGACATTCTCAAACAATTTATCCTTTTGGATGCTTTTCCATGTCATGTTGACATCACTCATTAGCAGATCACTGATTACCTCTCCTTTACAGCTTTGTAATTAGTGCACCAGCAGTTCTCTGGAGTTACATCAAAAGGAACTCTCTCTCAATTAGAAGTTCTGCTCCTGTGTAATTTTTCATAGTTCTTCTCTTTAAAGTTCTTTTTATCTTCCTGGCTAATTTACTTTTATGGTCAGTTTTGCCAGTATGTCTTGCATGTTACATACTGGTCAGAAGTTTACATACACTCATCATGGACATGAATGTCATGGCAATATTGGGCTTTCAGAAAATTCATTGAACTTTTCTTTTTCTGGGACAGAATGGTTGTACAACATACATCTTTCGTCTTTAATTTATTTATTAATTTTCATATGATTAATTTTCATGTGATTCATAATTAAGCGATTCATTTCCATGTGATTCATTTCCATATGATTCATTTACATCTGATTAATTTACTAAATTGCTTCTCTTTCAATCCAGTTTTAGACTGTGATATTACAAAGGTCTTTCCAGATTATTACTTACTACAATGTATGAGATAACTCCAGTAAAATTGCCCGAATTCTATAACATAATTTGTTCACCATGTTATGTTTAAATCCTCTAAAATTGAATAACAAATAATGTAACAGTGTAGCATGTAAAGCAGAGGAGATAACACTAATAAAATTAAATAAACAGACACTCTAACCTGGTCAGAACCTCAAAACAGAGAAATACATTAATAAAGAAGTAAATTTAAGAGGAGTAAGTCCACAAAATCTAGGCAAAGTAATGCAACAACATCTTCAATAAAAATCAGAATTCTGTAGAGCTGGAAGGCCGAGTGCAAGAAAATAAAAATAAAAGAAGAGTGAAAAAGACACTGCAGTGTAGGTGATGCAGTTCACCCCGATATCAAGAGTTTAACATAGTCTCCTGCTTCCTCTGCTGAAATAAAGTCCTTCTGGACACCGTTATATGTAATGCAAAGCAGAGCTGGGTGAAGTATTCCATAGCGAGCGCCCTCAATATCACGGAGGTGACGCCGAACCTCGTAAAATGCAAGATAGCCTGGGCTATCTTTTCTGTGTAGACAGGGAAAACGGAGATGGTCAAATCCCTCGTTTTAATCCGCTGGAGCTCTCTTGCACAGCATAAAATATCAACACAGTTGGGTGATAGTGCAATCTGCACACAATACCTCGTGGTCGTTCACCAGGCTTGGGCTTCGGTTGAAGGGTCCGGTGGGACCGGTCCAAAACCGGCTCCTTCTCCAGACCAAACGCCTCTTTTAACAAGGCAGCAGTTGTACAGGTGTTATCCTCACATTTATTAGTCTTCATATGAACTATGGAATCCGTGCAACCGGAGAGAGCGTGCTCCATTTCCCCAACAGTACCTTTCAGTGTTGATATGGTAACCTCAATAGCAACTTCATCACTAGCCAGCTGTGTTTTCACGGCCTGCAGGTCAAGCTGGATAGTAGACAGAGCACCCCCGAGAGTCTCCTGGAGCTCCTTTTTAAAAATATTGCCGATGTCCTTCCTCAGTAAAGCCAGCAGCTCAAGCCTGAGTGCCGTGAAGTCAGGGTCACCGCTCGGTGATGCAGATTCAGGGTGAGAAGGGGGCTCGATCATGGCACACACACTAGGCCTCAGTCATGTCTGAATGCTACCACGGGTTTTCGTGTTCTTCCCACAAATTTTAACGTGCCACAAATTTAAAAGTGCAAATAAGGAAACTCTATATATATTATAAGTCCGAAAAGCGCAAATTAATTACAATTTTAATCGAAATCGGCAGGAGCCTCCAACTTCACATCCTACTTCATTGAATTCCGAATTCCAATTTTCACAACATACGTCTTTAATAAAAAAAAAGAAAAAATTGGTTCACAAGTTTGAATTCATTTGGGGTGTACTGTAATCAACACAGGACCAAAAATATACATACAGACAATTAGATTATTACTTCAATGGACTGAAAGTTCCAAAATGTCTTTTATTTGCCAAAGTCCAAGGCCTCTTAATTTCCTGTTAGTGATCATGATTGACTACAGCTGGCAGCTTCTCTGTTCCAGCATAAAAACGGTTTGTTTGACAGCACTCATTGGATTGACCAACACAAAGTACTATGGGAAAGTCCAAGGAGCACAATGCAGATCTGAAAAAAGTGGATGGTGGATGGTGGAGCAATTGCAGATTCCAAGATCATCAGTTATTGGGCAGTGTAATAATTGGGGGTTCCAGCAGGACAATGAACGGATGAGAGCATCCGCTGCATCTTTCCACCATCTACCTTCAACCTAATTTCATCAAGCAGCATTTTGTGAATGGAGGGTGGAGCCAGAGAAGGCGAGTGGTAAGGAATGCACACTTGTGGGGAATTCTCTTCATGAATGTTCTTTGTTGCAGGTTCTCTGGTTCAGCTTTATGTCAGGGAGACCGCAAGAATGGAGGGAGCTTCACCCCTTCTCTCTGGGCAGGGATTTCACTCGGAGCAGTTGTGCAATAAGACCCTTAATCACGCCTTTGACCAAGTGAGAGTAATCAATGGTCAGCCTATCCAGCCCAGTGTTGTGCTGTCCCACCCCTTTTTTTATTCTTAAGGATAAGTTACATAGAGTGAAGCAGGACAATCATACTCAGGAAGAAATAACTCAGTTGTTGATTTTGAGGAGCCAGCGGGAATTGGTATTCCAGGTGGCTCACCATAATCCAATAGTGGGGCACTTACAGCAGGGGGAAACATTGGACTGGCTCATTGCCCACTTTTGTTGGCCAGGCATGTTTGCCGATGGTGTGCGGCATGTCACAAATGAATGAATGCACTGGCCACCCCAAAAGTGCCATTGGGCCCACTCCCATTAATCGAGGTCCCTTTTGAAAGGTTTGGTATGGACCTCATCGAGTCATTAGATCAATCTGCATGAAGGTATTGTTTTGGGCTAGTTTTAGTGGACTACACAATGCAATACTCAGAAGTGCAGAGGCACTCTTCCACGTTATCTAATGAGTCAGGATCCTGAAAGAGACCCTGATGGATCAGGGCACACCATTCATGTCACAAACAATATGCGATCTGTATCAACCACATATGGATGGGCTGGTAGGATGGTTTAATCAAATGCTTAAAAACATGATTCGTAAGTTTGTTCAAGATGATGAGCAAAATTTGGATAAGTGGTTAGAGTCCCTGTTATTTGCAGTACAAGAGGTCCCGCAAGGCTCCACAGGGTTTTCCCTATTCAAATTATTGTATGGACAAAAGCTGCGCCGAATACTCAACCGTCATTCATGAAAATTGGGAGGAGGGACCTTCAAATAGTAAAAATAAAATTCAATAGATTCTTTACCTGAGAGCAAAACTTCAGACCTTAAGCCACATAAGACAGGAGAATGTTCTCCAGGCACAAGAACATCAATCCTGACTGTATAACAGGGGTGCCTGGATATGCGAGTTCACGGCAAGAGATAAAGAGCCCATTTTGAGCTCTAAATTACACGTCAAGTGGCAAGGGCCCTTTGAGGTCACACAGCTAGATGGGAAAGTCAACTATGAGGTAAGGTGAATGTATAGAGGCGGAGCGCAACAGAATTCCCATCTTAAATTCCTTAAACCATGGAGCGAGACGGTTCCCGTGGCTTTGGTGATGGTGGTTCCCGAGAGGGAGGAACTAGGACTGGAGGTGAATCTAAAAATCTCCCATGGTCTTGTATGGCAACCACCTCTCTCCATCCCAAATCATGGATGTTACTAAATTACATGTAGAATTTTCCAACATGTTCTCACCTCTCCCCGGTCACACTAATCTCATAGAACACCACACACAGGCAACGACAGGGGTGGTGGTGCGCAATTACCCCCATGTTGAGCATAGCCTTGAGTTCATCCCAGACTAAATTTTTTGTGTGTTTGGGCAGCTGTGTCCCGAACACACAAAAAATGTAGTTTGGGATGAACTCAAGGCTACGCTCAACATGGGGGTAATTGAAGAGTCCAACAGTGACTGGAGTAGCTTGTTGGTTTTGGTTCCCAAGACTGATGGGACGGTCTGGTTTTGCGTAGACTTTAGAAAAGTCAATGCGGTATTTAAATTCGATGCATACCCAATGCCTCGTATAGACGAACTGCTTGATTGGTTAGGTGCGGCTTATTTTTATTCAACACTGGATTTAAAAAGGGATATTGGCAGATCCCCTTGACTCCAATGGCTCGTGAAAAAATGGCCTTTTCCACTCCATTTGGGTTACAAAAATTCGTGACCCTTCCTTTTGTGCTATCCGGAGCCCCCGCAATGTTCCAGTGGCTCATGGACGCTGCATATACTGCTGCCTATTTAGATGACATTATTATCTACAATAATGATTGGCAGTGGCACATGTAGCAGCTAAGAGCTGTTCTGCGATCACTGACGCGTGCGGGATTCATGGCAAACCCAAAGAAGTGCCCGATTGAACGGGTGGAAGTAAGGTATCTGGGCTTCCACTTGGGTCGAGGGCACGTGTGTTCCCAAATTGAGAAGGCAGCCATGATTGCGACCTGCTCAAGACCCAAGACCAAAAAGGAGGTGAGACAGTTTTTGGGGCTGGCTGGCTATTATCATAGGTTTGTGCCTCGTTATTCGGATGTCACCAGCCTGCTGACTGACCTCACTATAAAGGGGACACCAGATCTGGTCCAGTGGATGAAACCATGCCAACAGGAATTCAGTAAGGTAAAAGCTCCACTGTGTGGCGAACCACTCCTAAAATCTGATTTCTCTCTTCTTTTGATTTTACAGATGGACGCATCAGAGAGGGTGATGGGTGCCTTATTGTCCCAGATGGTGGAGGGGACAGAGTGCACCCTGCTGTAAATCAGCTGTAAGTTGGCAGCAGACCAGATGACTCCCCAGCCTTAGTCTGGCGGTAATATGTGAATGGGGGGCGGAGTTGGAGAAGGTGAATGGTAAGGAATGCACACCTGTGGGGAATTCTATTTTACGACTCTGTTACACTACTACTGTGTATACATTGCACATTACATGTGTAACCTGAACTATAGATTTACTGTATAATGTGCTTGTACTAACATTAATTTCATTATCAGTAATTTCTATAGTAACAACTCATACACAGGGAATTGTATGTTGATTCTCCTCATAATCTAAGGAGAAATAGTAATAGTACCAGCTAAAAGGACCTCTTTTGTTATCTGACTTTGGAATTAAAATCTTGGGCATTGGTCTGTCCTTTAATTTTTTTTTTAAGTACAAGCATCAAAGACTATCCTAGAATCAGGTCAACATGCACATAGCAATGTCTGCCATTTTGTGCCAAAAATGACCTAAGATGCTAACTAAAGAATGCAGTGATAGCTAGCTAGCTAGACTTATAAAAACACATTTAAGAAATTAATGCAAACAAACAAACAACTTTATAAGTACCGTTTTATTTAAAATATTAACAAGTTACACACTACTGCAGACTCAAAGTGTTTTTAAGTGGTGCCAATGTTTCAGATGTCAGTCATGATTATTACCATTTCAGTAATTGGGCATTCGTTATGAGGTTCTGCCCCTTTGAGAGGTCTACCAGTCATTATTACAAGAAGTCACGCATCCAGGTGAAACAAATGAAGAGTACACTATCCAATAAACGTTGCACTCCCATTTGCCACCAAACCCACACAGCTTCGTAGAGGGGCTTATGTGTTAAAAGCCTGTTGTCCAACAAACATAAATCTTTTGTCCCATTAAAACACAGTGTATGTTGATCTGCCATATGCACCACTTTTTCACCTGCTTTTAAGGAGATTTTGATATAACCTCTGCTGTGCACTGAAACAGTCCATGTGGGAAAATTTCACACATGGAATTTTTCTTGTTTATTGCCTTTTCCAATCTAAGTCAGTATTTATGGTGTGATTTACATATTGCACATGGTTATTAGTCAAGATTAAAGATTTATGCTATTTCCTTTCATAACTATAGAAAGTTATTACATATATTATTAAATTCATTATTACATTTCACCAAGGTTATCAGTTCAGAATTTGAGTAGCTCAAATAACTCAAAAAAGCATGTGGGACATGATGAAGTGACTTTTTTTTTCTCCATGAAATCAACTGAAGGCATATTTGAATTGTGTCCACCACAAATCCATCTGCTGTGTTTGGTTCTAGGCAGTATAATAATGGATTTTTGGATAAGAGACCACTATTCACAGAGTCTAATTCGATGTGGACTTTTTGGCAAAGGGTGTATTAAGGACTCATATATAGAGCATGTGGGTACTCTATTGAAAATGAGAAATGGGACTATGCAAACCTCAAAGGCACATGCAAATGAGCATTATGATATTATATTAATGTTTTATATAAGGAATAACATATGGGATGGAAGGTTCAGTAATTAAGAAATATTCAATGATGGTATGATGTGATAGTGTTTATTCCTCTTATAATATAACAATTTGCCAACATTTACAATTTTTATTTATTAATGGAGAACATGTTTGTTTCATTTAATGTTGTGAAATGTCCTTGAGGCAAATTATTTAGTTATCACTTATTTTATAGCAGCTATTGAGTCATCCCCAGGTAAGTTTACTGTGAACACAATTCCCCCTCTCTCTTCCTGTGTGGACACCTGCTTTTTTCTCTTTGTTCCTCTGTTAACACATGTACAGACAAAGTCCCTCACCATTTGCACATTCCTTTGTCTCCCCGAATACCATTTGCATGCATTCACATACCTTCCTGAATACCATTTGCCAGTGTTCCTACGACTTCCTGAAAACCATATATATTGTTCCTATCTTACATTGATATCCTTCCTGTTTTATGCAAATATGCCTTTCCACTTGGCCAATCAATAGTTCTCCTATTGTCTCAGTTGTGTGTCAAGCATGATGTATACTCTGCCTTTCTTTGAATAAATGAGAGATCTTGCCATTTTAACTTTGTGTGCCTGTGTGTCATTTGGTAAACTCTCTCAAGGCCTTGGTGTGGGAAGTGTGTGATGGGGCGAGGGCGCCTTCTTTTTGTCTAATTTCACTTTCTCTTCTTAAGAATTGTAACAAAAAGATTCTCTATTCGAAAATCATAACATTCCCTCAATAGGCTCTCTTTTTTCACTCTCTTGAAGTTAATGAGATAAAAATGTAGCTTGTCATGTTATTGACCACCAGAAAGCACAAGGTCTTTTTTCCGGAAGCTTCTCCTATCCTGAGACTCCTTCCATAAATATTAAATAAATGTCTCCTTGAGGAAAGCTTTACCAAATAAAAAAGTAAAAGTGGTTTGTAAAATAAATTATTTATTTGTTTAATCTGAAAAAATTATAAATTTATTTTTAATTAATCTTGTACTTTTTGCAAACTTCTGTTGTCATTGTGTTCCTAAATGTTACATTATGTGCCATTTTATAGGTTTATAATACCACTCCTTATGCCATGTGATTTCATCATCTGTGTACATATAAAAATCAGTTCGTATGTGAGGTGTTAGGATTTCCCCTCACGCAAAGTGCTGTAGCACGCAGCACGTTCTGAAGCCCAAAATGCGAGGAACACTTCCGGGTTTGCATTTGACACTGACTTTGTTTACCTGCCACATGTGTATTTGTTATGGGGTATGTCCTGTATCCACTCCTGTGATATTATTGGATAATAATATTACAGCTTTTCTGAGTTTTCACAGTGACTATGTTTGGTATGTATTTAAACCACTCATGTGTCATTGTTCAGACATTGAGTGTTGAGTGTTTTTGCGGTACCAAACCTTTGTCCTTTTTCCTCATTTCTGGTTTTCTGATCTTCTTTCTAGTTTCTCATTCTGTGCTTTGCCTGCTTTATGCTCGTATGCTGATCGACTAACATTTGCCTGTCTTTGTTTATGCCTTTAGATGATATGTTCTTAATAAGCCTCTAAACTGCACTTGCATCTGCCCCAGGACTCAATTCATTACAGAAGGTGACTTTCACAAATACAGTGTAAATGATGCTGTGAATCAGGGACATGATGGTAAATGGCACATTAAATGGTTCACTCATTTATATGTAATGAGAATCAAGTAGATTTTCACTTTGACCTTTGAGTGTCCTTTTTCTTTTAAAGTATTATGTCCTAATACATTTGCAATTGGATCTGATTCTATTAGATCTTTTCCAAGACGTGCAACACATTTAAATTATCATATTTAGGAAAGACCACCTAAGTCTGTTTATAAAATCAAATATGATATATTTATACTTGCTGCTCTGAGTTAACTTTTCTTTTAAAAATGTAGTTTCATGGTAATGTATCCAAGAGGAACAGCAAGATTAGCCTGATGGTGGAACAACATTCCTTGGGTGCAAAAGTTTGCATTATTTATATTGAGAGTTTATGATGATGAATGGGCATGATTAAAAGACTGGACTGACTTTTAAAATGCTGAATTAAACTGAATTCCCAGTTTCCTTGGTAATTAGAAAGGAGGTGGGGGTGATGGCATCAAGATTGACATTTTGATGTTTGGATACTCATGATTGGCATGTTCATTTACTCTCATTGTGCACCACACAATTAAGATTTGGTATTAACAAAAACTCATAGCCAAGTCAGCCATATTTTTTTTTGCATTGCACATTCTGTCCATCTGCTACACACACACACACACACACACACACACACACACACACACACACACACACACACACACACACACACACACACACACACACACACTATTAAAAGCAGTAATAAAGAAGATCAAAGTCAATATTAAGTGTAACAACTCTTTGCTGATAATGTCATTTCAATTACACGTTTATAAAGAAATTAGCTGGTAAGTTTTTCTGAGCTTCTTGGAGAATCTGCAACAGTTTTCTGGAGATTCTGGTACCCTTTCAAAGTGAACATGTTGTGTTAGCTCAAAAACTGTTTGAAGCGCCCTCATGCATGACTGGCCTTGGAAGCTTGGGTAACATCATGCCTGGGGATCTCGTATGGATCTGGAAGAGGAGCCGGAGATGAGCGCTTGAGTTCTTGTAAGCACGTTTCTCAGCAGAGAAGCTTTTGACTCTAAAGGTAGCTCTTCTGCTGGCCCTGACATGTCTCAAGTGAGTAGGAGATCTACAAGCTCTCTCTGTTGCTCTTTCCTGCTTTGACTTTGCTCCTGGATTAGCCAAGGCCTTCCTATATCCTAGGCCGGGTTATATTCCTAAAGTGCCTACATCTGCTGCCCAGCCTGTAGTGTGCAGGCTTTCTGAGCTCCTCCGTTCCTCACACAGGGACAAGAGAAATTCCACCGACTGTTTCCATTAAGGGCTCTCTGTACTTATATCCACCGGTCTGGCCAGTAGCGTAAGTCGAAGCAGCTGCTGGTCTGCTGTGGTGACGACAGCATAGGTGATGCTGCATCGAAGCAGTACATCTGTAAATAGATAGTGGAAGCAATCTCTATCTCTTATGAGGTGCATGGCCTTGCTACACCTCTGGGCGTAAGGGCTCTTTCCACTATCGTGGTTGCCTCTTTGAAGGCATTGTATAATGGGGTATCCTTACAGGATGTGTGTGCTGCTGCGGGGTGGTCTACACCGCACACATTCTTGACCTCAAAAGTGATGTCTGACGCTCTAGTATGTTTTAGCCACATCCAAGTATGGCAAATAGCTTAAAGCATCTTATGGTCACTGAACTGCTGGCTAGTCAAAAGATGCTCCACAAACAATGTGGGCTGATAAGTGATAAACCAAAGTGATGTCTGACACTCTAGTATGTTTTAGCCACATACAAGTATGGTAAATAGCTTAAAGCATCTTATGGTCACTGAACTGCTGGCTAGTCAAGAGATGCTCCAAAAACAATGTGGGCCTTATAGATAATACATACATATACATACACATATAAACACACACACACACACACACACATAAATATATATATATATATATATATATATATATATATATATATATATATATATATATATATATATATTTATAACTAGAGCTTTTGAGTTCAAGTCTGGCCTTTGAGGGTGGAAAAGTATCCATCCCACTTGGGAAGATTCTGCTATTTCTTGTAACATAGCTCATAGTCTTAGGATAGATTTATTTAATTAGTGACAATTCAGAGCTGTGGACAGCAAACAACCAAACAGGTTAAACCAAATACACATCCAACACCAGTACTGTGCTTACTGTAAATGAAATTACAACTGCCTGGAGGTTTAATGTACTTTGTTTAACAGAAACTATACCAAATGAGTCCATAACTTAAACCAAAGCCCTCATGTAATTGGTTGAGGGGGTATTTATTTCTGGGCTTTAGTCAGAGAGTTAGACATGCATTTTATTTTATTTTTTAATTTCATTTATACAACAGGCTTACCCACAAAAAGAAGTCTACATAGTTATTTACACTAATTTGTTACTTAATTATTATGAGGGTCTATCTAAAGTTTTCGGTGTAATATTTAATAAAATAAAAATTAAATAAGTTTAAAAAACACACATAAACTTTATTATAGAAAAGTTAGTTCCTGTCAACTAATTAGATTCGTCAAGGACTATTCCAATAGTGCTAATACTTAGTATAATGGCACTGAGATATTTCATTGTTTGTACCACTCTGCTTGTCTGTGTTTACAAATACCAATTACATTAAAACCATTACTTCTTTTATTACATGCTGACAGTCAGTCTGTGCATTACTATGGCAACAGGCAATGCCCTTTCCAGTTGTGGCTTCTTTAGAATTTATTAACATTGACAGTGAAAAAAAATGTGTCAATGTAACATTTGCCAGGAAATGTTAGTTACCAGATATGAAATTCTTATTAATACAACTGTTTTTGAGTATAATAAGTATTATGAGTTGTACAAACTATGGCTATGGCTTGTGTACTGTTATTGAATAAGAGAGACAGATAGAGGAATGCTACCTATTCCATGACACTATTTTCAAGCCAAAACACACAAATGTACACTTTGTTTAATAATTTACAGCTTTTATTCACAGTAGTTCCTTGGGGTCTTTGCTGAGAGAAATTCATTATCATTGTTCCCTTCTCCAGTGGGAGTTCTAGCCCCCTAGCAAACATAAAGGAGGGGGAGATGGGTAGTGTTCAGTCTATTAACAAGCAATCAGCAGCCTGTCAGTTGCTACATAACAGCATAAGGCAGAAGATTTGCAATACTGCCATAATGTAGCCTCTTTGGCAGTCAATGGTGAGTCTAATGGTCTTATTTTAGATAGAACCTAAAATGAACCCAATGGTAATGGCTTTTTGATATTGAAGAGTGGTTCTGTAGCAGTTCTGTGAGAGTGCCATGCCCCTCAGGACTTTCATCAAAGTGGTACACAAATGCTTTGCCAGAAACCATAAAAAAAATGTATGCAGTATTCTGCAAAGCCTCTCCAGTGTTTCTGTGGGGATATTTGGAAATTTGTGGATAATTCTGTTGCAGAGAAGAAAAGAACATTAGCCATTGGCGAGAGATTAATGCCCCCAGCTTTTGCTGCAAGTTCTGGGAGTTCTGATTTCCCCTTTGGGTAAGTTTTTGAGAAAGGGAAGCTATCTATTCTCCAGTATGTTTACTACAATTGAAATTTTTACATTTAAATGTTATCATTGTAAGCATTCTACAGACAACAGAACTGACATGTACATTGCCATATGCTGTTCCCTTTCAAAGGGAACTCAACATTGTGTGAGCTTCAATCTGTGGGAAGCTCCCTCAAGTGTGACTCAAGCGTGGCTATTTGGCTATGCCAACGGTGGAGGAGGCACTTGTGAGTTACCTCTCTCCATCAATGGCGGATAATTTTGGGAGGCCAGCTTCGCCATATAAGGCCAGTTCAGCATTGCTTGGCAAAGCCTATGTAGCAGCGGGTCTTGCTTGTGGGTCACTGCATACAATGGCAGTGTTGCAGGTCTACGAAGCAGACCTACTGAGTGAGCTTAACAATGGGGAAAAAGTTGGATTTGAGGCAGTGGCAGAGCTTTGTTGTGCCACAGATTTGTCCCTCCGGGCAACCAAGCCACCGGCCTATTGTATCAACCGTTCAATGGGTAGCTTGGCTGTGGCGGAGAGGCACCTATGGCTCATCTTCTCAAGGAACGGAGGTACAGATAAGGTCTCCCTGCTGGATGTCCCTGTTGAACCTTGGGGCCTCACACCGGAACAAGAGAAGTTGTGTGCAGTAAGGGCTCTCTGTACTTACATGCATTGCTACAGCCAGTGGCTTAAGTTAGAGCAGTTGCTGGTCTATTTTGGATGCAACAGTAGATGTGATGCTGTGTTGAAGCAGCGCATCTCTAATTGGCTAGCGGAAGCCTATCACTTATGAGGTGCACGGTCTCTCTATGCCTCTTGGCATAAGGGCTCATTCCACTAGGGGGGTCGCCTCAACAAAGGCTTTATCCTTTGTTAAGGATATAAGAAGTACCCTTACAGGATGTGTGTGCTGCAGTGGGGTGGTCTACGCTGCACAATTCAATTATATTTGTAGTGCTTTCGAGAAGCTAACGCAACTTCTCGTTCCCTTCTCAGGAAACAGGGTTACATGCGTAACTCAGATGATTTTGTGGCATTCTAGTTCCAACTCAAATGACCATGTGCATTTGAATGTTAAATTTCTAAATACATACATATTTACACTCTGAATTCTCTATTGCAAATGTACAAATGAATATATGAAGTAGTATTCAGATGGACTTCCTCTCTGTAGATAATTATCTTCACATGAGGCCATTTGGAATTAGTGAACATGGATATTTATCATGAACAAATTCAAGAAAAATAACACTTCCTGTATTGTGTAGCCATACAATACATTATGTATGTAATACATAACGTATTTTATAAGTTTTTAAGGTAGTGCCCCTTTGGTGTAATACCTTTTACTGCCCTGAGTTCTTTTCTATTTATCAACAGAAATACTAAATAATTACTCTTTATGAAATGTAAACTATATCCCCTCATACAATGACAATATCTCCCATCACCGACCAACTGTCCATGATCTCAGAAAAATAAAGCAACTCAAAGTGTATACACTTATGTTTAACAATTAAGTCAGTAATCAAACCAATGTCTAAACGTTTAACAGATTTACTAATATAGACACAAAGTATTTAACATGAAAGTCAGGCATTAGACATTCAGCTTAAATTTTACATCATGTACAGTTCTCCGAATGCCTTAAGAACTTTGAAATGTCACAACAACAGAAAAATGTGTGCACAACACTCAAAAGATATAAGCTATTCACCCGGATTAATCAACAAAACCCGGCATAAACCCCATACAACAAGTTCCCCATTGCAGGCCTGAATTTAGCAGGCATACGTAGAAGCCTCAAACAAAATGGCTGCTTCACCACGAGGGCAAAAACAAATAAATGGTGCCTTGATCAAGAATGGGGTCACACTCATGCAGGGTCGTTGCAAGATAAGAATAAAAGGAGATTCACACACAGGTAGTCATTCGCGAAGTCCACAGCTCTTTTCACTGTGACAAACACAGTCACTGCACCTCCAGTCGGCTGTTCACTAACTTATTAGCAAAGTCCACAAGTGCATTAATATTCAAGTCTTAACAGCTAGCTCTTATAGCTTAACTATTATAGTCTTTCCACGGTAATATAACGTCTCTCCGAGGTTATACTCTCCACAGATAGCTTATTCCACCACTAAAGTCACATGTTGTGCTCTGGTCGACCACTTAACTTTCAGTTATGGTACTTAAAAGAAAATAAAAACAAAAAACACAGCTAGCAAATTCACACTCCTTCACGGTCTTCTCCCTCCTCCCTTGAGCTTCTGGTGACCTGTAACTCCCTTCTGATTGGTCCATTAACACATAAAAATAAACTTACACCTTTACATCCCTTTTTTTCTATACACACCTCACAATATTATTACAGCATTAAACTCCTTATGACTGTACCTTTCCCCAAACAACTATTCACAACTATAAATATACTATAAGAAATTACTCTATGAATGAATCAATTTAAATAATGACACTATTTTACACCTTAGTATACAGTGCATGTCAAGATTTCCAATTTTTCTTATTTGTTTATTTATTACCTAAACACAATAAGCCAGAAATAGAAACTTTGCCACTAGAAAAATTTTTTAAAAGTCACTGACTTTTTGTAAAGGCCAAGTTGGTTCCACAAATAGTGTCTTCCAATGGATGCTTTACAGGCCCTCATTAGCAAATAGAGTGTAGTTCTCCAATGTGAGCTTAATTTGGCAGTACAATGCAGTGCTATAAGCACTCACAGTCAGGGTTTCATAGAATCTATAGTACAATTAGGAAAGCACTTCCAAACATGTAATGCCAAAGGGCCATGTGGATCAAACTAATATTGGTCTTAAATGAGATGCTCCTAATTTGAGAGATATTGGCACAGTCCTCTGAGAGTCCTTAATAAACAACATTTTGGATATATTTTTGGTATTCTGGGTGAGAACTGGGTGAGAATGCAATCATCCTAGTTCTGATTGCAGTTGTCATGACTTTCTCTAAAAACCTCTTAATTCACCAGTGTTCACTGGGGAACTGACTGGAGTAAAACATGGTTGGTTCAATCCAGCAAAGCTATATCCAGACATATTTGGCTGAGTGTGCCACAATAGATTTTTGATTCCAACACATATTCATGTTCAGCTGCTCCCCTATTTTTAGCCGCTGAGCAAAGCTCATTTTGGATATTCGAAGTGATTTCTGCAGTTTCTCATTTGCATTGGAATGGTCAGTGATGGTGACTGCGAATGTTTGTACAATTTTTTTCTTGTGTGTTTGTTTTGTGTTTGTTTGACCACAAAGGTTTACTTATTTAAAAACAAGAACAACAACAACAAGAACAACAACAACACTTCTAAGCGGTTCAAAGAACTCTAAGTAGACTAGCTGAAAATTCATTTATATTGGTTTGAATAACCAAAAAAAAAATGCATTTAGTAAACAGAGTCTTACATTCACATTCAAAACCCAATGGATAGGATGTTTACACATCATTTGACAACATTTTTGTGTTTTAGCATTTAAGTGCTTAGTGAAGAGGTAGGTCAAGATAGTCAGTGACTCAGCGGACAACTGGGGAAGTTCATTCCACCTCCTGTGTGCTAGTAGAGAGAAAAAACCTTGATGCATGCCTTCACTGTATCTTCAAGGTTGGTGGATCAAGCGCGGTCATGCTATTGGTTCAAAGGAAACATGGATGTCAAATTAACAGCAGTTACCCAAGTACTGTATATCAAACTAAACCAAATCCTAAAAAGGGGCACTGTGAATGTTCTGCATCAGAGAGCTGCCAACAGCACAGTATGTGCAGGAATAGCATACAACAAATCAAATTTACAAATCAACCAACTTATTCAGTGATATATAGAATACCTAATTTAATTATCAGATGACATATGTTATATTGTCGGCTGGAATCTGTAAAAAAACAGAAAACATGCAAACATTTGCTTGTGTATGCAGTCACAATGATATTCAGTACATTGAAAAATGAAGTAATTTCCTCCTACATTATTTACTATTACTTAAGCCCACAGAGTATGGGGAGTAAGGCCTGAGCTAGTCCTGTGAATTTGTGACTATCTACAAATGTAGACAAAGAGTGCTATACCATGGTACCCCATATATGGGGTGGCCCAGGGAACTTTGCTAGAATCAGTAATCTTCCTTGTCCTTATTGAGGACACTACCCAAAATGCCCCCATCCCAGTATACAAGTACTTTGCTGATATAAGTGAGTTAGAGACCAGACAGTGGCAGCATCCAACTTCTTTGAATGTAATGTATGGTCTACAAATACCTAAGAAATGAAATGAAAAGAAGTGTATTGTCACGTACATATATTTAAGAACAAAAACCCTCACCAGTACAACCCTTCATGATAAATAACCCTTTCTGTGCTGCCTAGAATCAAAATACGGGAACTTGCCATCCAGCACAAAGTCTGGTGGAACAAAGTCACCTCCATGACAACAAGTGGCAGCCAGAAGCTTTTTCTTTTGAAGTGCCTCAAACACGTTTCTCAGGCACAAGGTGATTTATTAGCTAGCCACATCAGACCTATGCTGGAGTCTGCAGCCCCTGCATGGCACCCTGGACTCACCCATGCTTTGGCCTCTCAGCTGGTCCAAAAGATAGCATGCTGTATCAGTCTTGGAATAGCCTAAACCAACTGCCAGCAAGACCTTACCATCAAGGACATCCCTTCACTGGAAGAAAGGCAAGAGCAGATATGTCTCAATTTTACCTGCTTACTGAGGTCCTTCCAGTTCACAGATACTCCCATCTCAAAACCAAATATCTGGACGCATTACAAAAAACAGCACAAATATTATGACAAACTGGCCCCTACTGGATTATAGCTCCCCAATTCAATCAACAACCGTGCAATATAAAACTTTGTACTTTTTGCGACTTGTTTACTCATTACAGTGTTCAATTGTTTTTATATAATATAATTTTTTTATATTGTCAATGTTTATTTTATGTCTTCATAGATGTAAATTGGTGTGTGAATCAATCTATGACTGCAAAATAAAAATAAACCTACTACTATGTATAGTTATACGATATATAAACATATCATTGGTGATCTGCAATTTAATTAAAAAATCAATCTGATGTTATTCATAGTTTAATAATCATATTACTTTCTAAATATTCTGTAATAAAGTAGAAATACACACCTAGAAAAGAAGCATTTATGAAATATATTTGATGTAATGATGTGCAGTTAAAGCATAATAAAATCAAGGTCCAAATCTTTGATTAACTTAATAAAAATACAATGTTTTATTTGGCTTCACTGTTCGACAAAATCTAGTAAGTAGGCCCAAATTGTAGTAACTCCTTGAAGTTAACTGAAGATTTATTGAATTTTGTGGAGCTCCTATTTAGAGGCAAGTCCCAGAACCAGTGGAGAGAATGTGATAAGTTCACTTTAAATGTGCTGGTTTAACTCATTGGACTCTTGGTAATATATTTCCGTCAGAGTCTAACATGTAATAAGCTTAAACAGGAACCTTACTTCTGGGATGAGCACAGTCGAACATCTAGGATGACTCTGGGTATTCAGATATGTACTTTCATAAGACTATAGTTTCTCTAAGGATCTTTTGCTATAATGTGTAGAGAAACTTCAAAGGCTGGCCAATAAATGTGAAAATTTTGCATGGTGTGTGTTTTAGTTCTGCCAAGTTAAAAGAATGGAAGGGAGAATTTTTTTTTTTAACATAACGGTCACACTGCACTCAGCTAATGCCATTAAAGAGTAGGATAGGTATTGTTAATGTATTGAACCTTTTTTTTATTCTTTTTATCATGTGATTGTAGAAAGTTATTCGAGAAAATTGTAGAAGTTTTTTTTTTTACTATGTTTCTACATGAGTCTTAACAGAACAGGTAAAAGTGCACCTTTTAAATGGACAATTGAGTTTAAATGCAACAACAATTAAGAAGTTGGTTTTTCCAAACAACCATTTTTTAAAAAATATTCATTTAAATAGAATATCTAGGTAAGCACTTTTTTTTGGACATATTATGTATGTCATCTTAAGGAGTAAAAGTTACCATGATGTAAGCCAATTATATTGCACAATAAGCACGGGAAGTATTTTACTGTGTCAGCATGATGTGGTCCAGAATTTACTGATCTTTATTCAGCATTTAAAATTTCACTTACTAGACAACACTCTTTCTGAAAGACAATTAAAGACTGAATGAGACTACATTCATTTGCCACATTCACAAAGATGTCCTTCATACTTCCATGTCCTTGAAAATTGAGAAGACTCAGAAAACCATTATAAAAATAACAACTTAGTGTCTTTATGTTACTATCTCTGAACTATTCTTTAAATGTAAATAACAACTATCACAGAGTGTATATGTGTGAATAGATAGATAGATAGATAGATAGATAGATAGATAGATAGATAGATAGATAGATAGATAGATAGATAGATAGATAGATAGATAGATAGATAGATAGATAGATAGATAGATTTTTGAAAAGCATTTACTGGTATATAATGTCTCCTCTGTTTGATCCTTAGAAGCAGATATTGCCTCTAGTCTAGTAGACTGAAATTGACTTGTGCTTTTGTATGGCTAACTTATGTCATTTGGAGCCCATGCAATTATCTATACTTGACAGATACAGTTTGCAATTATACATTTTTGTCCTATAATGTCCTATGTATGTGTGTGTCACATTCATGTGAATAAAGCATTATCCAACTGCTTGCGCCCATAAGCTTCATATCAATCCAATTCACATCTCTAGTCCCAACAAGTGCATCTCATATTTGTATCTGTTAAGAAAACTTTATTTATTCATACCGAATTATATGTTTGCATTTAGTAACATCCCTACTCCTTAGATTTTTACTGATTTCGATTCTAGAGACTGATCATCTGCAACAGGCACCAGCCAGATAATATGTCTTATGCAAGATTTAATATTGTGTCACTGAAATGGTCAGTTAGGTAAGAAACATATGCTGGTCTTTGTTTCTAGGCAGCAAAATCGACATTCATGCATTTGAATCTACAATAAGCCAGTGACTGTCATTGAGGAATGGTATGTGTTAAAAACGATAGAGTAGTAACACATGTCACATCGCGAGATGTAAGAAAGTAGGATACTGATGCAAGTGCAGTTAAACGGTTTTATTATAGAAGATAAATGCAGACAATTCCAAATCATAATCCAAAACGTCAAGACAGGCAAAGGGTCAAGCAATCGGCAAACAGGCAAAAACTGGGCAAAGCGGAAATCACAATGGGGAATCGAGAAAAAAGGTCATACACATGAAACATGAACCAAGAAACTAAGACTGGGAACTGGGAGTGGAAAACACCAGTGTGGACAAGGGGAAATAATCTAACGTTAACCTAAATAATCTAGAGAACTCTATCTAATACTCTCTGCGAGGTGTAATTTGAAGTGAGCAGTATATATCCCGAAAATAATCAGCATTAAGTGCGCGTGTCCACAGTAAACAATGTCAGGGTTATCAACATCCGAAGAGCATGCGCTTGCTGAGCACTTGTGCACGTAGCTCATGCAAGCACATGCTCTCCATCTCTCATAGCGCGCTGCCAGAAGGAGAGATCGTGAGAGAACAGCAGAAGCTGCAGCCCTTCTGGCCTGTCGGTACCTTGCAACTGCCTCCGGAGTCAGACAGTTATAGACAGTCCATGACTAGCACAAAAGTCCAATAGTTTAGATCAGGGAGGCAGTTCCTCCCAATCATGCCTCTCCAGTTATCTCCATCATTGCACATGTGCGCGTTGAAGTCCCTCAGCAGAACTATGGAGTCCCCTACTGGTGCCCCATACAGGACTCTATTCAGGGTCTCCAAGAAGACAGAGTACTCTGAACTGGTGTTCGGTGCATATGATATTTTGTTAGAAAATTATTCTACTAGAAAAAAGAACCTTGACTATTTGAAACCATAAAAGCTTTAGCAATCAATATCGCCTTCGCTTCTGTCCAAGTCAATCACTACCTCTCTCTCTCTCTCTCATATTATTATTATTATTATTATTATTATTATTATTATTATTATTATATGCTGAAAGAGGCCACTGCTATTACGGAATACCATCACCATGATGTACTTGGTACTTGGTGTACTTGGTCTGCAACAATGCTTAGGTAGGTGGTATGTGTCAAAGTAACATCTAAATGAATACCAGGACCCAAGGTTTCTCAGCAGAACAGAACATTGCCCAGAGCATCACTCACCCTCTGCTGACTTTTTTTCCTCCCATAGTGCATCCTGGTGCCATCTCTTCCCCAGGTAAGTGATGCACATACACCCAGTTGTCTACATGATGTAAAAGAAAATGTGATTCATCAGGCCACCTTCTACCATTGCTTCATTGTCCAATTCGAATGCTCACATGCCCATTGTAGTGGACAGGGATCAGCATGGGCAGGCTGACCGATCTGTGGCTATCCAGCCCTATACGTTTCATACGTACATAATACGATTACATGTTCCGTCACCTTTCTATCATAGCCAGCATAAACCTTTTCAGCAATTTTGTGCAACAGTAGTACTTCTGTGGGATTAGACATGCTACCCTTTCTCTCCATGCATATCAATGAGTGGTGCCCATGACCCTGTTTCTGGTTCACCAATTGTGCTTTGATGGCCCGAATTTAGCCTATTACCCAAAGACAATTAAAATTCAACCTAGAAGCAAATTATCACATCCGTAAACCCAATTGGAGATAGAGAAAAGATGACCAGCCATGAGTGAGGAAAAGCAAGGGTCCAGTTTTTATTTCGGTCCACCACATGAGATCCACACCAATGAGTTACCATTAGGTAAAAAAAAAAACAAGCCTTTCACGATAACCATTAGGAATGAAAATGGGAGAGAAAAGAAAACAATTTGGAGTGATGACCTTGATCTCACTGCACAGATGCCATGTAATTCAACCATTCTTATAAATGGCTCCTCATGGATGGTTCTCTCGGATGGTTCTCTCTTACAAATTTAAGGCCCTTGTCTACAGCATGCCCGACCATTCCCTGCGAGACAAGAATCTTTATTCTCTGCATTATGAGTAAGTTTCTTTTACCCTTTTTCTGTATTTCTGGTTTATAATTTACTTCCATATCTGTTTTATATTTCTATTTTATATATGGTTATACTACTTGCAAGTGGTTTACTGTACTCCCTACATCATAATATTATTATATTATCCTTATAATATCTTAATACTTCTTTTTTATTTATTCTTGTAAAGTTCTAATGTTATGTGTGTGCGTTCGGGCCTTCGGGAGTGTGTGTTAGAGAGAGAGGGAGAGACAGAGAGAGTATGTGTGTGCTATGTCTGCACGCCTGACCTTGACTGTGTAATAGTGTGTGTGTGTTATCTATGTATGTGCGTTTCCTTTACTCTCTCTCTCTGTGACTATTAAACCATAGTGTGTTAATCTTAAAATGTGAATCTTGTTCATCAATATCCACCTAATACCGCCTCTGTGTGTCTAGGTGCCCATCATTTTTCCCTCTTTCATTTATTGGAAGGGCTGGATTTGGATTCGAGCACCAGCCACCAAATCGTGCATCTCACTGCTGATTTTCAATAAATTTACCTATTACTCATACTAGGTCTCCCTCGTGTTTATTTTATGTATATTTTTAAACCACAACAGTTTCCTTAGAACACATTTTGTAGGTACTAACCACTGCATGCCAGGAACACTCCACAAGACCTGTTGTTTTGGAGATGCTCTGACCCTGTCATCTAGCCATCACAATTTGGTCCTTTGGTGTGTGTATATATACATATACATATACACATACATGTGTAGGGAAGATGTGAAATGTTTCTCCCAGGCTTGGGGGGGCTCTGTTCTGTGAGATTTATTGTGTGAGTGAACCCTTCTTTACATGGGTGGAGCTGTTGTTGATTCAGTTCTGTTTTCTTGTGGAAAGGTAAGGAGGGTTGTGGCTGTTCTCTAGTAAATCTATTTAATTTCTTACATTTATTTTGGCTATCCATGTTATTTCAAGAAATATATTGATGTTAAAGGTGTTAACTAATATATATGTGCATTTATTTTTGATGGATGGTTTATTATTTCATGTGTTGTAAATCACATGTGATGGGATATATTTATTGGTAACTAACAGTTCTGTTTTCTTGTGGAAAGTTTTTTTATGTGCATGAGCGTGAATAAAGGAAAGCTTCACTACTGTGACAGCCACGATATCAATGATAATTTATGATTATTTGCTTTGTGATTACAAGAAACATAAGATATATACAACGCATTCACTTACAGCATTAGTTTGCACTTTGCTACACTGTTGATATTATTACATTTCACACAGTGTATTGCACACTACATACACAATGCGTGCTGCACAGACGTGAAAATGGAAAGAAGTGGAAGAGAAATGCAGGGGCTCCATGAAACTACCCCTCATCGACGTCGTCCCCAAGTATCACTAAGGCAGCCTTTACAGGCCACCCCATGGTTGCCAGTCCCAAACTGACATCCATGCCAATGCCACTAACGTTCAGGCTTCACCAAACATGGCCAACAGAATGCCAACTAACATGTCCCCCTCTCCAAATGACCCATACCTGCCCCCATTGTTGACTGTGCTGCCTAAAACTTACATTTCTACTTATCCATGTATGGTGTACCCAATATATACACTTCTTCACATGGCCTGCACTCCCATGCTGCAATGGCTATTTCACCCCAAATCAACTTTCCTGGTCATCCAACAGCCACTCGGGTTCCTCCATCATACCTTACCTTACATTCAAACTGTGCCGTTGTGTCCTCCTCACCTCGTGTTTCTGCTCCTATGACAGTGCCAGTGCCTCATGGTTCATATATGTATGCGCAACAACCCATTTCAGTGCAAAGATTGCAGACTGCACTTCCGCATGTGGCTCAACAGCAAGACGCATACATTCATGCCTCTGCAATGACCACGCCACAGCCCAGCTTTACACAGACACATCAAGTTAGAAATGTGCAAGCGTTGGTCCTGATTGCAGGATACTTATTGAAGATTGGATAAGAGATATGCAGTACTTGATGCTGGAGGAATGCCCGCAAGCCTGTCCTTTGCTACTGTAGTGCGACATTTGAGTGGTGAAGTGGAGAAATGTGTAAAGCTCTTATTGACTCGGGCTCTCAAGTAACCACAATTACTGATGAGTTCTGGCGCCGACATCCTGTCCTATGTTTTCAGGAATTGCAGCCATCAGACGTCCCCGCAGGTCAACCCGTATCCTATGTTGGTGTGCTTTTTATTAACCTCAGGTTTTTGGGAAGGGTCTACCCAAATGTTCCTGCTTTTGTTGTCCCTGTAAAAGAGTACCGGTCCAGCATTCCATTGCTCATTGGGACTAATGTAATAAGAGTTACCAGAAATTACCTCCAAGCGTCATATGGCAGAAAATATCTGGCCAAAGTGAAGCTGACAAATCCTGAGTGGCACTCTGCACTGGTTGATGTGTGCAAAAGTGAGCCTGATGGGGCTAAGGGTAAAGTGGGCCAAGTACAGTATACTGGCCACAGTATAAGGATACCAGCTAGTAACGAGCAGGATGTTGTTGGCCGAATAATGGGTGGACGGAAGGGAACACACTACACAGTTCTAGTGGAGAGCCAGTCCTCAAAAAGGGTTCCAGAAGGCCCCATGGTTGCCAGGCTGCTTGCTAATGTGGAGAAAGGTTGTGTTCCCATCAGGCTCTTGAATCTGTCTGAAAAAGATGTGATTGTCCACCCAAGGACCCCGCTTGCTTTCCTTGTTCGGAATGTCATTGAAGAGGAACAAAAGTGCCAAATGCCATGCCATAACCAGTCAACGCGTCGGAGTCGGTGTGAGGGGTCAGTGTCAGCGTCTTTATCAAAATCATCAGCAGACTACCAGGGTTGAGACTGTTAATGGTACGACATGTGGAGTTGATCTTGGTGCTGCAGCAGTGGACAGTGGGAGCAGTTGGCTTTGCTCCAGGATTTGCTGAGGATAAATGCTGATGTCTTCTCCAAACACTCCATGGACTATGGACATACCACCACTGTGCAATATGAGATACCTCTGGTAGACCCAAAACCTTTCTGCCTCCCTTATAGCAAAATACCCCCGTCTCAGTACCAGGATGTGCGGAAGGCTGTATCAGAGATGTAAGAAGCTGGAGTCATCCGTCCAAGCAAAAGCCCCTATGCATCCTCCATCGTTGTTGTTTCTAAAAAAAAAATTGCTCCCTGAGGATATGCGTGGACTACAGGAAACTGAATTCCTGCAGTACCAGAGACGCTTTTCCGCTCCCAAGAATAGAGGAGGCATTGGAGGCGTTGGGACAGGCAAGGTTCTTCTCGACTCTTAATTTTACATCTGGTTACTGGCAAGTAGAGGTGGCTGAACACGACAAGCTCAAAACTGCTTTCAGCACCCCCATGGAGTTATATGAGGCTAACAGAATGCCGTTTGGTCTGCAGAATGCCCCATCAACCTTCCAAAGATTGATGACCTGCTGCTTTGGTGATCTGAACTTTGAGAGCCTCCTTATCTACCTCAATGACATAATTATCTTCTCGAGGACTTTTCAAGAGCATCTTGAATGGTTGGAAGTATTGTTCAGCTGGTTCCGTAAACATGGGTTGAAGCTGAAGCCTCAAAAGTGTAGTCTACTGAGGAAAGAAGTTCAATACCTTGGACATGTGGTGTCCGCGGAGGGTATTTATACAGATCCTGAGAAGATAAACAGAGTCCGCGATTGGAAACGACCGTCAAGTGTGAAGGAAGTGCTGGGGTTCGTTGGTTTCTCTGGGTACTACAGGCGGTTCATCAAGGGGTATGCAACGTTTGCGGCACCCTTGTATAGACTTACCTCTGGAGACCGAAAGAAGAAGAAAAGAGGGGTGAAAGGAACTTCTGGACCTGTGAAACCGTTTGAGTGGTCAGATGAATGTGAGAGAGCATTTGAAGCCCTGAAGGAGAGGCTGACTACAGCAGTAGTTCTGGGCTACCCCAACTTCAGCTTTCCATTTGTACTGCAAATGGATGTTTCTGGTGAGGGTCTTTGGGCAGTCCTTGCACAAGTTGAAGATGGTGTGGAAAAAGTAATTGCTTATGCAAGCCGAGGTTTGAGACCACCTGAAACCCAATACCCTGCGCATAAGTTAGAATTTTTGGCTTTAAAGTGGGCTGTTACAGATAAGTTTTTTCATCACCTTTATGGACATAAGTTTTCTGTGCTGACTGACAACAACCCACTTAAATATGTGATGAGAACAGCGAAGTTGGACGCCACAGGTCAGCGTTGGGTGTCACAGCTTAACATGTTTGACTTTGATATTGTGTACAGGCAAGGGAAGTCCCATTCTAAATCCTCCACATGGCAAGACCAGTCCTGCAGAGATGAGTCAGGGAGGAAGGAAGACGTTAGTGAGCAATCGGAGGGAACTGTGTGCAAGGGGAGAGGGTTTCTGGACAGGGTTGATGAGCTAGCCAATCCGTTTGATGGAGCGGGTACTGATGCACTGCCTGCAATGACAAAGCTGGAGATCAGAGGATGTCAAAAGGAGGACCCTGTCATTGGGCCAGTCCTACATTACACTAAACAGACACTAAACAAAAAGCCAAGACGTGGAGAAAGATTGGAAAACAGCAAAGATGCACGGCTTCTCTTAAAAGAGTGGATGAGGCTGGTGGTCAAAGATGGAATTCTTTATAGGCAAGTTAAGAATGTTCAGGTACGGTCCATTGCTCAGCTGGTCTTGCCAGAAAAAATGTGACTTTTGGCTAAAACAAGTCTTCATGATGACTCCGGTCATTTGGGATTTGAACGTACCTTATATCTGTTTCGGGAACAATTCTTTTGGTCGAGAATGCAGTGTGAAATAAAGTCCTGGTGTGAGCAGTGTGAAAGATGTTGTCTGAGGAAAACTCCTACTGGAAATAGGGCTCCGCTGATGAGCATTCGCACTAATGCCCCTATGGAATCATCTGCATGGATTGTCCTGAGAAGTCTAAGGGAGGAATAGAGAATCTCCTGGTTGTCACCGATCATTTCTCAAGATTCGCTAAGGCTTACCCCACAAAAGACCAGAAGGCTGTTACCGTGGCAAGGATGCTGTGGAAAAATTTCTTCTGGTTTCCCAGCAAGACTCCATGCAGATCAAGGCAGAAATTTTGAGAGTACAGTGGTAAAGGAGTTGTGTACGCTGACAGGAATTACAAGGACACATACTAGCCCCTACCATCCTGCAGGGCAATGGGACTACAGAGAGATTTAACAGATAAGAAAGCTAAAAGCCACATGTTCCAACCTGGTGACAGAGGGATGGTGAAAGTGTGTCATGTTGAGGGGAAACAGAAGTTGGCTGATAAGTGGGAACCATATGCATATATTGTGGTGAAGAAACAGCCAGGAATTCCAGTTTATGTGGTTCGTCCAGAAGATGGTGACAGAGTAATCTTCTGCCCCAGTGTATGTTTTTCCCGGTGAGTTACAAGTGCCTTGCCCGAGCAGATCCTGACATGGAGGAAAGGAGGGGCTCTGTTCTGTGAGATTTATTGTGTGAGTGAACCCTTCTTTACATGGGTGGAGCTGTTGTTGATTCAGTTCTGTTTTCTTGTGGAAAGGTAAGGAGGGTTGTGGCTGTTCTCTAGTAAATCTATTTAATTTCTTACATTTATTTTGGCCATCCATGTTATTTCAAGAAATATATTGATGTTAAAAATGTTAACTAATATATATGTGCAGTTATTTTCGATGGATGGTTTATTATTTCATGTGTTGTAAATCACATGTGGTGGGATATATCTATTGGTAACTAACAGTTCTCTTTTCTTGTGAAAAGTTATTTTATGTGCATGAGCCTGAATAAAGGAAAGCTTCACTACTGTGACAGCCACGATATCAATGTCCTCCTCATTCATCCACCATAAACACAACACAGAGACATTTCGAGGGGAGCACACCGACGAAGAGGGTTACACATACATATACAGTATCTCACAAAAGTGAGTACACCCCTCACATTTTTGTAAATATTTGATTATATCTTTTCATGTGACAACACTGAAGAAATGACACTTTGCTACAATGTAAAGTAGTGAGCATACAGCTTGTGTAACTGTGTAAATTTGATGTCTACTCAATATAACTCAACACATACCCATTAATGTTTAAACCACTGGCAACAAAAATAAGTACACCCCTAAGTGAAAATGTCCAAATTGGGCCCAATTAGCCATTTGCCTCCCCTGTGTCATGTGACTTGTTAGTTTTACAAGGTCTCAGGTGTGAATGGGGAGCAGGTGTGTTAAATTTGGTGTCATTGCTCTCACACTTCCTCATACTGTTCACTGGAAGTTCAACATGGCACCTCATGGCAAACAACTCTCTGGGGATCTGAAAAAAAAGAAGTGTTGCTCTACAAAAAGATGGCCTAGGCTATAAGAAGATTGCCAAGACCTTGACACTGAGCTGCAGCATGGTGGCCAAGACCATACAGTGGTTTAACAGGACAGGTTCCACTCAGAACAGGCCTGGCCATGGTTGACCAAAGAAATTGAGTGCATGTGCTCAGTGTCATATCCAGAGGTTGTCTTTGGGAAATAGACATATGAGTGTTGCTAGCATTGCTGGAGAGGTTGAAGGGGTGTGGGGTCAGCCTGTCAGTGCTCAGACCATACGCCACAAACTGCATCAAATTTTTCTGCATGGATGTCGTCCCAGAGGAAAGGCTCTTCTAAAGATGATGCACAAGAAAGCCTGCAAATAGTTTGCGGAAGACAAGCAGACTAAAGACATGCATTACTGGAACCAAGATAAACTTGTTTGGTTCAGATGGTGTCAAGCGTGTGTGGCGACAACCAGTTGAGGAGTACAAAGACAAGTGTGTCTTGCCTACAGTCAAGCATGGTGGTGGGAGTGTCATGATCTGGGTCTGCATGAGTGCTGCCAGTACTGGAGAGCTACAGTTCATTTAGGGAACTATGAATGTCAACATGTACTGTGACATACTGAAGCAGAGCATGATCAGTATGCAGTATTCCAGCATGATAACGACCCCAAACACAACTCCAAGACGACCACTGCCTTGCTAACGAAGCTGAGGGTGAGGGTGATTAACTGGCCAAGCATGTTTCCAGAGTTAAACTCTATTGAGCATCTGTGGGGCATTCTCAAACAGACGGTGGAGGAGCACAAGGTTTCTAACATCAACCAGCTCCATGATGTCATCATGGAGGAGTGGAAGAGGACTCCAATGGCAACCTGTGAAGCTCTGGTGAACTCCATGCCCAAGAGGCTTAAGGCAGTGCTGGAAAATAATGGTGGCCACACAAAATATTGACACTTTGGGCCCAATTTGGACATTTTTACTTAGGGGTGTACTCACTTTTGTTGCCAGCGGTATAACATTAATGGCTGTGTGTTGAGTTATTTTGAGGGGACAGCAAAGCTGTACACTCACTACTCTACATTGTATCAAAGTGTAATTTCTTCAGTGTTATCACATGAAAAGATATAATTAAGTATTTACACAAATGTGAGGGGTATACTCACTTTTGTGAGATACTATATATACAGTGCTTTGCGAAAGTATTCAGCCCCCTTGAACTTTTCAACCTTTTGCCACATTTCAGGCTTCAAACATAAAGATATAACATTAAAATTTTTTGTGAAGAATCACCAACAAGTGGGACACAATTGTTATGTGGAACGAAATCTATTGGATATTTTTAACTTTTTTAGCAAATAAAAAACTGAAAAGTGGTGCGTGCAAAATTATTCGGCTTCTTTACTTTCAGTGCAGCAAACTCACTCCAGAAGTTCAGCGAGGATCTCTGAATGATCCAAAGTTGTCCTAAATGACTGATGGTGATAAATAGAATCCATCTGTGTGTAATCAAGTCTCTGTATAAATGCACCTGCTCTGTGATAGTCTCAGGGTTCTGTTGAAAGTGCAGAGAGCATCATGAAGACCAAGGAACACACCAGGCAGGTCCATAATACTGTTGTGGAGAAGTTTAAAGCTGGATTTGGATACAAAAAGATTTCCCAAGCTTTAAACATCCCAAGGAGCACTGTGCAAGCGATCATTTTGAAATGGAAGGAGTATCAGACCACTGCAAATCTACCAAGACCTGGCCGTCCTTCTAAACTTTCAGCTCAGACAAGGAGAAGACTGAGAAAGCCATTTCTCAAAGATATATATAAAAAGTCTCGTCTAAAGTTTGCCACAAGCCACCTGGGAGACACACCAAACGTCACACCAAACATTGAGAAATGGCTTTCTTCTTGCCACTCTTCCATAAAGGCCAGATTTGTGCAGTGTACAACTGATTATTGTCCTATGGACAGACTCTCCCACCTCAGCTGTAGATCTCTGCAGTTCATCCAGAGTGATCATGGGCCTCTTGGCTGCATCTCTGATCAGTCTTCTCCTGGTCTGGTGTGTTCCTTGGTCTTCATGATGCTCTCTGTGCTTTCAACAGAACCCTGAGACTATCACAGAGCAGGTGCATTTATACAGAGACTTGATTACACACAGGTGGATTCTATTTATCACCTTCAGTCATTTAGGACAACAATGGATCATTCAGAGATCCTCGCTGAACTTGGAGGCTGTTTGCGCACTGAAAAATTTTGGCGTTTTTTTTTTTTATTTGTTAAAAAGTTAAAAATAATAGACTTTCCACTCAACAATTGAGTCCCACTGTGTTGGTTCTTACAAAAATTCATATCTTTATGTTTGAAGCCTGAAATGTGTGGCAAAAAAATTAAAAAATTTAAAAACCAATATTTTTTTCAAGGCACTGTATATATATATATATATATATATATATATATATATATATATATATATATATATATATATATATTTATTTACACAAACACACACACACACAAACAGTGCCCTCCACTAATATTGGTACCTTTGGTAAATATGAGCAAAATAGGCTGTGAAAAAATTGTCTTTATTGTTTAACCTTTTGATCTTTTGTTAAAAAAAAATCACAAAAATACTCTACTTTCATGGATATCAAACACTGGGAGGAAACATGAAGAAACATGAAAAACCATGCCATACTCCTTACTCAACCGAAGTTCATGATCAAACCAGGCACCCTTGACAGCAATGCTGCCTGCTGTGTAAAAAGTAGAAGGAAAAAATAAATAAAATGCTTTAAACAGTTGTACAAGACATGAAGACTTGTGTTTTTTGCTAGACACATATAATTCTGTTTTTTTTTTTGTTGTTTTTGTTTTTTTTGTGGGGCTGTATGTATTTGAGATATGTGATCATTAGAGACTGCAAATGATTTATGTTCCCTAATGTGACTTATAATCATCATTCATCTACCAGTACAGTGGCATTAGGCCTCTAAGTCTCAGAGCTGCCTCTCTCACTGAATAAGAGAGTGCTGGAAATATATTAAAAGAAAAATAAAGGAAAAATCTAGACAAGATGAAACAATCCATGTGAATTTAAAATCTGTCAATAAGGAGAAACAGTTTAGTACTTACACAGTCATTAATAAAAAGAGTTACTATAAGCTATGTTATTGTTGCTCTATATGACATATGAAATATACTTCTAGAAATTATATTTGGCTAATAAAATTTGGTGGTTTCATACTGGAATACATCAATGACATGTATATTATACCATAGGCCAGGTCTTAATCAATATTATTGACTAAAGCAAGTGAGCTCTCCATCAATCTGTTGTTCTTTTTGGTGAAATGGAGTGAGGTTACATTTGGTCTGTGAACATTACACAATTTTAACAAGCCTTCTGAAAGTCATTAACATGTAATTTTTTAATAATAATTATAATTATAATTATAATTATAATAATTAAATATAGCTTCAATGAGCAATTATGGGGCCAAGCACTACAAAGGCAAAGTAAGGAGATAAGCAAGCATTATTTTAGCATGGTCAAGATTTTATGACAAACCATTCAGAAGTTAGTTACTTTTTCAATACCTCGTGAACTCTAGGTGGCACTGTTCCAAAACTGTGCAGGTACTCTCATGTTATGATGCCCAGGACATATAAAAAGTGTGTATATGACTGGTCTATAAGTTTGTTCTGACTATGCTAAAATATTATGGAGATATAGCATCACATACCTTTTGGCAAGCTTGCTTTCAAATTCATTTGTGCATCATTTGAGAACAGTTTAACCAATCAACTTAAGTTACATAACTTTTTATCTGCATGGTCTGAAGATGATCTGTTTCAATTTTGGTGAAAATTGGCTGAACGGTCTAGGAGGAGTTTGAAAAATGCCGGACAAGAAGTTTAGCTGACCATGGCCTAATTGGTAGCATTGTTCTAGGCCTGAGGCAAGGAATCTAAGAAGACCAATCACATGACAATGGGCAAATGTAATCAAAAGCATTTAACATTTTTAAAAATTGCATTATAATTGACCACAAGATGGCGCTGGTCCAAAACAATGCAGGTACCCTCAATTATGATGTCAATGACAGATACAAACTTGGCCTGAATATGTTAATGCATTACAGAGGTATAGCCTCAAATCCATTTTGGTGTGATCGGCATTGACTTCGTCTGCAAGTTATTCGAGAATGGTTTGGCTTATCAAACAGATTTTGATAACTTTTTGCCAGCATGGTCTGAAGATGATCTGTTACGAATTTTGTAAAATTGGACAGATGATCTAGGGCAGGGGTGTCCAATCTTATCCGGAAAGTTCCGGTGTGGGTGCTGGTTTTCATTTCAACCAAGCAGGAGCCACACCTGATTCCAATGGTTTAATCAGTTGATTTTGGCTTACAATAGACTCAGGTGTGGCTTTTGCTTGGTCGGAATGAAAACCTGCACACACGCTGACCCTTTCCGGATAAGATTGGACACACCTGATCTAGGGTGATTTCGAAAAGTAGGTTTTTCAGAAAAGTCAAAATTGCGGACAGGAATTTTAACTTACCGTGGTATAATTACAGCCATTTAAGACTAAATTAAAAATGGCTGATCATCAAAATGGCTGACATAAGAAAATGTCAAACAACTAATATCAAACAACTTGTTATGAATCTGGAGAGATTCACGATTTTAGGAAAAACCAGTCATAAGTTTTAAGCAAAAATGCTTTTGCATATTTCATGACCACTGTTATGAGGGTGGTGTTCTGAAACTTTACATGTAGAAACCTTACATGTACAAGTCATGATGGATATGACATACTAAGTTTGGTCTGAATACGCTAAAGAGTTTCGGTGATATAGCCTCATGTCCATTTTGGTGTGGTCGCCTTCAGATTCATTTATGCATTGTTCATGAACGGTTTGACCTAGCAAAAAAGCTTTTAGTAATCTGAATATAATATATTTTGTATTTTGGGATGAATAGCCTAGGAGGAGTTGGAAAAATTGTTTTTTTTGGAAAATTTTAAATGGCTGAAAATCTAGTTGGAAATTCAAGAGGTGGATGCACTGTTTTAAGTACAATGATATATTGTTTATATAATCCTGTCATTATTGGTTTGATAGGATCTCAAAATACAGTATACAGTACTGGAAGTGCAATCAGTACAACCTGGTATTACTCTGCATTGGGTACTGTGACTGACAAATGTTACATTGACTGATTCAGGCATAGAATTATTGACATTCAGTCAAGCCATTCAGACTGCTACTGGGAAAACATTTGTAGTCATATTCATTTAAATGTTTATATATTTTAATTCTGTTTTACTACACTTTCACTTTTTTTTACATTATATATTTTCTGCATTAAAGAAAATAATGTTCTTGTCAAACCTTAGGACATGTGGGATTTTAGTGTAACCTTTGACTGTTCTCTAAATAGCCTTTTGGATTAAACAAAAGAGACAAATGCCTTCAAAGTCTATCAGGTGTGAGATATATTGCAATAACCCCTCCCTCCCTGTCTTGCAAAAAGGCCAAGGGAGCCTAAGGAAATAAATAATCCAGCCTAAGGGTTTTGTTGTCATTTTATGATTGCAGATGTACAAAGGACACAAAAAATACAGTGAATAAAATAAGCCACTTCCTACTTAGTGGGTAAAGAGGGGAGTACACTATGGGAGATGGTACATCCTCCTTCATGCACTTAAGCGTGTCTAAAAAAAAACAGTCAATCCAAATACATATAATTAATCACACTAATTATCAGGGTAGCCACCCATCCAGTTTTCACCGTGACAGTCCTGGTGCTTATTTTTATCTGTTTCTTTTTGCAATGTTCTTTCAAATTGTGTGTGTGTGTGTGTGTGTGTGTGTGTGTGTGTGTGTGTGTGTGTGTGTGTGTGTGTGTGATGTGTGTGTGATGTGCATGTGTGTGCGTAATAAAACCATCTTTAAAATCCAAAATAAAATCCCCCCCAAAAAAAAAGTGAAAAAAAATAAACAATGTGCCAGTCTTGGCAAAGCACAGATATTCATTCAAGATATATTTGGAAATTGTGGACTGACCTCTATAAGTTTGTTTTGCAGAACAAACCTCTAATAAGTACAAAATACAGCTCCAGCAAACATTTGGAGTGAAAACATTAGGACTTAGATATTTTGGCATGTTGAAAAGGTGGTAAACCTAATAATTATTGTGTAAAATGTGTGCACTTATAAGAATGTCTGCTATGAGATGTGATGGGTATGACTGGGGATCACTGCCTATGTAATCAAACTGCCTATGTACCCATCTGATACTTGTTTAGTCCATGTTTTGCTGACATAAGACTTTAAACAAACAAACAAACACACTGCTTAGAAATATTGGGTACATAATCAATTCGTAACAAGTCAGAGACATTAAACAAATCCAAGACCTTCAAGACAACAAAATGTATGGGAAAATTCACAATGGTATTTTATTGTGTCTCACAAAATATTTGGTCAATAATTATGGAGCATGAGAAAATTTGGAGGGTAATGGGTAGCAAGTGTGGTGTGGAAACATTTGAAATGCCAAGATAGACTTCATTCCTTTTCATAGAGATAGTCTTACTTTCCTTTAAATGATTGTAGGCAATTCCATTACTTTTTCTTTACTACTATATCTATTATAACTGAACAAAAAGTAAGGCACATTAAATTAATAATAACGTGTTGCTCCAACCAGAGTAGCACAAAAAACGGAAATGAAATGTGGAGTAAAGGGATGTTCTTAAAAGTTAGCATCAACTAATGTACTTCAATGTACTTCCGATAGAGGGAAGTGTTGTGACAGAAAACATAATACAATTTCCATGCCATGAGGAGAGAAGGAGGGAAGGCATAAGTACAAGGATCTGAGAAGAAGATGTGTTTGATGTTCTAGTGGTGTGTGTGTGTGTGTGTCCCTTGTATGAACCTGTGAGAAAGAAACAACCTTAACCTTAAAGTTAAAGGTGGAAAAAAAGATTACTAATGCTTTGTGAAAACATAAATTCTAACCATAACAAACTGTATGGAATTAAATTATTTCTAAGGACTGCATAATTATAAAAACATAATTATACAACATCATGACACAAAATCCCCAATAAAAAGCACTAATGTGTGTGCAATCTGATAAACTGATTTTATAATTACTGTGCTGCCCACTAATATTGGCACCCTCAGTAAATATGAAAAAAATGTCTTTATTGTTTTGTATTTAATCGTTTGTTCAACAAATTCATAAAAATATACTCTGCTCTTATGGATATGAATCAATTGCAAACACAAAACAGGTTTATCCCCCCCAAAAAAATCTTTGTTAAATATAGGTGTGCAACAACTATTGGCACCTATGAATTAATATGAGTAAAATATATTTGAAGTTCATTCACATTGATATATTTTTTTTAGTACACCTGGGTGACTAGAAACAGGAAACTGTTCAACCATGACTTCCTGTTTCACAGGGGTATGAATTTCTAGGAACACATACTGTAAGCCAAATGATGGTATTCATAACAATGGGTAAGACTAACGAATACAGTTGTGATGTGAGGCAAAAGGTTAGTGAGCTTCACAAAATGGGAAGTGGCTAAAGGAAATAGCACAAGCATTGAAAATGCCCATTTCCACCATCAGGGCAATAATTAAGAAGTCCCAGTCATTTGAAAATGTTATGAATCAACCTGGAAATAGTCATGTGTTTATAATGTCTGAACACACTGTGAAGAGGATGGTTTGAGTGGCCAAAAAATCTCCAAGCTGGAGAATTGCAGAAGTTAATTGCGTTTTGTGGTCAGAAAGTTTCCAAAAACTACAATCCGAAGTCACCTATATCACCAGAAGTTGTTTGGAACTGTTTCAAGAAAAAAAGCCTCTACTCTAATCCAAAAAACAAACTCAAGCATCTTCAGTTTGTGAGACATTAATGGAACTTCAAATGGGATCGGGTTCTATGGTTAGATGAAACCAAAACATAGCTTTTTGGCAATAAACACCAGAGGTGGTACACAGAGAGGTAGCCACATGGAAAAGTACCTTATGCCCATGGTTAAATATGGTGGTGGCTCTTTAATGTTTTGGGGCTGTTTTTCTGCCAGAGGACCTGGACATTTTGTTTGGATACATGGCATCATGGACTCTTATCGAATATCAACAGATATTAAATGAAAACCTGACTGCCTCTGGCAGAAAGCTTAAATTGGGCTGTGGTGGGATCTTCCAGCAGGACAATAGCCAATTTTCCATCCACATTTTGCACATTTTACAAAGTGAACATGCATAAAAAATGTTTGCTATATTTGCTGTCTCCATCCAGTTGACCTTTTTAACAATAAAATGGTGTTCGTGATGTCGCCATCCTTTAAAAAACAAGTTGTTGCATAAGTTTTGGTGTATTGCAAAAGCAATCTGCCCTTTAGCCATTTCCCTACTGTACATATTTTTGTGCATATCGCAAATTGTTTACCCTTTGCGTTCCTCATGTCCTCAAATCTTTGTAAAATGGAGACAATTAAATGAGACAATTTAATTAAGACAATTGAATGAAATTACTTTCATTTTAATTTCACAAATAGTCAGAACAGAACAGCTGCTCATCTGATAGGGCTTCAAGTATGCTACAAGGCCCATAGGCATAGCCCAAGTGGCTCATCAGGAGAATTCCAGGTGCACCGTTCATAAATTGGGCTCATAAAATAGGTGTTACATTATTGCATGACTAATGACAAAAGTAATGAATCACGCAAAATTTGTATTTAAAGCAGTGCATCAGTTACATTTTCTCATGTCACTTGGCTCAGTGCGTGTGCTCTCTCTCTTTCTACATCTCTCACACACACACACACACACACACACACACACACACACACACACACGTGTGCATACTCAGGTCATTACCATGGAGATATAAACAAATGTTCATCACATGCCGCATGAGCTGACAAAAAAAGGATATTTATGAAATACTTCATATTTGTTTGAATGCAAACCAACATTTTTTTTTTCTTTCAAAATGTTACAGTTGGGCTTTTTGTAGCAAAGAACAGTACTCAGTATGTCATTTGTTATGTATCTTTATATTCTATATATATCTTTATATAAATATAACGGGTTAGTAAGAGCTGAACTGTCACTTCATTTACATGTAACTTCAAGTTCTTTCACCATGAAAAACATGGGCTATTCTTGGCATTAATATAATAATAATTATAATAATATAAACTCCAGAGCTGAAAATGGGTCCCAGTCTGGCCGTGCCCACTGAGGCAGTGGTGTTGGAGAGCTGTGCCCATTTCAGGTTGCCACCAACAACCAGATTCAAAGAGATTGTTCTTGCACTGCTCAAGCTAGCATACTGCGCCGAGTACAGTGTAGTGGGGGAAACTTTCGGGGGTAGTCCATCAATGTGTATACAGTATGCTGTATGCACATTAAAGAAAAGGCTGTTGCTATTAAAGAAAAGGCTGTTGAATTTAGTGGAAGCCAATGAAATTGCATACTGTAAATCCTTGCTGCATCTTCTGTCACAGGTTTGTAGTGCACTGTATAGCACACACATATTAGCACATAGCAAACACCAATTCTACCCTCAACTGATGGATAAATTCTATCATGTGACACTTTATTTGCGTGAATGCCATTTTTCTGGACAAAAACTAAAAAAGCTATTTTTTTCCCCGCAACATTTACTGACAGTTTAAGCACTAAAGGTAAACGAAAAAAATTATGTCGACACTTGAAATTTCCTAGTTAAATTAAATTTCCATCAGCTACATTGGTAAACATTTTAATGCGCTAAACCTTGTATCGCAAAAAAAAAAAAAAAAAAAAAAAAAAAAAAGCCTTTGGATAGAAACGTGGCTATCGATCCCTAAACATACATAAAAATCAACAAACAAAAAGTGCCATCAACACAAAACAAAGGGCTTGCCATGGCCATCTCTGTCCCCTGACTTGAAACCCATAGAAAACCTGTGGGGTGAACTGAAGAAGAGAGTCAACCCACGTGGACCTTGAAATTTGAAGGATCTGGAGTTATTCTGTATGGAAGAATAGTCTCAGACCCCTTGCCGTGTATTCTCCACCCTCATCAGGCATTATAGGAGAAGACTCAAAACTGTTATTGTAATGACATGGGACTTTGGAGTCAGGAAGTGCAGGAGCGAGTCTTTATTATACACTTAACTCATAACCAAAGAAAACGCTTCACAGGAAAACGAGAAACTGGAATCGTGGCATAAAACAAGATTATGAATCAAGGCATGCAAACAAACGATACAAACATCATCACCTATCTAACCTTTAATACTGAGCAAAGTGCTCAGTTACCAAGGGGTTTAAATAGTGAACATAATCAAAACCAAAACCATGGACACTTGGGGTAAATTAAAGACACTTAAACTAACCTAAATGCTCAAGCAGGAAGCGAGCGAACCAAAACAGCCATGTGTCCAGTCAGGAGCCGTGCTACAGTGCCCTCTGCTGGCCATGGTGTAACAGAACCCCCCTCCAAAGGTGCTCCTCCCAAAGCGCCAAAAACGCCCCTACACCGGGGGTCCTGGGCCCCTGTGCGAGCTGTCTCTCGCCGCTACGGAAAACAAGGCAGCCTCCGTCAGGCAGCAGATGGGTGTAGCAACACCCCCACTGGGGTTGAAAGTCAGGGCACTGCCCACGGTGGCACTGGAATGCTGAGCGCCACCTCCGGTAGCACTAGAATGATGGGCGTTGCCCTCAGCAGCACTGGAATGCTGGGTGGCATCCCTGGTGGCACTGGATGGCTGAGAGGCGTCCCCAGCTGGGCTTGAGCTCAGGACAGCTTCCTCGGCTGTGCAGGGCAGCGGAACGACGTCCTCAGCTGGACTGGACAGCAGGACAGCTTCCTCAGCTGTGCAGGGCAGCGGGACTGGATCTTTAGCATGGCAGTAAGGTGGACAGGGGGTAAGTGACAGGGGGTAAGTGCCTCCAGGTTGCGGAGTATCTGATCTTACCTCATCCTGCCACTTCTTCATTTTTGCGCCATCTGCTGCTTGCACTGCCACATGTAGAACTCCTCCGGTGTCGGGAAGTCCCAGTAATACTTCATCCTTTTTTCTTTTTTTTTGACCAGGTAATCTCCTGCTACTTCCCTGTTACGGCTCAGTATTCTTTAATGACACGGGACTTGGGAGTTAGGAAGTAAGTGCAGGAGTGAGTCTTTATTATACATGTAACTCAAAACCAAAGAAAACAACCTGCGTGAAGTTGGCCCCCCCACCAACGCAAAACGTCAGCAAAATAGTCTCAATCGTTTGTGCTTCGTTTGTGCTGGTTTGTGCCGTTAAAATTTTCGTTTGTGCTGCTTCGGTTCCGGAGATATTAAAGGAATATTCAAAGGTCATTCTGGGGTCACCCAGCCCCCCCACATGCTCCAAATTCACCCGAAATGGTCTCAATCGTTTGTGCTTCGTTGGTGCTGGTTTGTGCCGTTAAAAGTTTCGTTTGTGCTGCTTTCGTTTTTAAGATATTAGACATTTAATTGTGGCGCGGTGACGTCACCAGCCCCCACATGCTCCAAGTTCATTCAAAATAGTCTCAATCGTTTGTGCTTCGTTTGTGCCGGTTTGTGCTGATAAAAGTTTCGTTTGTGCTGCTTTGGATTTGGAGATATTAAAATAATATTTATAGGTCATTCTGGGGTCACCCAGCCCCCCCACATGCTCCGAATTCACCCGAAATGGTCTCAATCGTTTGTGCTTCGTTTGTGCCAGTTTGTGCTGATAAAAGTTTCGTTTGTGCTGCTTTGGATTTGGAGATATTAAAATAATATTTATAGGTCATTCTGGGGTCACCCAGCCCCCCCACATGCTCCAAATTCACCCGAAATGGTCTCAATCGTTTGTGCTTCGTTTGTGCTGGTTTGTGCCGTTAAAAGTTTCGTTTGTGCTGCTTTCGTTTTTAAGATATTAGACATTTAATTGTGGCACGGTGACGTCACCAGCCCCCCACATGCTCCAAATTAACCCAAAATAGTCTCAATCGTTTGTGCTCCGTTTGTGCTGGTTTGTGCTGATAAAAGTTTCGTTTGTGCTGCTTCGGTTCAGGAGATATTAAAAGAGAAATCATATCATCATTTGTTCAATAAACAATTCTCTTTACTTCATTCACTTGTCTCTCATGATTGAACTTTTCATTTATTTACAAGGAGAATAATCTGTTACACTTCACTCCCACCACTAGGTGTAACACTTCTGTTCGCGGTGCTCTTGTGGGAATTAGTGTTGTTAGTATAGGAAAAGTCGACAGTTACTAAATAAAAAGTCTGGCCAATGTAAGTACCATTTTTTAACACTATCAGTTACAATATTATTAGTTAACTTTAATCATAATGGTACAACTTTCAAAGAGCTAAGATTGTCAATGTTGAATTTCTTGAACAGAAAACTCATTGTTAATACTAGTATGGTTAATGGAGCTATGCAATGCTAACTACAGCTGCACATGGTACCCATGTTAGTTTTTTGAAAACGTTGTGCATCCAAGGGTCAACATTACCATATTGGTCCTAGTATAAATATATTAATCCTTATAGTAATAATATATATATTTTCCTTGTATTCTGGCAAATACAGTAATACACAAAAACAAGTTTGCAGTGTATGACCAGGATTATTTCAGTGGGTAATTATGTTCTGCTTATGCCAGATGCCGAAGAAAGCAGCGGTCGACAGGGGTGTCATTTTCACAGTCCTCTGTTCATCAAAAGAGGCCATAGTCCAAAATGGCAACATAGCTACTCCTAATCAGAGCATCTGGACAGAGCTTAGTGAGCAGCTAGAAAACAGGATCACTGCAAAGGCTCTATATACCTTTCTTAAATTGAACAGACACAACATCTGGACTGCTTTAGGGTTTGATTTTAAAAGTGATCATGAAACAAGTGGCAGTAGTGATGACACTGATTTTGAGCCAGGGTCCCTTTCCCCAAGACCAAAAGATTGCTGGACTTTTGGTCTTCAACTTCCATTTCAGACATGGATTGAATTAATGCCTGAAACAGTTCAATATAAAAACAAGTTCTCTAAAACACAAAAAAGGGAATACAGTATTTTGAAGCCTGGCATCTGGACACATGTAATAAATCACCACATTTGGGAAGAAGTGAAGAGCCCCTGTACATTTGTTTTTAAAAGAGCCAAGGTCTATCCATCAGTAACAGAGAAATTCCTAGAAATCAGAGGCAACTGTAAGGAATGTCATGGCCACATTCACATAAAATGTGACAGAGCCTGAAATGAACAGCCCAATGGTGCTCAAGTGTTTACTTAAAAACACTGATGACTCCCTGCACACTGGATGTTCAAAGCGTCCGATGTCTGGTAACTTGCGTGTGCATATAGCGAAAGAACTGTGTGAGGGTAGAATGGAACCCCATGTATGGAGGGCATCAGAGGCAACAAAGCTGATGGATTTTGGAGATCCTGAGCCAAGCCATCTTCCTAATTTGGCCACCCTGCGCAAAGCAAAGCAAGAGAGAAATGACTTAGAATTAGGTGACAAGGATCCTATATTGTCACTGCAGATGTTAAAATATAGTTCACCTCACAGTGGTAGCATTAAAGACATTGGACTAGACAATTTTCTGTACTCTTACTACTGGAGTCAAACACAAATGTTTATGTACAAGTCATTATCAAAGAAGTCTACTAACCCCACTGTGAGTTTTGATGCAACTGGCTCAGTGGTGAGGAAACTACAGAGACCAAATGGCATGTCTGGCCATATCTTCTTA
>CM022760.1:14786974-14841974 GCA_012411365.1 Ameiurus melas | reverse complement strand
ATTAATTGAGATCCATGAGAGCATTTAATTATTTATTTTTTTTACAAAATATCAAAAGGTTAAATAATAAAGACAATTGTTCACAGCCTTCTTTGCTCGTATATACCAAGGGTGCCAATATTAGTTGAGGGCACTATATAAAGTTAATTTTTATTAACTTATTAATTTATTCTTCCATTGATTAATGTGGCACTTGTACAAACTACTTAGCAGCATATAAATTTAGATTGTGCCAATCACTCTCTGGTGCATCAAAATTGTGTTAGATACATTGTTATGGTAGACTCAGTATTAGCCCCTTCTAGCCGAGTTTGGAATAACTTCTAAATTTTGTTCATGTTACAAGAAAAGGTGTTTATGCCCAGTGTTTCATGCCATTATAAAATTTACTTGTACTGTTTTGAACTTCACTAATGTGACGACACCTAAAGGTAGCTTTCTCCATCAAATATTCACGTTTCAAACGGCAAACTTTACTGGTACTTGCTTTACTCACTGCTACAGCGGTGCAGAATCAAAGAAAGATCATGGACAGCCAGTACTATACACCAGACATGTGTTACTGTCAAAATAATGCTTCACTTGAGGCAAAGCTCTGTAAATGCTGGTTAATGATGTGCCATTTCCAAACAATGTAGCCATTAATAATGTTGTTCTTTTTTTTTGTATTGAAAATGTAATGAAATTATGACAGTAGGTATTCTGTGTCTACAGCAGCAATGCAGTGACACACAATTGGCCATGTCTGTTCCAACAATGGTTTCAAATATGGTAAGAATAGGTTGCCATTTGACAATGCAGACTTATCAATAACAAAATCAGACAAGAAACAAAATTCAAAATCTAGAATTAATGTCCTGGAATCCTCAAATCTCAAATCTTCAGCAAGACATTATAGGACGAACACAAGCATGACATAGTGGGGACCTTTTATATTTTACCCAGATGGAGTGACACTCTCAAGGTGACTTTGCTATTGGTACACTAAAAAATGCTGGGTTATTTTTTCTACCCAAACCCTGGGCCTTTTTGGTCACTTTAATTGGGTTATTTTCTCAGTCTTGGGTAGCTTTGGAGTAATTTTGTGTAACTCAACTGCTGGGTTAGTGGCTAGGTCATTTTCACTGACAGTTGAATCAATGTACCCCTCCCCCACCCCATGTTATTTTTAACACATCTGTTTTAAGAGTGAACGTTCAAATCAGTATATTTATCCATAAAACCATTACTACACACTAGAAAATGCAAAAATGTGCGATAACAGTCCAGTTTACATAATAGTAAATGCTCCGCTGTCATTGTTAGCTTTGGCTTACTGGTTTGTAATGCCCATGGGATGGTAAGTTGGTTACACAGTTTTTGGATGTTTTAAATGTCTCCTTTGATCAAAATCTGATTATTTTTTCCTTAAATATATGACTTATTTGAGTAATTTACTTCAAAGTCTATATAAAATGCCCTCCACTAATATTTGCACCCTTGGTAAATATGAGCAAAGAAGGATGTGAAAAAAATATCACTAAAATACTCTGCTCTCATTGACATCAAACAATTGCAAACACAACACAGGTTTATCAAAAAAAATATATACATGTCTTTCTCAAATATACATTGTGTGCCACATTTAGTATTTTTGTAAATGTTTTTAACAAAAGATCAAAAGATTAAACAATAAAGACAATTTCTCACAGCCTTCTTTGCTCAAATTTACCAAGGGTGCCAAAATTAGTGGAGGGCACTGTAATTAAATGTGACTTATTGTAATAGCAGCATTCTTGTATCCTTAGTACTCTGTGTTGGCATGTTTTATTTTATGTGTCATTGAATTTTAACCTTTAAAAAAAAGCCAATATTATATCTCATATTGTAATGCTATTTTATTGTCTTTTTACATGATTAAAAACTAAGGACTAAGATATATTGTGAGTTTTGAAGCTTTTTAATGGTGCATGTGGGTCACACTGTGCCTGCCGAGAGGAGAAGATGAGTGCTGCGGTCATGCTGATGATGCCAGGATGAACTGAATTGGTTGCCATGGCACTTGACTCTTAGTTTCCTGTCTCCATGTCTCTAGCTTTCATTTCTTTCTTTCTTTTTCTTTTTTAACTTAAGCATTGTCAGATGCCCTGCAAACAAGCTCTCTCTCTTTTTAGCAGCCCTATATGGAAGCCCTGATGGGCATGGTAAGAAGAGAGTCAAATCTCCACTATTTGTTCTGCTTTATACAAAATTTGTTTTTACCATTTTAGCCATACTGCAAATAAATCCCTACCCAATTTTATTTCTCCATTTAACCTTTTTGAGTGTGCAAAAATAGATATAGAGGAGCTAAAAAACAAAATTTGCACTATAACAGTTTCAATCACAAGGGCTGGGTGGTTTGTGAAAAATAAGCTGCAGAGAGAGCTTATCTCACAGCCTAAAAGTTAATAGTTTTCACATATGTTTAGCAATGGATTGGATTAAAAAAAAAATTAAGCAAAAATTTATCACATCATTAGACAAATCATTTCTGGTGACAAATTTATTTTTAGACCTTCAGCCAACATCTATCATTTCCTATTATGTTTTTCTATCAGTTATATTTGCCCCTCTTTCTTTGAGTCACAAATTCCAAAGCAACGGTGTGTGAACATGTATGACTTGTCACTATGTGTATTCTTGCTAATGTAGTCCTTTGCTGAGCCACAACGGCTTGGAATTATATACAATTTTATAATGGCATTCTTAAGATGTGTATAATCCCAGGTATTCTACATGCTGAGTGAGGCTCTTTTCAAATTCACACAGCCATTAATATCTAAATGCAGTATGCAGTATTCCAGCATGATAACAACCCCAAACACACCTCAAAAACAACCACTGCCTAGATAAAGAAGCTGAGGGTGAAGGTGATGGACTGGCCAAGCATGTCTCCAGACCTAAACCCTATTGAGCATCTGTGGGGCATCCTCGAATGGAAGGTGGAGGAAGGTGTCTAACATACACCAGCTCTGTGATGTCATCATGGAGTAGTGGAAGAGGACTCCAGGGGCAACCTATGAGGCTCTGGTGAACTCCATACCAAAGAGGCTTAAGCCAGAGCTGGAAAATAATGGTGGCCACAAAAAATATTGACACTTTGGGCCCAATATGGACATTTTCACTTAGGGGTATACTCACTTTTGTTGGCAGTGGTTTAGACACTAATGGCTGTGTGTTGAGCTATTTTGAGGGGACAGCAAATTTACACTGTTATACAAGCTGTACACTCACTACTATGTATATATGTGAGATACTGCATATATATATAAAAAATATATATATATATATATATATATATATATATATATATATATATATATATATATATATATATATATATATTACTCCATTCTTCAATTTAATCATTTGATGGCATGCGTGTGCCTTAAGTGTGCACAAAACATCTCTGCTGTCCTGGCCAGAATGACATTGGCACTGTTATTTTTGTAGGACTATTAGGACTCCTTGTAGGACTCCTTTAGCAGCCTTCTTCCCTATTGAAATTCAGCTCCACAGCTGCCCATCATGTGCAAAACTCTCACACACTGAATGTTAAACAGGAAAAACAGGAATTGATTGTAAATAATTTGGCACAGGTATGGGGTTTGGCAGTGTGAGTAGAACTGACTGCCTCTTCATATCAGGGCCTTCTGTACTTCCCTATGCTAAGCGAGGCAAGGAGAAAGACAGGGGGAGCGAAAGAATGAAAAACAAGACAAGTGTCAACAATACTTCTTACAGAGGCAACTTGTGGCCATTGAGGTTATTCCAGGCACTCTAGCCCAAGCCCTTTCCCTAGCAATGCATTGCCATCTCCATTCATTTCCAGGAATGCTACATTTTGGACTGGAATGGGACTGCCCGGATGATTACACAGACATGTCTTGACCTTAGGAGATGGATTACTTTGTGAAAGTCGAGCCTGTAACTGGAACAATGGTTCCAGAAATCAATGAATTAAAAAGCATGTACAAATCTCTGCACTACTCAGTGTTCTGCTGTGTATATTTTAAGCATGAAGGATGGTGGATAAACACATTAATTCTGGGCTTTGCTCAGTGTTGTTGTGCCCTATTTGTGGTAGCATCCACATTGCATGTTACCTGCCCAATCACACATCAATTTATACTTACTGGTTTAAAAGGGATCGGTGCATAACTGAATTATGGTTACAAAATAGTTTACTATTAATGGTCCACTTAAAAGATGAAACATCATAGTTCCAGGGAATAGTAAAAAAAATAAAATAAAATATATAAATAGTATTTCCTGGTGTTGAGTGAATAGAACTTACTGGTGAGATTTCCTGACAGTAGGTGTTGCCTAAAACATCTACATTAATGTCTTTAACCTGCTCTCTAAAGAACAATAGCTCACTGGGCTGCATAGTTAATTATTGAAGGGAATACGCCTGTGTGTTATGATTAATTGCCTCATCAAGAGTATGCTCCCTAATACTGATGGTTTTCTGCTTGTATGTCTTGGTAAAATCTTGAAACATTCATCAAGTGCATGAGATCAAACATAAGGCAGACAACTGATGGTAACAACAAGCTTCCTAATTACATCTCCTGTGATAGTGTTCAGAGCAATGATTTTGCATGCACAAATATATGTACAGCACACACATTCTCCCCCTAACTTGACACTTCTGTAAATGAATGTTCTCTGTGATTAAGACATAGTGTTTTAATACACTGACATTTTTGATTAGGCTAATGGATACAATATGTTTCATGTGATTTCATTGACAAAGCCCTCAATCATAGTTTTTAACAATGATTGAACCTTAGTATTCAAGACATGTGTGGCATATAACCCTAACAAGAAGAACATGCTTTCTTCTCATTTGGCATAAAATAAAGAGCACACTGACAATAGCAGCCATTTCAAAACTATATTTTAATGCACCTAAAGGTCACCTGTGTCAACAAATTCCAGTTTAACAGCACGGCTTTTATGTGCAAAACTCCTTAATAAATGTGTCTATAAAGCACATACATATATATATATATATATATATATATATATATATATATATATATATATATATATATATATGTTTTAGTGTCAGATGTGTGGTCAGCTGTAATCAGTCAGCTGCTAACTAGCCCTACCTCACTCATAGCCTTGTATGCCAGACTTGTTTCACAGACAGTCCATTTGACTGATACAGCAGACGTTCCTACACAGACATGTTCCCATAGTCCATCAGTAAACATGGAAGATTATCTAATATACTACAATTCTACTACGATGAGGGCGTTTCTATCCCCAACACGCGTAGGATCGATCATATCAACTTTGACCAAGATAAAGCTAGGTCTAGCCATCCCCTCCAGTCTCTTCAAGAGACTGTTGGGCCTTATGGCAGCAGCAGCCAATATCATACCTTTGGGCCTATTGCATATGAGACCGTTTCAGTGGTGGCTGAAAAGTCGGGGGTTTCATCCGAGGATGAAACCTCTGAGAGTAATTAGTGTCACTCAGTGATGCCTACGTGCTCTGAGTACTTGGAGGTGATGCAGTTTCTAGCCTCGGGTCACACGCTAAGGGTGTCTTCTTATCGCAAGACTGTAATGACAGACATGTCCCTCACTGGCTGGGGTGCAGTGTTAAATGGCTGTCCAGCTCACATTCTTTGGAGTGGCCCTCATCTTGAGTGGCATATAAATTGCCTAGAGATGCGGGCCGTATTCCTAGCAAGGAAATTCTTTTTTTCCTCAGTTGAGAAGTCACCATGTGCTAGTTGTGTCAGACAACACAGTGGTGGTCTCATATATCAACCACCAGCTAGGTTTACGTTCATGCCCCCTGTTCACGTACGTGCAACTAATCCTTCTCTGGGCAGAAGGAAAGTTCTTGTCAGTGAGTGCAGTGTACATTCCGGGCAGACATCCTGTCGAGGCAGGGGCTGAGGCCCAGGGGTTGGAGGCTCCATCCACAAGTGGTGGAGTCCATATGGTGGAGGTTCGGACAAGCGAAAGTAGATGTGTTCACCTCCGAGGAAAAAACACACTTCTCGCACTGGTTTGCACTCACTTCTCCCACACCACTGGGGCTGGACGCCATGGTGCACACGTGGCCGAGGTCATGTCTATATGCTTTCCCCTCGATTGCTCTGCTCCCACAAGTTCTAGCAAGAGTTTGCCAAGACCGGCTATGTCTGCTGCTAGTAGCAACATATTGGCCAGCTCGAATATGATTCTGGGAGATAATTTCCCTGCTCAACGGCACTCCTTGGGAGATTCCAATCCGCAGGGATCTACTGTCTCAAGGGCTGATTTATTAACCTTGGCCAGAACTATGGAAACTGTGGGTCTGGCCCCTGAGGGGCACCAGCTTATAGATTCTGGTCTCACAACTGAGGTTGTAGAGACCATGTTAAATGCTAGAGCACAGTCCACAAGGAAATTGTATGTCTTCAAGTTGTCTTATGGTGTGAGGAACATCAGCTAGACCCAGTGAACTGCGGAATAGCTCCAGTCCTGGAGTTCTTACAAGAATGTTTCTCAGCAGGGTTGGCTCCTTCTACAATCAGGGTTTACCTGACTGCCGTTTCGGCCAGCCACGCCCCTGTTGATGGATCCTCTGTGTTGCAACATCCTCTATCTTTGAGGTTCATGTGTGGTGTCAGATGGCTGAGGCCCATTTGCAAGCAGCACATACCTTCCTGGGACCTTTCTGTGGTCTTGGAAGGTATGTCAGGAGCCCCATTTGAGCCCTTAGAGTCAGCTTCTGAGAAGCTTCTGACTCTAAAGGTAGCTCTTCTACTGGCCCTGACATCTCTCAACCGAGTCGGAGGTCTACAAGCTCTCTCTGTTGCCCGTTCCTGCCTTGACTTTGCCCCCGGATTAGCCAAGGCCTCCCTGTGTCCTAGGCTGGATTATATAAGTGCCTACATTGGCTGCCCAGCCTGTGGTGTTGCAGGCTTACTGTCCTCTTCCGTTCCTCACACCGTAACAAGAGAGGATGCACCTGCTGTGTCCAGTAAGGGCTCTCTGTTCTTACGTCCACTGCTCCGGCCAGTGGCGTAAGTCGGAGCAGCTGCTGGTCTGCTTTGGCGGCGACAGTAAAGTTGATGCTGTGTCAAAGCAGGGCATCTCTAATTGGATAGTGGAAGCAAGCTCTATGGCTTATGGGAACAAGAGCTCTTTCCACTAGGGCGGTCGCCTCCTCAAAGGCTTTGTCCAAAGGGGTATCTAATGGTATAGACTAATGGTATAGTCTACACCACACACATTAATTCGTTATTACAGCTTGGATATTCATTCCACCCTGGGCTCGAGTGTCTTGCAGTGACCCTCGGGCTTGGGTCTTTTTGAACAGGTTGTACCCTCAGTATGATGTAGTGTGCATTCCTATTCCCATACTGTTATGCTAAATGCAACGTTGAAGTTCCCTTTGAAAGGGAACGTTTGCCAATGAACATCTCACCAAAAGAGGACAACTGGGTGAAAGTGTTGTGGTCAGATGAGACCAAAATGGAGCTCTTTGGCATCAACTCAACTCGCCATGTTTGGAGGAGGAGGAATGCTGCCTATGACCCCAAGAACACCATCCCCACCGTCAAACATAGAGCTGGAAACATTATGCTTAAGGGGTGTTTTTCTGCTAAGGGGACAGGACCACTTCACCTCATCAAAGGGACGATGGACGGGGCCATGTACCGTCAAATCTTGGGTGAGAACCTCCTTCCTTCAGCCAGGGCATTGAAAATTAAAAGTAATTACTAAGCCTTTACCAAGTACTAAGTCATGTTTTGCAGAGGGGTGAAATACATATTTCCCTCATTAAAATACAAATCAATTTATAACATTTTTTACATGCGTTTTTCTGAATTTTTTTGATGTTATTCTGTCTTTCACTGTTCAAATAAACCTACCATTAAAATTATAGACTGATCATTTCTTTGTCACTGGGCAAACGTACAAAATCAGCAGGGGATCAAATACTTTTTTCCCTCACTGTAAGTATACAGTACTTCATTTGGGACACGACGTTAGAATTTTTGAACTTTTTTCCCCACTGTATATATATATATATATATATATATATATATAAATATATATATATATATATATATATATATATATATATATATATATATATATACAGTGGTGTGAAAAAAGTGTTTGCCCCTTCCTCATTTCCTGTTCCTTTGCATGTTTGTCACACTTAAGTGTTTCGGAACATCAAACCAATTTAAACAATAGTCAAGACAACACAAGTAAACACAAAATGCAATTTGTAAATGAAGGTGTTTATTATTAAAGGTGAAAAAAATCCAACCATCGTGGCCCTGTGTGAAAAAGTGATTGCCCCTAAACCTAATAACTGGTTGGGCCACCCTTAGCAGCAACAACTGCAACCAAGCGTTTGCGATAACGTGCAGTGAGGCTTTTACAGCGTCCTGGAGGAATTTTGGCCACTCATCTTTGCAGAATGTCCTAATTCAGTTACATTAGGGGTTTTCGAGGCATGAACGGCCTTTTTAAGGTCATACCACAACATCTCAATAGGATTCAGGTCAGGACTTTGGCTAGGCCACTCCAAAGTCTTAATTTTGTTTTTCTTCAGCCATTCGGTGGTGGACTTGCTGGTGTGTTTAGGATCATTGTCCTGCTGCAGAACCCAAGTTCGTTTCAGCTTGAGTACAGAACAGATGGTCGGACATTCTCCTTCAGGATCTCTTGGTAGACAGCAGAATTCATAGTTCCTTTTATCACAGCAAGTCTTCCAGGTCCTGAAGCAGCAAAACAGCCCCAGACCATCACACTACCACCACCATATTTTACTGTTGGTATAATGTTCTTTTTATGAAATGCAGTGTTCCTTCTATGCCAGATATACTTGGACACACACCTTCCAAAGAGTTCCACTTTTGTCTCATCGGTCCACAGAATGTTGTCCCAAAAGTCTTGGGGATCATCAAGATGTGTTGTGGAGAAATTGAGACGAGCTTTGATGTTCTTTTTGCTCAGCAGTGGTTTTCTCCTTGGAACTCTGCCATGCAGGCCATTTTTGCCCAGTCTTTTCCTGATGTTGGAGGCATGAACGCTGACCTTAACTGAGGCAAGTGAGGCCTGCAGTTCTTTGGACATTGTTGTTGGGTGTTTTGTGACCTCTTGGATGAGTCGTCGCTGCGCTCTTGGGGTAATTTTGGGCGGCCGGCCACTCCTGGGAAGGTTTACCACTGTTCCATGTCTTCGCCATTTGTGGATAATGGCTCTCACTGTGGTTCGCTGGATTCCCAAAGCTTTGGAAATGGCTTTATGACCCTTTCCAGACTGATAGATCTCAATTACTTTCTTTCTTAATTGTTCCTGAATTTCTTTGGGTCTGGGCATGATGTGTAGCTTTTAAGGATCTTCTGGTGGACCTTACTGTGTCAAGCAGCTCCTATTTAAGTGATGCCTTGATTGTGAACAGGTGTGGCAATAATCAGGCCTGGGTGTGGCTAGAGAAATTGAACTCAGGTGTGGACAACCACAGTTATAGTATGTTTTAACAAGGGGGGCAATCACTTTTTCACACAGGGCCATGATGGTTTGGATTTTTTTTCACCTTTAATAATAAACACCTCCATTTACAAACTGCATTTTGTGTTTACTTGTGTTGTCCTTGACTATTGTTTAAATTGGTTTGATGTTCCGAAACACTTAAGTGTGACAAACATGCAAAGGAACAGGAAATGAGGAAGGGGGCAAACACTTTTTCACACCACTGTATATATATAATGTGACGCAGTTAATTGCCACGTCACCTGATCATGGCAGGCCTATAAGTAGAGGCATGATTTTACACAAGCTTCATATACCGGTCACACACGCAAGGTGCTTCCCATTCTGTTATGCTAAATGCAACGTCTGGATTTAGCATAACAGTATGGTAAACCCCGACATTTCTTTAATCCCCTGCTTAATCAGTCAGCTGCTTACTGGCTGTTAGTCCTACCTCGCTCATGGGCTTGTAAGCCAGACTTGTAGAAAGTATTGCGTACTTTCACAGAAAGAAACCATTTGACTGATACGGCAGACGATCAAATACAGACATTTACCCATAGTCCATCAGTAAACATGGAAGATTATCTTTTATACTCACCACTTTAAACAAAACTCTTTCTTTAATAAATAAAAAAGCTTTTCTTGAAAGACAAGTGACTATATATTTATTTGATGTTGAAACTAGCCCAAGGACATATACATACAGTAGATTGATATGCAGAAAATTGTTGAAGCTTTACGGGAGAAAATGAGTCATTCCTTATACTTATCAGTATTAGGCCATCAAAGTGACCTAAATTAAGAATAAATAAAGAATCTGTGTATCACAAATAGTGTAGTTTCACTATACTGTTAACTGCATACAGTTTAAGTTTGCAGGCAACAACTTTGTGTCTTGATCTCACCTACTGTTTCCTAAAAAAGGTAGAAAGTATCATCCACATCTTTTCTTTATTTCTCTCACAAACACAGACACTCATTTCACCTACACATACAAAGTATAGTGAAAATGTAAGGATAATCAAACATCCCATGCCATAGGCTCAAGCAATTTGGAGTATCTGTTGTGTCATCTCTTTAAAAATGTATATTTATGTTGATAGTTACTTTGGAAACTAGGCTAGAAGTGAAGGTGTGAGGGGCAGATGTGGTAGAGTCAGCAGGATTAAACTGCCCAGCAATGAATTTCCATAATCATTTTCAGCTTCAGTCCCTAAATGAATGTTACTTTTCTAGCTAGGAAGTGATACAGGCTTTGTATTCTGCAGATTGTCTTATTATGGATCTCAGCTTAATAAGAATTTGATAAATTATAAAGTAAATGAAAAGGTTATTATTCAGTTCCATGGAATGTCAACAACTCTGCTATTAATGTATTACTTTTCAGCAATGCTTTACATAATATATGTCCAGTCAAGCATCCAGCTTGTTCATTGCTGTCTTAATGAGCATTTTCTAAATTGGTCTTGCTGGTTAGTGTAGTGATGATGAGGAGTGACGTTTAGATAACATGTTAACTGCTGCAACTTTTTGCTGTGGTCAGCTGACTGATTACAGCTGACCCCACATCTCAAACTAAAACAATATATATATATATAAACTAAAACATATATATATATATATATATATATATATATATATATATATATATATATATATATATATATATATATTAGCAAAAGTTGCAGCAGTGAACATGTTATCTAAACGTCATCTCATCATCACTACACTAACCAGCAAGACCAATTTAGAAAATACTCATTAAGACAGCAATGAACAAGCTCGATGCTTGACATACATATATGTAAAGCATTGCGGGAAAAGTAATACATTACTAGCGTAGTTGTTGACATTCATGGAACTGAATAATACTTTTCATTACTATAATTTATATATATATATATATATATATATATATATATATATATATATATATATATATATATATATATATATATATATATATATATATATATATATGCGCATTTGCATATGAGATAGATGCTATTTCCTAAATTATGTGCTGAAAACTATAATAATGGCTACTGCCAACAAACGTGCAAACATACCACATCAGGAGTTGATATAGGAGGGAGAGCAACACAGGCATGTCTCCCCTGTAGCACCAGATGCCCAGTAACAAAGGTGCGAGGTGAGGCATACACCTACTGGGCATTTACTGGCAATCATATTGCAAAGCTGTCTACTTTGCTAAAGCCAATTACCCAATCCACATTTAGTAGGAGGATATTAAGCTGCATAAGGCTTGTGAGCAGAAATCTCTCTCATTACATTAGAAAAAATATAGCAATGTATAAATCTTGCAATGATGTGACAAATGTGTTTGGCTAACCAAATTTCAGGTCATTCTCTGTTGTGAATACTCTGCATAATATAATAATGTTACAATTGCTTTATAGAACAGAAATGTGCTAGACTTATTGTGCATCTGTCATAATCTGCTTGAACAAACAAATAAATAAATAAAATCTCCACATTTTTCCCATTTACTTGTAAATGGCATAATTTATCTGAGGCTTATGTTATGGCCTTGTAAATTGAATGCTCATGTGCTAAATTGTCAGACACATACAAATTGAATACAGATGCAGGGTTTCATTAAAACACATGAGGCAGACAAATTGTAAGGGAAAAACAGATTAAAAATGTGAAACAGGTCAGGTGATCAGCAAACAGAAGACTAGGCAGGGGCAGAACTGACTCCCCCAAAATACACACTAGGATTAACACCAAGCAAGCAGGCTCAGTACCACCTAGGAACCATTGGGAGCATTAGTGTGTCTGTAAATATGTGAGCCTCTTTATAGACCTCTTTATACTTACTGTCTAAAGCTGGTGGGCATCTAAAATACAGGGCACAATGTGATATTTATACTGGAAAGACAGTACAATACATTACCCCTGGTACCACTGAAAATATGCCACCAAACTGAATCACATGTATGTTCAAAATGGGAGCAGATTAATTTCAATAATTAAATAAATAAATACTCATCCATGGATTAAGCTACTGCACTTAAATCTAAATTAAGGTCTACTAGATACAGGGCTACTTATTTTTGGAACAAAGTTCCTGTTTTCTCATTTATTATATAGAGGGAAAAATGTATGACAGAGCAGTAATTCAAAACATATCTAAAACAGACTACACACTGAGCCAATTCAAGATGCCCAGCATAATACAGATCCTGCACCATACATAAAAATGCAACATGATGCATCCGTCTATTTTCTGCATTGCTTATCCTACATAGGGTCACGGGAGAGACAGGAGCCTATCCCAGGGGACTCAGGGCACAAGGTGAGGGACACCCTGGATGGGTGCCAACCCATTGTAAGGCACAATCACACACTACAGTCAATTTAGAGATCCCAATCAGCCTACAACACATGTCTTTGGACTGTGGAGGAAACTGGAGTACCCAGAAGAAGCTCCAAAGCACAGGGAAAAGGTGCAAGCTCCATGCACACAGGTAGGAGGCCTGTCAAACCTCCAACCCTGAAGATGTGAGGCAAACTTGCTAACTACTAAGATGTGTTGAGTGATTAGCCTATTTAAGTGACTGTCATTCCACAATTTAAAAATTGAAACTTGGTGTGTACATAATGTTACTTTTATTTCATCCTTATTTATAACATATAACATCCTAATTTATAATTATAACATCCTTATTATTAATCAAATGCCAACGCAAACTTAATGTCTACATCAGACTATGGTATACGTGTTATTGAATAGATCAAGCAAGGATGAACTTCACATCAAGTGTTAAATGTCTGTTATTGGTAAAAAATTATGGCTCAGAAGGTGTCATAAATATAAATATAAATTTAAATATAAATTTAAAAAAGTAATGATTTACTGTGGGAAAGATAATGCTCAATATAATGCATGCTGATTGAATGCTCAAAACTATGGCTGATCGAATGGTCAAAACAAAATGTGTGCTTTAGAAATGAAAGGGAATAAAAGAAAAGAAAAAGAAACTTGGCACTTGGAAAGAAAAGACATAGAGACGGCAGCTGTCATGGTACAACTAAAGAATAGCCTCAGTGCACAAAATAAATGGCTGCAGATGATTAGACCAACAAAGTGGCCCTGTGATTGCACACTGCCCCCTGGGGAATGACTAAGAGTCTATGTACAAGTACAAATAAATTATTCTGTGAATGCTTTTGACCTATACATGCACAAAACTTTTTTATTATAGACCTGTGAATACTGTGCAAAACTGTTGGTTGATAGAACCTGCCCTTGAGGTAAAACTATTTTCCTTATAGAATAATCTGTGTGGCTTTTAGCTAATGGAGCATTGTCCTCTTTGAAGATTCATCCTCTAGCATTGCTAATCTAATTTCTTCTAAGCATGGCTTTGAATCTACAACATCTGTTATTTATGCTAGCATTAATGAAGCAGATGTTGTACACTCATAATCAGGAAATTCAAACTCATTGCCTTTCAGTCACTTTCCATAACAGGCCCACATGATTAGGTTCACTCATTTACTCAACTAAATATCCCATAGCATTATTATGGCACTGAATAATTTGGTCGTTTTTTTTTTTTTCTTTTCTCTGGTATATGTACAGAAAATGTGCCCCTACGGTAACCCATGTTGACATTGTCATACTAGGAGACTGGAGAGACTGCAATACCTAATTTCAACACTAGCTCAGAGAAGCTGCATTTAGGAGATAATTAATAAGAATGACATTTATCATTTATCATAGAATGGTGTTTAAAGAGAGCAATAGAGAGACATTTATTTGATTTATTTGTACTTTTCTCATTTAACCTAAAACAGGTGATAAACCTGATTTGAATCCCACCTCTGCCTCGTGTGAGTGGAGTTTGCATGTTCTCCCCATGCTTCAGGGGTTTCCTCTGGGTATTCATGTCATCCAAAGAGATGCACTGTAGGCATTTTCCAAATTGTCTGTAGCGTGTGAATGTGTGTGTAATTGTGCCTTGTGATGGGTTGACGCTAAAGCTTCAACAACTAATCGATAAAATCGATAATAATCGATTATGAAAATCGTTTTCAAGGAATCTCATTATCGATTAGTTGGTCTGCGTGTGCATTTACTCATTACGTTACTTCTTTTCTGAAAACACGTTTTGGAGAGTAAATTCTAACGTGGTGTCCCAAATGAAGTACTGTACACTTACAGTGAGGGAAAAAAGTATTTGATCCCCTGCTGATTTTGTACGTTTGCCCAGTGACAAAGAAATGATCAGTCTATAATTTTAATGGTAGATTTATTTGAACAGTGAGAGACAGAATAACAATAAGAAAATCCAGAAAAATGCATATAAAAAATGTTATAAATTGATTTGCATTTTAATGAGGGAAATAAGTATTTGATCCCCTCTCAATCAGAAAGATTTCTGGCTCCCATGTGTCTTTTATACAGGTAACAAGCTGAGATTAGGAGCACACTCTTAAAGGGAGTGCTCCTAATCTCAGCTTGTTACCTGTATAAAAGACACCTGTCCACAGAAGCAATCAATCAATCAATCAGATTCCAAACTCTCCACCATGACCAAGACCAAAGAGTTCTCCAAGGATTTCAGGGACAAGATTGTAGACCTACACAAGTCTGGAATGGGCTACAAGACCATTGTCAAGCAGCTTGGTGAGAACAGTTGGTGCGATTATTCGCAAATGGAAGAAAGACAAAAGAACTGTCAATCTCCCTCAGCCCGGGGCTCCATGCAAGATCTCACCTCGTGGAGTTGCAATGATCATGAGAACAGTGAGGAATCTTCCCAGAACTACACGGGAGGATCTTGTCAATGATCTCAAGGCAGCTGGGACCATAGTCACCAAGAAAACAATTGGTAACACACTATACTGTGAAGGACTGAAATCCTGCAGTGCCCACAAGGTCCCCTGCTCAAGAAAGCACATATACATGCCTGTCTGAAGTTTGCCAATGAACATCTGAATGATTCAGAGGACAACTAGGTGAAAGTCTTGTGGTCAGATGAGACCAATATGGAGCTTTTTATTTTTTCTCAACTCAACTCGCCGTGTTTGGAGGAGGAGGAATGCTGCCTATGACCCCAAGAACACCATACCCACTTATGCTTTGGGGGTGTTTTTCTGCTAAGGGGACAGGACAACTTCACCTCATCAAAGGGACATGTACCGTAAAATCTTGGGTAAACGTACTGATACACAGTGGGAGCGCGAGTAAGATCTGCCATGTCTAATTAAAACACTATGATCAAAAGTAAACACAAGTAAAATAATATGTCTAAAGGCAGTGAGTAACAGAAACCACAAGGTGCAGTGAAATGGAATTTTTATTATTAATTTAGGACTGTGGTTTAATTCTGTGCTTTTTGTGCATCCATAAAAAGTAACGCATAAATATTATTATATAATATCAACTTTAATAAATAATAAATAATATATTATTTATTTAGTTTAGTTTATATTATATCTAAGTATTTATGCATATTTTTTATGGATGCACAAAAAGCACAGAATTAAACTACAGTCCTAAATAAATAATACACATTTCTGTGTGTGTCTGTGTGTATTGGGTTCTTTTCTGTTTTGGACAAACAGTTGTGTAAAGTTTTAGTCTGAAGTTTATATTTGTAACACTCAGTTTGTGAATTTTATTTTAAATATACAAAAAATGGTACTGAAATTATGTATTGAAATTATGAAATGGTACTAGTTGGCACCCCATCCAAGGGTGTTCCCCACCTTGTGCCGCAAGTTCCCTGGGATAGGCATCAGGCTCCCATGCAACTCTGTGTAGGATAAATGGTATGGAAGATGGATGGATCAAACATGACCCCCATGCACTGTAAAAAGTTTACTTAACCTACGTTGAGTAAATTCAAAAAAGCTGTGCAGCAAGTTGCCTTAAGATTTTAAGTTAAGTCAACTTTTCTTTTTTTACAGTGTGTTTACGGCAACACAGCCTCCTATTGGGCTTCTGAAATATCTCACCTAAGATAGTGAGAATGTGAGCATAAGATAGCTTGATAACTCAGACAAAGAAAGCAAAACTCAGGCAAGTGGAAACACAATATGATAATAAGAGAGCAATAAATCAAATCAAATTAGTCATATATGGGCTTATGATAGTAATTAGGATGATACAGTACATAAGTCTGTACAGTAATGCCATCTGTAATTGTGGCCATAGGCATGGTATTTACTGGAAATAAGTGGTACAAAATAGTCAGAGTCAGCAGTTGCAAATGATGTTAAATATTATTCATATTATCGTATATTCCTCAATGAGTAATTACTTTTTGACCTGTTTAAAGCATCATTGAGAAAACCAAGGAAATATTTAACAAATTTAACGGCTTTATATATTGCTTTAGAAAATCCATTTTTGTATTACTTCAAATACAATATGAAGCAACTGACTATAAAGCTTGTCATGTGTACTAAAATGTTCATGAAGCTGAGAATGTTACTTAGTTTACTTGTATATAACATTAGTTAAAGAGTGTGGTGATGACCCCAAAGCACTCTATTTGTCTGGGGTTGTGAACTGTAGTGTGTGTGTGTGTGTGTGTGTGTGTGTGTGTGTGTGTGTGTGTGTGTGTGCGTGTATACAGGTGTGCCAGAAGGGGCATGTTGTAATCCAGTATTGATGAGGGGCAATGAGCCAAGTAAGTATGAGTTTAAGAATCTCTTCCTTTCCTAGACAGGGGGGTGTTCATCAACTGCTTGCCTTAAGCAAGCGACAAGCAAGTCATTTTTATTTTTTTTACACCAACTTTATATTACTGACAAGTGAGATAACCATCTCATTCTGTTTTTTTGTCCTTTTTTTATTATTTTTTTGCCTTTGGCAATAGCAAACTCCACTTGTTGCCTCTGGCTCCTGTTCTGGTCTACGTGAAGGGTGTAACAGCTGGCTAGATAGCTAATTAACTAGATAATCTTGGTGTTACAATATGTTGAATAATTTAAGGCAAATGTGAACCACCATTTAACATTTCAGTCCATCCCATGGAAATAACATGTGTGGTGGCTTTTAAGGAAAAGAAAATAAGTTTCATAATAGTAACTAGGCTTTAATGGTTTGTGAGACCTAATGAATAGGACAATATATTGTAAAATACTTTAATATTGTAAACACTGAAAAAAATAATGAATATTTTTTTTAAATCATTTATTTAACCTGTTACTTGGCTGTTATAGCATTTCAGGTAGCTCACTATTAAAGCTCATAATCAAAGGGGTGTAGAAACAAATCACATTTGCTGATTTCAAGCTCTACTCAGCAAGATGAGAAGATGATTGCCTTGTACCTCAACAAGCCTTGAAACCTGTTTAAAGCCCATTTGGAAGGATATTCCCATTTTATTCTAGAAGTGACACAGCATGTCACAACCACTCTTCGAATGGTTTAACTTTACAGTGGATCCATAATGAATGTACACATGTCTGAAATGATTATGAGATTAGATGTGTTCAGTCTATATGACCAAATAAAGCTAATTAATTCAATGACATTTACACCCATGTGTTCAGTGGCATTATAAATTTTCATGAAGTTGACAGTTTAATCAATACACACTGCTGTAGTACAGCTTATACTGTAGGATCGAATATAGCTCACATGCTATTTATATAATGTGTCTATGTAACATGAACATTGAATCTTGAGTGCATTCTAACTAATTCTGTTTATGAAATTAGAATTTGGGACTTGAAAATCAATTACCTGTTCCAACATATTATTGATAAGCCAGATCACAAAAGTGACACTGTTCACTGACACACAACTAACCATTGATTGCAAGATTACAGTTGGGTTTTAATTGTTTGATGACTAATGTGACAGTTGGCATTTTATTTTTGTCACTGAAGAATATGTATGATTTTGGTGTTGTTGTTTGTTTTCCCATTATCAAAGTAAGTGTTTATTCAATTAAATTCAGTTTTATTGGTATAGCACTTTTAACAATGGATTGCCCCAAAGCAGATTTATAGAACTGTATAAATTCAGTATATAAATTTTAAATGTCTAAATGAATACCTAATAAGAAAGCCAGAGGCGACGGTGGCAAGGAAAAATCCCTGAGACGAAACGATGAAGAAACCTTGAGAGGAATCAGACTTAAAAGGGAACCCATCCTCATCTGGGTGACAACATATAAATAAATAAATAATAAATAAATCCCTTCTATAAATGTGTAAAACTTGGTCAAAAAGTACAATTGTGTAACCAGGAAATGAATTCCAGTTTCCACATGAAGTCTGTTTTGTTGAACTTGTCCACTGTTTATGTTGGCTGTATTTCTGTCTCTAGATCAAATAATCCTCAAAACATATGGTATGTTTACCGAGATACAGATAATACAAAACAGGGATATTTTATGATAGGTTTATGTTCTTAAATAAGAAATTGCACTTACTAATGTTGCAAATATAACACATGAAAGCTGATAAGAATAAGACTCTTTCAGATTAGGCTAAGCTACATTTTATATGAGCTATGTTAGTATTTTTAGGTCAAATATTTATTTACCAAGCCTGCCATTTAGCAACCTTCTATGATCTCCATGAGCTGGCTATTTGCTCTAGAGTGTACACCAGTTTTACCTTTGCTTCTGAAGTGCTGATGCTGACATAATATTGGCAGGCTGAGTCATCATGGAAGAAGAGCCTACTGAACTATAGAGAATCTCTTAGCGATGCTAGAAAAATCTCTACACCTTAATAGCAATAGCAAAAACAATTCTAGATTTCTATTCAACACAGTAGCAAAATTAAATAGGAATAAAACCACTACAGAAAGAAGCACTCAATCATTACATAGCAGTGAAGATTTCATGAAATTTGTCATTTCAATTCAATGGTAAGATTGAAAATATTAGATGTGATATTCAGGCTATTAAATAAAAAAACAGACAGTATTATAACTAACCCTATAGATGATAATATAGCAATATCAGGAGTAATTGAACCACTTTTAAATATAATCAATTCTTCCCTTAGCTTTGGCTATGTACCAATATCACTTAAATTAACAGTTATTAAACCCCTGCTTAAAAAAACTGACTTTGACCCTTCTTAAATGTCCAGGTATAGACCTATATCAAATCTCCCCTTCGTCTCCAAGATCTTAGAAAAGGTTGTAGCACAGCAGCTTTGATCATACTTGCATAGGACCAACATTCATGAAATGTATCAGTCAGGATTTAGACCTCATCATAGCACAGAGACAGCATTAAAGTAGAAAATAACCTACTAATGGCCTCTGTTCAGGGTTGTGTCTCGTTGCTTGTGTTACTTGAACTTAGTGTAGCTTTTGATACTATAGATCATACTATTCTCCTTGATAGATTAGAAAATGTTGTTGGCATTAAGGGTTCAGTCCTCTCCTGGCTCAGGTCTTATTTGACTGATTGTTATCAGTCTGTAGATGTAAATAGAAACTTCTCCACGCATACCGAGGTTAAATTTGGTGTTCTACAAGGTTCTGTTTTAGGCCCACTGCTTTTTACTTTATATATGCTACCTCTAGGTCAAATTATTCATAAACATGGAATTAGCTTACACTGTTATGCTAATGATACACAGTTGTATGTTTCAGTGAAGCCAGAGGACAGACAGCAGCTTAGTAAAGTTGAGGATTGTGTAAAGGGCATTAAACGTTGGATGCTAACTTATTTAATTCTGATCAGACAGAAGTACTTGTATTAGGACCACGTGTAGCTAGAAGTAAGCTTTCTGATCACATAGTAACTCTGGATGGACTTTCGTTTCATCATGTGCAGCAGTAAAAGACATTGCTGTGATTATTGAGTCCAGTTTATCATTTGATGCTCATGTAGATAATATTACTAGGATAGCCTTCTTTCATCTCAGAAATATTTCTAAGATAACAAATATAATGTCACTACATGATGCAGAAATATTTGTTCATGCATTCGTCACCTCTAGACTAGATTACTGTAATGCCTTACTCTCTGCTTGTTCCAGTAGGTGCATAAACAAACTCCAGTTAGTCCAGAAAGCAGCTGCTAGAATCCTAACTAGAACCAGAAGATACATCTGTATCACCCTGATCTTATCAACACTGCACTGACCTAAAAAACTAACCTATAAAGCAGTAAATGGTCTCACGCCACAGTATCTAAGCGACCTTTTGGTTTTCTATGATCTGCCACGCCTACTTAGATCAAAAGATGCAGGCTATTTGACGGTACCTTGAATAGCGAAGGCTACAGCTGGGAGAAGAGCTTTATCTTATAGAGCCCCACAGTTATGGAACAGTCTTCCAATTAGTATTCAGGACTCAGACACAGTCTCTGTGTTTAAGTCTAGGCTTAAAACATATATGTTTTCTTAAGCCTACCCTGACTAGACTTCTGTTATGCTAAGCACACTCCTAATAATCTTTTCTCTCCCTTTCTCCTTCTGTCGAGCCACACACGATTTTATTGAGATACTAGAGATCCTGATCCTCTCTGCTCTCCCGACCTGCCTGATCCATTTCGGATGTCCTACCTCTGGATGGAGCTCTCATCTACTCCAATTCCGGATTGCTGGGACTACGGCTGTTTCTAAGGCCAAACAGACTTCATATAAATCAATAATTAACTTTTTCACACTGTTGTTACCCAGATGAGGATGGGTTCCCTTCTGAGTTTGGTTCCTCTCAAGGTTTCTTCCTCGTAACATCTTAGGGAGTTTTTCCTTGCCACCGTCGCCACTCAGTGGCTTGCTCAGTTGGGATAAATTTGCACCTTTAATATTTATATACCATGTTGATATTTCTGTAAAGCTGCTTTGAGACAATATCTATTGTAAAAAGCGCTATACAAATAAAATTTGAATTGAATTGAATATATATACAGTGGCAAGAAAAAATATGTGAGCATACTTTTTCTTCCCACTGTATATAAGTGCAGACCATATAAGTGCAGACCATAGTTGCATCTTGGGGTCAGAACGTCTCCAAAACTACAATCCAAAATCACCACAAGTTGTTTGGAAGAGTTTCAAGAAAAAAGCCTCTACTCTCATCCAAAAACAAACTCAATTGTCTTCAGTTTGAAAGACACTACTGGGACTTCAAATGGGTTCGGGTTCTATGCTCAGATGAAACGAAAATAGAGCTTTAAAAAAAAATTATTATTCCTGCCCCACCCTGTGTGTTCAGAGTTTGCATGTTGTCCCCGTGCTGTGGGTGGTTTCCTCTGGTTACTCCAGTTTCCTCTCCCAGTACAAAGACATGTATGGATGGTCACTTGGCATGTCCATAGTGTCCGTAGTGTGTGAATGTGTATGTGACACACAATACTGTCTGAAATCACTGTGATGGATTGTCACCCTTATCCAGGGTATACCCCGCCTTATGCTCCATGCTCCCTGTGATAGGCTCTAGATTTCCCATGACCCTTTAGGAAGAGAGGTATAGAACATGGATAGATAGAGCATTTTGGCAATAAACACCAGAGGTGGTTTAGGCGCATACAGAGAGGTAGCCATATGGAAAAATACAGTACCTCATGCCCACGATTAAATATGGTGGTGGCTCTTTAATGTTTTGGGGCTGTTTTTCTTTCAGAGGACATGGACATTTTGTTAGAATACATAACATCTTGGACTGTATCTAATATCAACAGTTAAAGCTTAAAATGGGCCATGGTTGGATCATCCAGAATGACAATGATCCAAAACATACATCAAAATCAACAGAAAATGGTTTACTGACCACAAAATCAAGGCTGGCCATCAAAGTCCCCTTACTTATAAAACCTGTGGGGTGAACTGAATAGGAGAGTCCACCAGCATGGACCTTGAAATTGGAAGGATCAAGTGTTGTCACATGAAAAGATATAATCAAATATTTACAAAAATGTTGAGGGGTGTACTCAATTTTGTGAGATACGGTATATATTAACTGGACGAGAAACATAGTACTCTACAAATATATTTTTGGTGCAATATATACTTTTTATCAACTCCATCCATCCATCTTCTACCGCTTACTCCTTTTTCAAAGTCGCAGGGGAACCTGGAGCCTATCCCAGGTAGCTTTTTATCAACTCATTATTAAAATATTTAATCTGTGTACTGGTGGTTTAATTCAGCACAAGCAGCTCAAGTAAAAAAAAAAATAAAATAGATTTAGACTCGACGCCAAAACTCCTGCTTCACTGCTGCAGCTTCTGGTATAAAATCTTTAGCAGTGCAGAGCTTACAAACTGCAGTTTTGTCATCATTCCACACAAGAGACATCTTTACACACAGCATAAAATCTACGTTTTATCCCACCATCTTTTGAATGACAGGATATAATTGGCCCTGATCATCGGATGTTTTAAGCTCAGTAAAATCAGAATACTGTACCACTATCAATACACTCTGGACAGGTTCTGTACTATGGATTCATGGTTACAGGTTAGGTTTATGATGCGTGTAAGCTGTAAGGGGTGCAGGTTGGTGTAAATGGCCCCGAAATCATCTTAGATGGCAAAGTAAAGCTGACTGACCGTATTGTAGATACCATAATATCATTCCACTTATGCTATATAATAATGGGTCCTCTACCAATTGCACCATGAGGACCTAGAACAGTTGATTGTTCTGTGGCATACATTTTATCATTCTCTGGATATGTACTAGATATATACAACACCATTAAAAAAAGAAGATATTTCCTCAATCTGTGTTTTGACAATGGCAACCATAGCATATGATTTACATAATTTGAATACTCAAACCATTCAGTCAGTCCTCATGCCCTGTGAATGTCATCCTTGAAGAGACCACTCCCATTAAGACAGAAATGGTTCTTCATGGGATAAAACTGATCAGTCTCAACTTTGCATTGATTTTTAGTTACTCTTCCATCTAAGCAACATGGCAATAAAATTACCCCACATCCATTACTGAGCCACCTGACCCCCTCACTGCATGGTTCAAGCATGTGAGCTTTTACAATTACTTTGGGGCATGACACATTAGAATTTGCCTAAATCGCACTGTTTTCATTTGTCAAGAACTTGGTGAAGTTTTTTGTAGACCAGTGCCACTGAACTGAAGTGTGCAGTGGTCTTTGTAATAATGGGTTTATGCACTGCAACCCTCCTATAATATCAGACCTGCTGACAGTCTGGCAATGTCCTGCCTTGATAGTCTCAGCGACCTAGAATATGTGCTTTCAAAACACAGTGTCTAGCTCTATTTATTGATGTCTTTCCCACAAATCTAAATAAAGAAGTCACTTTAGTCACTGTTTAAACATTGAAACATTAGCATATTGTATTCAAGCAGGCTTCATGAATGAAGTACCAGCTGTCCATTCACCAATAATGAACTTGCATTCAAAGTCACTTAGATCATTTCCACTCAGCATCATGGTCCAAAATTGACGTCAGCTGGGCTTGCTCAGCTTTTTTATACATGCCAGAGAGCTTGGAATGATCTTCAAATAATGTACTATACATAAATAGTTGTATTGATTTACCCCCTCACTTCAATGTTATGTGTTCTTTTTATTTTTTATTTTAGATTCATGAGATCATTTCAGCCTCAGGTTATAATATTAAAAAATTTGCTCAAGGTGGGTGAATACTTGTTTGTATGTATGTGTGTATGTATGTATGTCTGTCTATCTATCTATCTAGTCATATTTCTATGCCTCTAAACGTGAAACTGGCATATTGATACAAATTGCCAAAGCCAAAAGATGGAATAAGAACACAATAGTGAATTTGCCAACATTTATCCATTAGATAAATTAGACTTATGAAATGTGTATTTTTTAGTTGGAAATGCTCATATTTATTTTATTTTATTTAAAGATTATAGTTCTTGAATAAGCAACTATTAATAGAACGTTTACTTTATTATGAATACTGGTCATATGCTTTGATGCTCATATGAATTATGCTACTCGGATGGTTGCTTCTCCTATAATCGGATTTTGTTTCAATGAAGAAAATGGAGAATTTACTGGTATATTGAAACTGTGCTGTGGCATTAACAATGGAGCACAGCTAAAATAAAGTGATATTATTGTAATAATTATAATCAAGTTAACAAGGTCAGTATATTGAGTGTTGCAGAAATAATTTTTCATAGATGGTCTGAAATGGAGGAATGACATCATTGTGGTCAGTCTAATAAAGTATAATCCAGGGCCTCTGGTAGGAGATAGAAGGAAATGAAGTATGCAGGCCTCATTTTCAGGTGCAATTAGGACATATTGTGTGTTATGTATGAAGCTGGCCTACAAACCTAAACTGTGGGTTTAAACAACCAAGAAAGGGGACTTCTACCTCTTATACATATATATTTGAGGGAGGATTATCAAAAATGTTAAATATAACTGATGTATTCTGTTTGATGTAGTAAACACTGGGCATTTACCGGCAGACAGTTGTGCACATAATTTTGCCTGCCTCCCAAAACCAGGTGTATATTAGCACTATGTTGCTCAGAGCTTTATATGCAGCATTGCCAGCTATGGTGTTTTACTACCTTTAAATTGCCAGTGTCACATTTATTCATCTTCATCTGTAATTTAGTTACTATAATATGCAAAAGTGCATATAGTATTAAGTATTATTAAGGCAAGTTCAATAATTGTACTCAGTGTCCCTGGCAGGGTTCAAGGCAGGCATTGACACACTGTGATAATCCATCATCAAAATAAGGAAAACCAGTAAACAGGTAAGGGTCAATACCAGAAAAGACAAATGAAAATAAGAAAACAAGACTTGGACCTAATGACACTGTTTCAGTAATGAAACTGCAGGATATAAATAGACCAACTAATTACAGGCCTAACACATAATCAGGTAAAACATAAATCAGGTAACATAATCAGCTAACACAACAGTGACAGGACAGGGGCGAAAACAAGACAGAAACCAAGAAAAAGACATGAGGCCATAACATAATCAAAAGCACATTACAAAAACTTAACAAATCAAACTGGAGCAATAGAGGAAATGAAAGAAGGAATCTATGACATTTATGACAAAATGTGTTATAAAAGGAGACAATTAAACTATTAAAAACATTAAATATTGTTTTTCAGTTGTGCTGCTTTTTTCCTGCAGATTGGCAACTTGCACATTAATCTGCAATCACATTTTATAGTGTCTAGCTTGATGTATGCACAGGTGAATCTGAAAAAATTTGAATGTCGTGGAAAAGTGGAACTTTCATATATTCTAGATTCATTACACATAAAATTAAATATTTATTATTTCCGTTTGTTGTTTTAATCATGATTATTATAGCTTACAGCTCATGGAAATCAAAAATTCAGTATCTCAAAATATTATTATTATTTATAATACAGAATGGGTGTGTGAGTGTGTATGTGAGTGTGCCCTGCGATGAACTGGCACCTTGTCCAGGGTGTACCCCGCCTTGTGCTCAATAATTCCTGGGATAGGCTCCAGGTTCCCCGTGACCCTGAAAAGGAGTAAGCAGTAGAAGATGAATGGATTTATAATACAGAAATGTAGACTTGAGAAGAGCTCTAATCAGCTAATTAACTCAAAACACCTGCAAAAGTTTCCTGAGCCTTTAATCTCGCAGTCTGGTTCAGTACACACAACCACAATCATGGGGACGATGAAAGAAAATGTTGCATTTCATTTGGAAATCAAGGTCCCAGAGTCTGGAGGAAGAGTGGAGAGGCACATAATCCAAGTCCAGTGTGAAGTTTCCACAGTCACTGATGATTTGAGCTGCCATGTCATCAGCTGGTCTTCGTCCCCTGTGTTTTCTCAGGTCAAGAGCCAATGCAGCATCTACCAGGATATTTTAGAGCACTTCATGCTTCCATCTGCTGAAAAACTTTACGGATATTCTGATTTCCTTTTCCAGCAGGACTTAGCACCTGCCCACAGTGCCAAAACTACTAGTAACTGGTTTGCTGACCATGGTATTACTGTGCTTGACTGGCCAGCCAACTCACCTGACTTGACCTGTCAAGAGGAATATGAGAGACACCAGACCAAATAATACAGATGAGCTGAAGGCCAGAATCAAAGCAACCTAGGCTTCCATAACCTACACTTCCATAGCAGACTGACTGCATTGATGCAGTAATTCATACAAAAGGAGCCCCGACCAAGTACTGAGTACATACATTATCATTTTAGAAGGTCAACTTTTCTGTATTATAAATTCTTTATTCTTATATTTTGAGATACTTGATTTTTAGTTTATCATGAGCTATAAGCAGTAATCATCAGGATTAAAACAAAAAAGGCTTGAAATATTTCACTTTATGTGTAATGAATCTAGAATATATGAAAGCTCCACTTTTTTCATTAAATTATGGAAAAAAAAACTTTTCCACGATATTGTAATTTTTTTTACAGTCATGAACGAAATTATTGGCACCCCTGGAACTTTTCCAGAAAATGCACCATTTCTCCCAGAAAAGTGTTGCAATGACAAATGTTTTGGTATACACATGTTTATTACATTTAAGTGCATTGGAACAGCACAAAAAAGCAGAAGAAAAAAGGCAAATTTGACATCATTTTACACAAAACTCAAAAATTAGGTCGGACAAAATTGTTGGCACCCTCAACTTAATATTTGGTTGCACACCCTTTGGAGAAAATAACTGAAACCAATCGCTTCCTATAACCATCAACAAGCTTCTTACACCTCTCAACTGGAATTTTGGACCACTCTTCTTTTGAAAACTGCTCCAGGTCTCTCAGATTTGAAGGGTGCCTTCTTGCAACAGCAATTTTGAGATCTCTCCATAGGTGTTCTATGGGATTTAGATTCGGACTCATTGATGGCCACTTCAGAATTCTCCAGCGCTTTGTCTCCAACCATTTCTGGGTGCTTTTTGAGGTATGTTTCGGGTCATTGTCCTGCTGAAACACCCATGACCTCTGACACAGACCCAGCTTTCTGACACTAGGCCCTACATTATGGGCCAAAATCTTTTGATAGTCTCCAGATTTCATGATTCCTTGCACACAGTCAATGCACCCAGTGCCAGAGGCAGCAAAACTACCCCAAAACATCCTTGAACCTCCACCATGTTTGACTGTAGGTACTGTGTAGGTCTCTTTTTGTTTTCTTTAAACAGCAGAATGACGTGCTTTGCCAAAAAGCTCTACCTTAGTCTCATCTGTCCATAAAACGTTCTCCCTGAAGGATTGAGGCTTACTCAGGTACATTTTTGCAAACTGCAGACTGGCTTTTTTATGCCTCTGTGTCAGAAGTGGGGTTCTCCTCGGTCTCCTGCCATAGCGCTTCTTCTCATTCAGATGACGACGTATGGTTTGAGCTGACACTGATGCACCCTGAGTCTGCAGGACAGCCTGAATTTGAGTGGAAGTTGACTGAGGTTGTTTATCCACCATTCGAACTATCCTGCATTGCACTCTTTCATCAATTTTTCTCTTCCGTCCACGTCCAGGGAGATTTGCCACAGTTCCATATAAACTTCTTGATTATATTGCGCACAGTGGACAAAGGAACTTTAAGATCTCTGGGGATTGACTTGTAACCTTGAGATTGTTGATATTTTTCAACAATTTTGCTTCTTAAGTCCTCAGACAATTCTCGGCTCTTCTTTCTCTTCTCCATGCTTGGTGTGGCACACACAGGCACACAACACAAAGGTTGAGCCAACTTTTATACACTCTAACTGGCTTCAGTTTTGATTTCTATATTGCCAGCACCTGTTACTTTCCACAGGTGAGTTTAAATGAACATCACATGCTTGAAATGAAATTATTTACCCACAGTTTTAATAGGGTGCCAATGATTTTGTCCAGTCCATTTTGGGAGTTTTGTGTAAAATGATGTCAAATTTGCATTTTTTCTTCAGCTTTTTTGTGCTGTTCCAATGCACTTAAAGGTAATAAACATGTGTATACCAAAACATTTGTCATTGCAACACTTTTCTGGGAGAAATGGTGCATTTTCTGGAAAAGTTCCAGGGGTGCCAATAATTTCGTCCATGACTGTAGATGCCCCTTAGGCATGAGGACATGACAATGTTTCTTTTTTCCAAATTAATATGAGATTTTGGTGATTGACATCTGTCAGAGTCATGTTTTATGACCTCAGACAAAAACCATCAGTGATCAATTCACACATCAAAAAGAAAAACATCAGCTGTTCATTATCTACAAAAAGCAAGTTCAGGCATAAAATGATACACAAATATGAACACCTCATATTCCAGTACTCTAAGCTGAGTCACTGCTGCAAAGCTAAATATTCAAGTATGGCTAACTTCCTGTGCTGTGTAGAATTCAAATCTGCAACAAAATACTGCTGGCATGAGGCTCACTTTGCCCAAAAGGTATTCTCATCCTGTCAAAAGCACAGATTAAGATACGAATAAAATAATGTAAAATAAATAAATCCACATTATTATGAGTCTCAATTAGGTCATTCATTATAACAGTATATGGCTTTAACACTACTAAACATATATTTAATATAAAATTATCTAAATAAGAACAGAATAAAACATTACTGTTGCAACCTTAGGGGTATACTGCCATCAAGTGCTAATATAAGTCATTGCATTACATTCAACACATTTTAATTTCTTGTAATATTGTTTTATTTTGACCAAAAAAAATAATTTCTAAAAATATACACTGGGATATGTGCAGGGCCAGACTGTGACATAATTTCAGGCCGGGAGTCTCACACTCATCCAGGTCATACCATACACCCACAACAAATTTTGAAACCACTCCAACCCTATTTTTTTTAAACTAAATTCAATTTATTGCACACTGTGTGGCCATCCCATAAAAACATAAACAAGCAACTTAGAGGTAGTAACCAGTCCTTATTTATTTCGCATACATGGGTCTGTCAAATATTTAACAAACACCAGAATTTCAAAGCTTCCATTAAATCTCTACTTTTCACTCACAAACATAAATTAAATGCAGAAGACAGGTAAACAAAAGACACAATGGTTTTTACTTTTTCCTCGCCATTTTTCATGTACCTGTCATTTATTTACAAGGTCTACTGCTATGAACAGAACTGCCTCCACATTGCTGGAAAACGGCAACTTTTTAACCTCACTGTAAATTGTGAGGACGGAATCTAAATTAAAGCATCACATTAGGGCAATGTGTTTTTTTGTTTGTTTTCTTGTTTTGTTTATTCTTATTTTTATTTTAACTTAAATACTCAGGTATTTTGAAAAAAAAATACTTAAAATACCTGAGATTTAACCGTACTGTATTTCATACAAATATATTAAACCACATTTAATTTCTCTACCTGTCATCTCAGGTTGACCCTAAAGTGTGACCACTGCAACAAAGCTAGTTCCAGGTTGACTCTCTCCACCTTATTGTGAAAAATAGGAGAAATATATATTTTTTCAAACTCACATACAGACAGACATAATTTTCTATATTGCCTAAATTATCATCATCAATTAGTTGGTCTGCATGCGGCGTGGGGAGATTTACTCATTACGTTACTTCTGTTGCGAAAACACGCCTCGGAGAGTAAATGTGTCCCAAATGAAGTACTATACGCTTAAACTATGCACTCTGCACTACCGTCTAGTGTGTGGTTTTTAGAAAGGTAATATCATCTGAAATATAACACTAACGGGATTTTTACTAACCGGAAGTATAAGCCGCTTCCTAGGTGACGGCTCATGACGTCATACGCACGCTGATGCATGAGGACAAACTTATGTTTTTATCCAAAATGCTACACTATGTGTAAAGGGAAGGGGCAACTGGTGAAAGCTGCTTAAAATGTTTAGTTTAATTCCAGTTCATTGTCATTAAATGCTGTATTTGCCTGCTTGCAGTGTAAATTCTGTCGTTTATTATAACGGAAGTGATCTATTAGTAACGAGGCCATGCTGCTCCTCACGCGTGGTGTAGACGCGGTGATGCACAGTGGGAGTGTGAGTAAGATCTGTAATATCTAATCAAAACACTATGATCAAAAGTAAACACAAGTAAAATAATATGTTTAAAGGCAGCGAGTAACAGAAACCACAATGTTCATTGAAAGGGAGTTTTTATTATTCATTTAGGACTGTGGTTTAATTCTTTGCTTTTTGTGCATCCATAAGAATTTATTTTAGTTTATATTATATAAAAGTGTTTAAGCATTAAATTTAAGACTGTAGTTTAATTCTGTGCTTTATATAAGTATTTATGCATTATTTTTTATGGATGCACAAAAAGCACATAATTACTTAATAAAATAAAAAAAAATAGATGGTACACATGTACTGTATGCTGCTTAAAACTCCAATTAAATTTAATTAAAATTCAAAAGTCTGAGCAATACCTAAAAGAAGAAGGTCATAGATGTTCATGTTACGTGTATATTTGTGTGAGTATGTCATTATGTTAATATTTATTTGTTTAATTGCTCACCCCAGCCATATGAGCCGCATAAGAACTTATCAGCTCTCACTCTTATAGGCATTAGTGAATCACACTTTGGGTTTGTGAATGCACTGTGCCATTATGTGATCACTGGCTGGCTCTGAGCTATCTGAACCTGGACTGATTCCATTTGGATTGAGAGAGGAGATTATAGGTTCCCTAAACACAATTAAGAGGATTAAGGTTGAATTTTGGAGCAAACAAAACTTAATGCTATACATTCTCAACCATAGTTATGCGAGATTAGCTGTTAAATTCTCCATATTGTGTCAAGATATGTTTAAGTCTCTGAAAAATCAAGCAATTTCTCTTTCTGGTAAATTGTTCTAAAGTGCTTTGTTCTGCTTATAACACAGAAATTGGTGATTACATTTTTAGTTACACTTAATGATCTGCAAGGTCAGTGAGCTGTAGAAGTCTAACTATTACTACTACATAATGTCTGGGTTACGCATGTAACCCTGTTCCCTGAGAAGAGAACGAGACGTTGCGTTTAGCATAACAGTATGGGAGCGACCTCACGCGCGGCTGGCATCTGAAGCTTGTGCAAAATCATGCCTATTCATAGGCCTGCCATGATCAGGTGACATGGAAATTAAGTGCGTCGCCATCAGCCTCTGAAGCAAAGACGCAATTGACAGGACTGCCCTGTTATGACAAAGCTACGCAATGTCTCGTTCCCTTCTCAGGGAACAGGGTTACATGCATAACCCAGACATTCCCTTTCAAAGGGAACTCCACGTTGCATTTAGTATAACACTGTGGGAACGAGAATACCCACTACTTCATACAGAGGGTATGGCCTGTTCAAAAAGACCCAAGCCCGATGGTCACTGCAAGACACTCAAGCCTAGGGTGAAATGAATATCCATGCTGTAATATCGAATGAATGTGTGTGGCATAGACCACCCTGCAGCAGCACACACATCCTGTAAGGATACCCAGTTGGACGAAAAAAAAAAAACAAAAAAAAAAAAAAAAAAAAAAAACACACCCCAAAAGTTGGGAGGGGGGCTTCTATGAAAGGGGTGGTTTAAGCAAAGGGATAGGGGACCGAAGCCTTAAAGCATCAGTAGACTCCCAAACAACAAGCAGCTGCTCCGACTTATGCCACTGGCCGCAGCGGTGGATGTAAAGACAGAGAGCCCATACTGGACACAGCAGGTGCATTCTCTCTTGTTCCAGTGTGAGGAACAGAGGAGGGCAGAAAGCCTGCAACACCACAGGCTGAGCAGCAGATGTAGGCACTTTAGGAATATAATCCGGTTTACGTTACAGGAAGGCATTGGCTAATCCAGGGGTAAAGTCAAGGCTGGAAGGGGCAACAGAGAGAGCTTGTAGATCTACTCGCTTGAGAGATGTCAGGGCCAGCAGAAGAGTTACGTTTAGAGTCAGAAGCTGACAGACCTTTCAGGACCACAGAAAAGTCCCAGGAATGTATGTGAGGCCTGCAGATGGGCTTTCGCCACCTCACACCATGCATAATCCTCGAATTTAGATGATGTTGCCCCACAGAGGCTCCATCAACAGGGACATGGCTGGCCGAAATGGCGGCCACGTAAACCCTGATTGTAGAAGGAGCCAACCCTGCTGAGAAACGTCCTTGTAAGAACTCCAGGACTTTAGCTATTGCGCAGTTCATTTGGTCTAGCTGGTGTTTCTCACACCACAAGACAAAAATCCGACACTTGTGCATACAGTTTCCTCGTGGATGGTGCTCTAGGGTACAACATGGTCTCTACAACCTCAGTTGTGAGAATCTATGAGCTGGTGCCCCTCATGGGCCAGACCCACATAGTTCCGCCCGAGGGTGATATATCAGCAGTCTGGCATGAGACAGTAGATCCCTGCGGATGGGAATCTCCCAAGGAATGCCATGTAGCAGGGATATTATCTCTGAGAACCATATTCGAGTGATCAGGGAAAAGCATACAGATGTGACCTTGGCCACATGTGCACCATGACATCCAGCCCTAATTGTGCGGGAAGAGTGAGGATGAACCACAGCAGGCAGTGTGTCTCCTTGGACGTGAACACATGCAGTCCCGCTTGACCAAACCTCTGCCATATGGACTCCACCATTTGTGGATGGAGCCACCAGTCCCTGGGCCTCAGCCCCTGCCTCAACAGGATGTCTGCCCCCACATTCCAGTTGCCCAGAATGTACATTGCACTCACTGCCAAAACTTTCCCTCTGCCCAGAGAAGAATTAGTTTCGCCTGCCTGAACAGGGGGCGTGGACATAATCCTCCCTGGTGGTCAATGTATGAGACCAACGCTGTGTTGTCTGTAAATACATGGTGACCTCTCAGTTGAGGAAGAAGGAATTTCAATGCTAGAAATATGGCCCACATTTCTAGGCAATTTATATGCCGCTCCAGATGAGGGCCGCTCCAGAGACAGTGAGCTGGACAGCTGTCAAAGACTGTGCTCCAGCCCGTGAGGGAGGTGTCTGTCATTACCGTCTTGTGATAAGGAGACACCCCTAGAGTGTGACCCAAGGTTAGAAACTGGGAACACTTAAAATTCTCAGAGGATGTAGGCATTGTGACACTGATTACTCTCAGAGGTTTCGTCCTCGGACAAAACCCTCAACTATTCAGCCACCACTGAAATGGTCTCCTATGCAATAGGCCCTATGAAATACCATTGGCTACTGCTGCCATAAGCTCCAATAGTCTCCCATAGAGACTGGAGGGGATGCCAAGATCCAGCTTTATCTTGCTCAATGTTGATAGAATTGACCCTACACATGTTGGGGATAGAAATGCCCTGAGCGTAATAGAATCCTTATAACCCCTAGAAAAGTTGTGAACTGCACTGGAGAAAGCATACTTTTCTGAGGTTCAACCTGAGCCCCAGGTTCCTCATGTGGGCAAGAACAGCATCTCAATGTTGAACCACCAGTTCCCTGGAATGCTGTGCTAGAATTAATCAATCGTCCAGGTAGTTTAGCATGCGGATGCCCTGGAGTCACAATGGAGCCACAACGACATCCATGCACTTTGTGAAGGTGCGAGGGGATAAAGCTAGCCTGAAGGGAAGAACCCTACAATACAAGCCCCTGGAACTTCCTGTGTGTAAATATGCACCTTTTAGATCTATCATCACATACCGGCCCTCGAACTGAATATGTGGAACCATAAGTTTGGGCATCAGCATCTTGAACCTGTATGTCTGAAGAGGCCACATACTCTTCTATTTTTTTGTGGACCAGGAAATAATGGACCCTTTGTCCAAGAGAGATATTACTTGCTGTGCAAACTTCAGGCTCTGGTCTGTGCTGACTACTGTGGTGAGCACCCCTCGGATACCGGGGGTCAAGCTCTAAACTGGACCCAGAAACCCTTTTCTACAGTAGACAGAACCCATGGAGACACATTTGGCAGTAGTGTCCATGCTGCCAGATGGTGTTTTAGTGACGTTAACTATTCCACATTCTATTGGAGGGAAAGCATCAGATTTTCGTTGCCTTGTGACAGCTCACTGGCCAGAGAACATTAAAAATTTGGGACAGCCTTGGCTAGGGGAGGCCCTAGCCAACTCCTATGCTCCATACGCTCCTCTTTGTCTACTTGGCCTTTATAACGATTTTCAGATCAGGCCTAGTAGCAGGCCATGACTGTGGCCATCCGGTTCCCCTGGCTGTGCTGAGTTTTCTGCAATGTGAGGGATTTAAAAAAGGAGAAAAAGCTTCTGCAGCCTTAGTAATCACTTCAAGTAGCTCTTTACATTCTGCTCTAAGTTTTTAGCACACCCTTCTGGCTACTCGGAGTCAGAGAGGAATAATTTTTTTTGTGTGTGTGTTTTTTTTTTTTTTTTTTTGGCTTTACATAGCGGAAGGCCCAGATCCGTGAGGCTCTGAGACCCAACTTGCTTTGGCTTCTGAGAAGAGAGCAAGTCACCTAATGAGTCACCGAGCTGCCTAATGTAGGCGTTACAATGCACAGTCAGACATCTAGAGGGCTGCCATCGCATGCTCCAACCCTAGACACTTCACACAGAAAGTGTGCACTACTCTCCATGATCAAACTGGAGCAAGGTGTAACACACTTCCCAAATTCTCTCACTCATATTTTTCTCTCTCGCTCATTCCTTTTTTTTTCTCTTTTTTTTAAAGGGATAGAAAAATCCAGAGATTTTTTAGAAAAGATAGAGAGGGAATTAAGCGTCTTTTTGTTTCTTTACACAAACAAGATGCTCGCTGTAGATACTAAGGCTGATGGCACGGTTCACAGGTGCCATATATATCATACAACGAGCTTAATTGCTTAATTGAACTTTTGCCATTGACCATGACTATGATTCAGTCTGCATAAAAATACTCATGTATATATTCACCTGCCTCTGACTCCACTTCAGTGCAGTGGATGTAATAGAGTTTATATGACAGTAAAACTCCAAGCACAGTTACTGACCTTAAAGTATATTATCCATTATACTAGTATGAACTACTGTGAAATTTAAAGGAAAAACATTTGCTGTAGTTGCATGACTGAATGCAAGGTTAAATCAGAACTGAGCATTTTTTAAGTCTCAGGTTCCTGACGTTCCTACCAAGTCTGAGGTTCCTGACATCCTGGCCCAGCCTCAAGTTCCTACCCGAGCCATGCATCAAACTACAGTCCAGGCCATGCCTCCAATCCAAGCCGCGCCTCATGTCCAAGCTCGGCCTCAGGTCCACGAAGTCAAGGTCCAAACCCAGCCTCAGGTCTTGGACGCAAAAGTCCAAGCCCAGGTTCAAACACCTGACATCAAAACCATGTCTCAAGTTCCTGACCTCAAAGCTATGTCTCAAGTTCAAGCCCAAGCCATGTCTCTCGCCCAAGCCATGTCTCAAGTTCAAGCTCAAGCCATGTCTCTCATCCAAGCCATGTCTCTCGTCCAAGCCATGTCTCTCATCCAAGCCATGTCCCAGGTCTCAGCAGGCCAAGTGCAAGTCCTGTCGCGAGTTCCTGACATCTTGGCCAAGCTGGCGGTTCCGGTAAATTCCGGTCAGCAGCCCCGTACAGCTGAGGACGCCGCTCAGCACCCCTGCTCAGCTGAGGCCGTCGCTCAGCACCCCTGCTGAGCTGAGGCCATTGCTTAGCATCCTTGCTCAGCTGAGGTCATTGCTTAGCATCCTTGCTCGCCGCTGAGAACGTCGCTCAGCCTGTCTGCCCAGCTGTAGTCCTTGCTCTGCCTCCCTGTTCAGCTAGGGACCTTGCTCCACCAAGTACAGCCTGCAGTTTCCTGACTCTGCATGGAACATTCGGCCCAGGGGCCCAGGGGCGCCAATGAATGGAGTGGACTTTTGGCACTCCAGGAGGAGTGCCTTTGGGGGGGGGGGGTTCTGTCATGATCCCCCTGTGCAACATGCGCGGACCGCTTCCGGGTTGACGTCATGTCTTGGTCCCGTCTCGTCATGGATCACATGTGTTTTTATATTGCCCGCAGCTGTTAGCGGTTTGGGGTAATCAGACTGGGGTGCATATAAACCGGGAACCGTGCTACACACGGCGTGGGTAATTAAACTAAACTAGAGTTAGAGTCTTTGTTCTTGCCAAGTATTATATTTCTTGTTCATGTTTCCTAGCTGTGTTTCATAGACCTTGTTCTTGTTCCATGTTATAGTCTAGGTCTAGGCTAGTTAGCATAGAAGTTCGACCCAATGGGTCGAAGACATGACGTCACCACCGAAGAAGTAAGCGCATGCGTGCTGCTTCACAGGGGAATCGTGACAGACCCCCCCTCCAAAGGTACTCCTCCCGGAGTACCAAGAGTCCACTCCAGTCATTGGCGGCCCCGGGCCCCTGGGCCCAATGTCCTTCGCTGCCACAGGAGGAGAGGCAGCCTCTGTCGGCCTCTCCGTAGGCCTCAGGTTGGAGCTCTGCTGTCGTCCCTGCTCCCCCAAAAAAATCTCAGGGACAGCTTCCTCGGCTGGGCAGGCGGGGCACTCAGGGACTTAAGACTTGACTGGGACGTACTGAGCTGGAGGCCGCTCATGGACTTCGGGAGCTGGAGGCTGCTCGTGGATGTCGGGAGCTTGAGGCTGGGTCAGGACTTGGACGTTGTGGACTTGAGACTTCGATTTGACCGAGCCTTCCAGCTCCTGCATTTTGGCAGTTAGATCCTTATTCTGTCTCTCTAGCTGCTTTCGAGCAGTCTTACTCTTCTGAGCCGCGCGGCGCTCACCCGCTAGCTCTGTGCTCAGCGTGTCCACCTGTGCATTTGCCTTCAATTGGTCATTATTGAGTTCAATGTTGCCCTGTTCCTCATCAAGTTTCACCTCCAGCTGTGAAATACGAGCCTCCAGCCTTCGCTTCTCATCATTCAAAGCAGATATCTTGGAGTTACAGCTGGTCACTTCATCATGCAGCTCATTTCTCTCCTGCAGAACCTGCTTCTAACTGTAATCAGCTGCAGACAGATCCTCATGTAACCGCACATTTTCAGCCTCCAGACTCTTGACTTTGCGTTCACTCTCTTCGGGGCTGCTCTGTGCAGCATCTCTCGCTGCTCGGAGTTCATCCACATCCCACAACTGATCCTTTAACTGAGCCTGTGCATTCTTCAGCTGTCTCAGTGATTCATCCCGGGTTCCTATGGCTTGGTTGAGTTGAGCTTCCCGCTCAGACAGGTCAAACTCCAGCTTCCTCTTTGCTGCTACAGCCAGAGCTTTCTGCTTTCTCTCATCCTCCAGCTTTGTCCGCATCTCATGCACTTGTTCCAATTTGATCCTCAATTCTGACATCTGTGTCTGAAAGGAGTGAAGCTGTTTCTCTCCACTCTTCCTTCTCTCTTCTTTCTCTTCCAGAAGCTCCTTCAGTCGATTCTGCTCGTCCTCTAGTTGACGAAGCCGTGTGCTCAGAGCCAGTTTCTGGCGAGTCTCCTCTTGCAGCAAACCCTGTGTTTCCTGTAGTTGCGACTCCACAGATGAGCATTCCTTAGTAGCTTTGACGTATTTCTTCTCCACTTCAGACAGAGTGCTGCACAAACTCTCCAACTCCAACTGCATTTTTCTCATCTTTTCAGCCATTTCCTTCTTCTGTTTCTCACTCTCGCTGTGCTTCAGCTGGAGCTCCTGCAGCTGAGTTTTGCCCTTGCTTCAGTGAGATTCAGAATCTTTTTTACTCTGGGTGACTGCGAATGGAACATGAGGCTTGGCAGTGATAGGGACTGGAGACTTAGAAATGAGCGGAACTCGCTTCACTGGATGAGCAGTGACAATCCTGTCCTTCTTCTCTAGTTGTCTCTCCCGCTCATATTGTACATGGAGTGGAAGTTCCGGACTAGTCGCCATATTCATTTCCCCCAGCAATTCATCCAGGTCATAACTCTGCCCGGGTTCTCCACACACATCCAAAAACAGATCCAAAAACTGCATAATATCCTCCAGCACCCCAGGTCTTGTGGCCACTATTTGCTGGGCCCATGTGCGAACTGGGCCAAAAAAGCGAGACATGATAAACCGAATAAATTGTCCTTCGGTTGGCTTCGGGTCACACAGGCTGGAGAAATAGTGTTGACAGTTCCTCACAAAACAATAATATATTAAGAGAGGATAAGAGAGGCCATCATACCGCTCCGGCATGTCCTCAAAAGTCCTCTGTGCGAATTGCATCGAATCCAAAGTGGTAATACTTGGCATGGGGGTTTGTGTTCGGCTTCCACTCCGTTCCTCTGCTGCATCTATGGTTCAGCGGTTCATTCTGTCACGGGACGTGGCGCGACTTGAAGGAAGCAGGCAGGATGTAATCGCAGTTGAACGGTGACTTTTATTTACAGTGTTGAACGCAAACCAAAATACGATAAACAAGCTATGCTCTGCTCACTTGGTTACGACTAGCGGTAATGCTACGGCTAAGGCATAAACATAACCTGACAGGGCGATTCCCGATAGTCGCCCTCTAGCTTTACATGGCACACATTCCTTCATACATACACATGTCGCTATGTCCATATGTCAATCTGTAGATCTGATGAACTGCGCCGTCGGGAGCACGGCTCACGATATATATTGATATCCCAGTCCTTAGCGCCGCAACCACTCACAGCTGCGGGCAATTCCCAAACACACGTGATCCAATGACCTATGACCCGACAGGTCGAAGACATGACGTCACCACGGAAGAAGCAAGCGCATGCGCGTTGCTTCACGGGGGAATCGTGACAATTCTATTATTTTGAGATACTGGATGTTTTATTTTCTTGAACTGTAAGCTGTAATCATTAAGATTAAAACAAAAAAGGCTTGCAATATTATTTCACTTTAGGTGTAATAAATCTAGAATATATGAAGGTTCCATTTTTTGAATTAAATTATGGAAAAAAAAAACTTTTTTTTTTAATGCACCTGTATATGATCAATTGTGAGCCTTCCCCAAACAGTTGCCACAAATTTGGAAGCACACAATTGTGTAAGGATGTCTTGGTATGCTTTAGTATTACAACATTCCTTAACTGGAACTAAGAGGCCCAAACCTGTTCCAGCATGACAATGTCCCTGTGTATAAAGCAAGGTCCACAAAGACATAGTTTCCAAAATCTGGTGTGGAAGAACTCGAGTAGCCTGTACAGAGCCCTGACCTCAACCCCACTGAACAGCTTTGAGATGACCTAGAACACTGGCCTTCTTGCCTGACATCACTAATGCTCTTCTGGCAGAATGGGCGAATCCCCCAGCCATGCAACAAAATCAATGGAAAGCTTTCCCAGAAGAGTGGAGGTTATTATAACAGCAAAATGGGGACTTAATCTGGAATTGCATGTTCAAAAAGCATACATGGGTATGATGGTCAGATGTCCACAAACCTTTTGCCATATAATGCATTTCTTTTTTGACACAAGTTCCATAAACTTGAGAAGAGCAATATATGGAATAGGTTTGCGAGCTAAACTAACATGCTGTGTTATTGTATTATATTATATTATATTATATTATATTATATTATATTATATTATATTATATTATATTATATTATATTATATTATATTATATTATATTATATTATATTATATTATATTACCATTCTATATTAGGGCAAGTCATGTCACTCACTGGAAGTATAATGGTAGAATGAATTAAACTGCTTTGTGCTAGTTGGTTTTGGTTTTGTCACCAGGATTGGTGTCATATGAACAATGATTATGTACATAGCTCCAGTTCAAGCATCCAGTATTTAGGCATATGATATAATGTCAAGTTTGTATTAAACCAATAAATGATGATAATGCCAGATCATCAAGACAGCCATAGTGATATTCTGTATATAACTTCCACAAGGTGGTGCTATAGTTTTGTATAATAGGTTGTGGCTCTCTTTGTATACATATTTCACAAGATGGCTTTTTAACCAAAACTATCTATACTACATGTTTTATAGTCTATTTGCATTTTTTTGTGATGATGACAATGACATTATTTCAAGTTGAAAGAAAATATATAAGAATTCTCGAATCTTATTGGTCAGAAGATAAACACATGGCCCAGATTAACACGAATGGTTTATACATAGGTACTTGTACATAATCTAAGATTAATAATAAACAAACAACAAAAAATAGTTATAACCACTGATATAGTAAAGTTTTTTTATTTTTTGTTTTTTACTCTTTTTTTTTTAGTTTTTTTTTTTTTTAACATTTATGGAAGGAATATTGGGTATCAGTGCATTAACAGTCACATTGCTTTGCAAAGTTTCCCAGTGCAGGAAAATCTTCAGTACAGGGGAGTTTATACTTTCTGGTTTGTCTGTAAAATGTTATGTTTATTTTTCAGAGGGAGAAAAAGGAGATGCTTGTGAGGGAAGGACTCTTTATTGTTGCTATAACAAAAGTGATAATGGAAACGAACTTGTCTCTTGGACCTTCAACAACATTAAATCTAACTATAAAATTTTAATGTGTGATGTGTCATTCATTAATAAATTAATCATTATAAATGTTGTATAAGCAGAAAAAACACATCATACAATGCTGTTATGCTAGAAGAATCCAGTGCAGGGTCATAATGCCCTGACGCATGGTCTGTTGTTTATTCCTTACATAAAAAAAATTCTGACATGACACAAAAGTTGACTATTTTCAATAATGGGACATCTTGGTGTTTCTTTTACTCCACAGCAATTTGTCAATGATTTTATCATTAAAGAATCATTAAATTATTCACACTTTTAACCATTTATAGTTACATTTAACGTTGTGTTTCTACTTATGTTCACTAATAGTATGGCCCCTATAATCAGTCGTTCCCTCACCAGCTTGTATTTTTACCTCAAGATTCTCCCATTAAAAAAATATCAACATCTTCTGACATATTAGATTTGGGAACTCAACTGGGCTGTGTTATAAATGGGTATAATGGACTGGCAACAACTGAATTTCTATATAAAAACATGGAATAGCTTATTATGAGAAATCTTAGAAAGGTGAATAGAGAAACAAGTATTTCTGTAGTACTGAGTACGTGTACATATTAAATGTATCAAGGTGAAAAGCAAACATGTTTGTTCAAAAGAAAAATAATTGCTTAGAGCCAGTGAAAAGAACAGATCAGATGTAAAATTGGGTCTGAGCTGTGAGCCAGTTGACTTTAATGAATCACTATAGAGCCCTGTTTCAGATAAAATCTACCATAGAGTTAATCAGTGAGAGACTGTTGTGGGCTTTTGCTCAGTATTGTGGGTGTGTTGTGTATATGAACATGTGGTAAGTGGTATCTCACCTTCCTGTCCTGGATCATCAAGAATGCAGTCAGGTAAACAGAGTCATGTTTCAGCTAGGTGCTGCACTGCCACCTACTACTTCAGTGGCCATGGTGTTGGTAAGGAATCTGAAGAAAGAGCAAGCTGCTGTCACCATGGACAATGGACTTTCTATATTTTATAGGGTTTAGTCTCATAGACTGACATATGATCCTTTCTGTCTTCAGTTTCTCAAATCTAAGATTTGTCAAAGATACTTTGCCATACCATCTATATAAAAATATTATGTCTATTGGTAATTATGACTGGGTGCATTGTGTGAAACTTGTATTCAAATTGCTATTCAGCAGGTATTTAACAGAAATAATAGTGACTGTTTCCATGGTTTTCTTTTCATGTGAGGAATATTCTGGCTCTGCAGTAGCTCATGGCCAGTAAGGAGTGATATTTTAATGCCTGAACTTCTGGTTAGCTGTCTAGTTTTTGAAATAGTGGTCCTGAGAGATGCCTATTACCTGATTACCTGATAACTGATTCACTCTACAAAAAAATCAACAAAAAAACAAATAGTCATCAGCCAGCCTATCAACTAATTCTAAACAATAGGTTCATGGTTTCTGTAGATACCTGGACATTACATCAGCTTATCCAAATAAAGTGTTTCCCATTATTTGAACAGTCTCAACTTTGTACATCTTTGGTAGCTGATGAGTGAGCCCTAGTTTCCATGAGAGACCGTGGTTCTTGGAACTCAATGTAATTGTGAATTTGTCTCTTGTTTCTGAGATTCTCTATGCACGTCTTCCCCTTTTTATTTCCCCTCAATTACTAATGCGCTCTGTGTGCTTTGATGTTTCTAAAAGTGGTTAACAAAATTGATAACACTGGTCTCAGAATCTACTGTATGCTCAATGATTAAGATGTTGAACTACTGATTTGAAAGGTTGTGAGTTCAAATCTCAGCACCATTAAGCTGTCACTGCTGGGCACTTGAACAAGGCCCTTAATCCTCAAATGCTCAGACGTGTAAATGAGATAAATGTAAGTCAGGCAGACATACAGACTTCTGTAGCATGCAATGATACAGAATGCACCCATACATTGGGTGTTGGATTATTGTGTACCTTGTCTCTTGGATGATGAAATTTGTGTCATTTTAAAGTTTTACATGGTATGCTTTTGTTCTGGGCAAATTTTCTGAAAATTATCTAATTTTCCACATGCTGTGTCTTGTTTTTCTCTTGCAGGACAATACAGGTGGCCACCATTAGGAAATAACTTACCTCCACAGTCTTCTTACTGCATTTGTTATTTGTGTCTTTTTGCTTTTTAATAAATTTATTAAAATGACCCTTTAGGTGTACCAGGTGTATTGTGTGCTTTAGTTTGTCATTACTGTTTAGTTACTTAATATTTTTAAGACCCATTCCTTACTTTCTAACATTTTAAAGAATCATTCTGGGAAGGTTTGAGTAACTGCATTTGAATTATCTGTTAATTTATGCATTTGTCTAAATCACTGTATATTTTTGCATATTGGATGTGCTGGAGGCTTGAATGATATATATCCAGCTTCACTGTTACTGTGTTTTGACTTATGGACCAGTAATTCTTCTTACAAAATAATTAGTGATAATCAGTGCTAGAAGGAATTTTTTAAGTATTTGCTTAAATTTATGCCACCATGAGGCACACAAGTTTACATATTGGTGTACATAAAATGTCTGGGTTACACATGTGTAACCCACATTGAATTATCACCAATAAATAAATCATAAAATGCATGTAAGAAACAATTAAGAATGGTTAAAAACAGTTTGAGAGTGATTTAATGTAAACAAATAGATGTATGGCTGTAAGGAATTGTGGTGATGCTCTCCCTTTAAGAGACTCCTTGGCCCATTTTGAATTAGCACTGAGCAAAGAGCGGAGAGGAGAAGCAGACAGACTAACAAGCTAAAAAGTTAAAAGCTTTTGTGAAGAGTTTATTTAGAAGCTCAAAAACAATACTTACCTGCTTGGGCATTTATGAAGATTAAATACAAGAAAACCACAACGTTTTTGGTCAGGGTTTTTTTTTTTGCTATTGTTTATGTCCATCCATCCATCCATCTTCTACTGCTTATTCCTTCTTCAGGGTCATGGGGAACCTGGAGTCAATCCCAGGAAGCATCTGGCACAAGGCGGGGTATACCCTGGACAGGGTGCCAGTGCTGTTGTTTATGTTCCTGTTTGAAATTGGACTTTGGTCTGCCGCATGTGGGAATTATGAACACACACGCACTTGACTTTGATTTGGAAACAACATAAATGTTTTTTCACCTGCAAGGAAAGGAAAAAAAAGAGTTAAATCAAGGGATAAAAAAAGAGAAAACAGGCACACCCTACTGACCTAAAATAAGATACTTAGACCGGTCTAATCTAATAAAATAAACTAGGTAAACCAAATTGTCTGTGACCTAGGTGGAGGAAAAAGAAAGGATTAAAGTGAGTTCTACCTACCTTTTGCTACTTGCAGAACTATTAATTGGTTCTGATGTCTGTTTAATGTATTGACTTTGTTGACCTTCAGTAAACTGCCGGCTTTTGTATTTAAACTACCTGGTCTAATTTTTTCACCGTTACCCCACTCCATCCATACCTAGAACTGGTCCAGTAGCTCAATGAAGTTGTATCAGAGCATAGAAGTGCTACAAATGTAACCCTATTCCCTGAGAAGGGAACGAGACATTGCATGAGGTCCAAGCTGTGGGAAGCGCCCTCGCACATGACTGGCATCTGAAGCTTGTGTAACATCATACCTATTATGACAAAGCTATGCAATGTCTCGCTCACTTCTCAGGGAACAGGGTTACATGTGTAACCCAGATGTTCCCTTTCAAAGGGAACTAAACGTTCTGTGAGCTCCACGTTGTGGGAACGACAATACCCACTCCATCATACTGAGGGTATGGCCTGTACAAAAAGATCCAAGCCCAAGGGTCACTGCAAGACACTCGAGCCCAGGGTGGAATATATATCCAGGCTGTAATATTGAATGAATGTATGTGATGTAGACCACCTCGCTGCAGCACACATATCCTGTAACAGTACCCCTTTGGACAAAGCCTCTAAGGAGGCGAAACCCCTAGTGGAATGAGCCTTTATGCCCAGAAGTGTAATGTGACCACGTGCCTCATAAGCAATAGCGATTGCGTCCAATTAGAGAAGTGCTGCTTTTGACACAGCATCACCTCTACTGTCACCACCAAAGCAAACCAGCAGCTGCACCGACTTATGCCACTGACCGGAGCAGTGGATGAAAATACAGAGAGACCTTCCTAGACAATGTAGGTGCAATTTCTCTTGTTCCGGTGTGAGAAATGGAGAAGGGCAGAAAGCTTGCAACACTACTGGCTGGGCAGCAGACATGGGCACTTTAGGAATATAATCCAACCTAGAATACAGGAAGGCCTTGATTAATCCCGGATCTAAGTCAAGGCAGAAAGAGCTACCTTTAGAGTCAGAAGCTTCTCTGAGGCTGACTGTAAGGGCTCAAATGAGGTACCTGATAGGCCTTCCAGGACAACAGAAAGGTCCCAGGAAGGTATGCATTATCTGCAGATCAGCCTCAGCCATCTTCATTACATCTTCAGAATAAGTCGCCACTTGTGCACATACAATTTCCTTGTGAATGGTGCTCTACTGTTCAACATGGTCTCTACAACCTCAGTTGTGAGACCAGAATCTATGAGCTGGTGCCCGTCAGGGGCCAGAACCACAGTTCCATAGTTCTGGCCTGCAATAAATAAATCAGCCCTCTAGCTTGAGACATTAGATCCCTGCAGATGGGAATCTCCCAAGAATTGCCATCCAGAAGGGATATTATCTCTGAGATCCATAGTTGAGCTGGCCAAAAAGGTACTACTAGCAACAGTCTTGCCAAACTCTCGCTAGAACTTGTGGGTGCAGAGTGATCATGGGAAAAATGTGCAGATGTGACCTCGGCCATGTGTGCACCATGGCATTCAGCCCCAATTGTGTGGGAGGAGTGATGGCGAACTACAGGGGGCAGTATATTGTCTCCTCGGAGGCAAACACATCCACTTGGCTGAACCTCCACAATATGGACTCTACCACTTTTGCATGGAGCATCCAATCCCTGGGCCTTAGCCCCTGCCTCAACAGGATGTCTGTCCCCACACAAGCGTCAGATGTTGGTAACGCGCTAGGGCTCATCCCACAGCATGGAGTTCGTAGATTGTTGAGTTCCCTTTGAAAAGGAACACAAACATCAAGGGCAAATGATGCCCATGTATTTCCCCACACTTTCCTTTTCACAAATCACCATCCCTTTTGGTTAAAACTGATATACGGGGACTTCCGGCTGAGTGACAAATGGAGTAGGTCGCAACTTTCGGGGCTCCTGCAACAACTATTAAAATTATATGATAGGCACTGTTTTTGGTAGCATTTGTGTTTGTAAGTCTTGTTTAACACCTTAAGTTTCCATTTTAATGTCTAAAATGCTGGCAAAATCCAAAGGCGTGAATACTTTGGCTGCTACACCTCTGCGGCCTGCTCCACACGCTGCATCCCCGCCGCGTAGTGACCCCTCTATGCCCGCTATCCCCCCTGGTTTCAAGGATGAGCTCCTCGCTGCACTCCGCCATGAAATGGCGGCCATTTTTAAATCTGAGATCCAGGTGGCCTTGGGTGAAAACTTGACATCGATTAAGGGAGAGCTATAGACCGTAAAGGAGGAATTATCGGTCAGTATTACAGTTATCCAGTCGGAGGTGAGCACTTTGAAGCATACGATGGGGGAAATGGAAATGTCGCTCTCTACCTTTTGCAATGACATAGCTACGCTACAGGCTAAAGTGGAGCGCCTATCTGCCAAGCTGGGGAGGGTGGAAAACAAGTGTGAGGATCTCAAGGCTAGATCACAGCGCAACAATGTGAGGATCGTAGGTGTCCCTGAAGACTCGACCTGCGCGTCTACACCAGCAGCCGTTTCCACTCTGCTTAAGGAGGTTTTTGGGCTGGACAAAGAGCCACTTTTGGACCGCGCTCATCGCACTCTGCAGCCGAGGCCCAAACCCGGTGAACGCCCCCTGCCTATAATCGCCCGACTCCATTACCACGCGGACTGTGTGGACATCCTGCGGCAGGCCAGAGCCCAACAGCGGGTGAAGGTTGGTGACATGGTCATCTCTATCTTTCCCGATCATACCGCGAAGGTAGCCCACGCTCGTGCTGCCTTCAATGACTGCCGCCGCCAGCTCCATGAGATACCGGGAATATTGTTCGGTCTGCTTTATCCGGCGCGCCTCCGCGTTACACACGACGGAACCGAGAGGGAGTTTAAATCCGCAGAGGCCGCCGGGGTGTTTATTAAGACACTGATCAAGTGAGAACACTGATAATCCGTCTCGAGAAGTGAAATGGACCACTACTGACTCTACAACACATGAGGGAGTATTGACTGTTTATGTGCCTTGACATTTATCTTCGTTTAGTTTGCAGGGGCCCGGCCTGGGGGGTTTATTACTATCGGGTCAACAGCTGTTAGCTTTCCTGTTGGGGATTTGACTCCATGTGGAGTCTGCACTGGGGTTTCCATCGTTTGGGGATGGGGATGGCGTAAGTGCAATGGGGAGGGGGGTGGGATGGGGTGGTTCACTGTGAGTGTGTTTTCTTTTGTTTTGGTTTATCATTTACTTTAATTGTATTTCTTTTTTCTTTTTTTTTTCACTTTTTACTTTTTCTTATTTTATCTTTGTTTTTGCCCTTTTTCTCCCCCCTCCTTTTTCCTGTCCCCTTTTCCTTCTCTCAGAGGTGAGGCTTCACTTTCATTCTCTTCCTGCCATAAACACTTGATAGATGTCCACTAATACTGGAAAATCTGGCTTGCATGTGAACTTTGTGAGCTGGAACATTAAAGGTATGGGGAGTCCTATCAAGAGATCCAGAATATTTGCCCATCTGAAACAGCTCAATGCGGACATAGTGTTTCTACAAGAAACTCATATGTGCACCACAGACCAGATACGGTTAAATGCCCCTGGATTTCTGAGGTATTTCACTCTAATTTCAATTCTAAGGCCAGGGGGGTTGCCATTCTAATTGGTAGATCAATTCACTTTTCATCCTCCAATGTAATATCAGATGAAAATGGGAGATACATAATAATATCAGGTAAATTGTTGCATGTCCCGGTATTACTGGTTAATGTTTACGCCCCAAATTTTGATGACCCACACTTCATGAATAAGCTCTTGGAGCGCCTCCCTTCACTACATAATACTGTCCTTATATTTGGAGGAGATATGAATTGCGTTATTGATCCTAGGTTGGACCGTTCTTCTTCCAAGACCTTGACACCCTCACTAATGTCGAGTACACTTTCTGATTTCATGTCTAAGAATGGTTTTGTGGATCCCTGGAGATTCCATAATCCCAGTATCAAGGAATATTCTTTCTTTTCGCAGGTGCATAAGTCCTTCTCTAGAATTGATTATTTCTTTATTGACGCCAAACTTATCTCCAAAGTGTCGATGGTTAAATATCACCCTATTGTGATTTCTGACCATGCCCCGCTTTCTCTGGATATTCAGCTTTCCCCCCAACCTCGATATTCAACACCGTGGAGGTTTAACACTCTGCTCCTGTCAGACAACAAATTTAACACATTCATTGCAACTTCAATTGACGATTTTATTGAAATTAATCAGAACGAGCTTGAACCTGTTTCCTGTTCCCTGCTGTGGGAATCAATAAAAGCATACTTGCGGGGCCAAATAATTTCCTACTCTGCACATCTGAACAACACTCGTATGGCCAAACTTCACGAGCTATCGCGTAGAATTGACGAACTAGATTGGGCACTGGTTCCTCTTCTGCTTTACTTAATGATCAGGTTGTATTGCAGGCTGAATTTGACCTTATTACATCGGTGGATGCAGAGCGCCTTCTGCTACGTTCACGCTCCACATATTATGAACATGGTAACAAACCGAACCGACTCTTGGCCCATCAATTGAGACTTCAAGCTGCCTCACGAATAATTCCTCAAATAAAGGATTCATCTGGCATACTCCACACGGACCCCAATACCATTAATTCAGTCTTCTGCTCATTCTATTCTTCTCTGTATATGTCTGACTTTCCAGCTGGGACTTCTGATATGAATGCTTTCTTAGACAGTCTCAATTTCACTACCATTAACCCAGAAGTTGCTAAAGATCTTGACTCTCCATTAACCTTAGAGGAAATCAACCTAGCCGTGAATAGCATGCAAAACAATAAAGCTCCTGGCCCTGATGGATTCCCGGTAGAATTTTTCAAAAGATTTGAATATAAACTGTCCCCTATATTGCACTCTGTATATAGGGAATTGCTGCAGAGTGGCGCTCTCCCTCCTACTTTGCGACGAGCCTCTATAAATCTACTTTTAAAGAAGGACAAAGATCCTAATCTCTGCAGCTCTTACAGACCCCTCTCTTTGATAAATGTAGACGCTAAGATTCTTGCTAAGGCTTTGGCTAGTCGTTTGGAAAAAATTCTTCCAGTCATAGTTTCAGAAGAACAAACTGGATTTATAAAAGGGGGTCAGTTATTTTACAACGTCCGCACCCTTTTGAACATTATCTACTCCAAATGCTCTACTACTTTCCCCGAAGTGGTAATCTCAGTCGATGCTGAAAAAGCATTCGACAGAGTTGAATGGGACTACCTGCTTACAGTATTGCACAAATTTGGATTGACACATTTATTTCTTGGATACGCCTTCTGTATACATCCACGCAAGCTAGTATCTCCACTAATGGTATCCAGTCAACTTATTTTACTTTGTCCCATGGCACTCGACAGGGTTGTCCCTTGTCTCCTTTACTGTTTGCTTTAGCTATAGAGCCCTTGTCAATTTATCTGTGGTCCTCCTCCTCTTTCACTGGGATATCTCGGTTGGGCATGGAATTTAAACTTTCTCTTTATGCGGATGATTTATTACTGTATGTTTCCAACCCATGTCACTCTCTACCTGGAATTCTGTCCTTTCTCCAAAGATTTGGCTCGTTTTCAGGTTATAAAGATAACGTTTCCAAGAGTGAGTGCTACCCGGTTAATGACTCAATCTGATATTCCCTTCAGAATGAGCCCCTTTGGCTTTAAGTATTTAGGAATTAACATAACCAGGTCTCTGACTTCACTTTACTCTGCTAACTTCTCCCCATTGATGTCTGAAATCAAAACTGACCTTCAACGATGGAGGTCTTTACCTCTGTCACTGATAGGAAGGATTAACACGGTAAAAATGAATATGCTGCCTAAGTTCCTCTTTTTGTTCCAATGTCTCCCTCTATTCTTATCAAAGCGATTTTTTAAGGCTATAGATCAGGACATTTCTAGCTTTTTGTGGTGTGGTAAGACATCCAGAATAAGTAAATCAATGCTTCAGAGATGTAAGCTCAATTCTGGCCTCTCTCTTCCAAATTTCCAGTTGTATTACTGGGCATCACATATTCATAAAATCTTATTTTGGTTGAGACCAGCGCATTCCCCATGGTGAACATTAGAGGTACATTCATGCGGCTCGTCCTCTCCAATGGCTCTGCTTACCTCTTCCACTTCTACCAACTTCTCTGGCTTTACAGACAACCCTGTGGTTCGTGCAGCTCTAAAAATTTGGTACCCGTTCAGGAAGAATTACAATTTCATCTCCGCGTCTCCCTTAACTCCATTACTGAAAAATCACTCATTTCAACCTGCAATATCAGACCCCACATTTGATGTCTGGCATGACAAAGGTCTCAAAACAGCAGATCTGTCGTGCTCACGCAAGAACGTTTCTCAGCAGGGTTGGCTCCTTCTACAATCGGGGTTTATGTGGCCGCCATTTCGGCCAGCCATGCCCTTGTTAATGGAGGCTCTGTGGGGCAGCATCCTCTAACTTCGAGGTTCATGCATGGTGTCAGACGGTTGAGGCCCATCTGCAGGCCGCGAGTACCTTCTTGGGACCTTTCTGTGGTCTTGGAAGGTCTGTCGGGAGCCCCATTTGAGCCCTTAGAGTCAGCCTCGGAGAAGCTTCTGACTCTAAAGGTAGCTCTTCTACTGGCCCTGACATCTCTCACGCGAGTGGGGGATCTACAAGCTCTCTCGGTTGCCCCCCCCTGCCTTGACTTCGCCCTCGGACTGGCCAAGGCCTTCCTGTATCCTAGGCCGGATTATATTCTTAAAGTGCCTACATCGGCTGCCCACCCTGTGGTGTTACAGGCCTTCTGCCCTCCTCCGTTCCTCACACTGGAACAGGAGAGGTTGCACCTGCTGTGTCCGGTAAGGGCCCTCTGCACTTACCGCTCCGGCCAGTGGCGTAAGTCAGAGCAGCTGCTGGTCTGCTTTGGTGGCGAGTAGAGGTGACGCTGTGTCAAAACAGCGCATCTCTACTTGGATAGTGGAAGCAATCTCTATCGACTACGGTCGCGGTCTCGCGCAACCTCTAGGCATAAGAGCTCATTCCACTAGGGCGGTCGCCTCCTCCGAAGGCTTTGTCAAAAGGGGGTATCCTTGCACGATGTGTGTCGCGACAGGGTGGTCTACGCCACACAGCTTCATTCGTTATTACAGCCTGGATGTTCATTCCACCCCGGGCTCGAGTGTCTTGCAGTGACCCTCGGGCTTGGGTATTTTTGGACAGGCCGTACCCTCAGTATGACGGAGTGGGTATTCCCGTTCCCATACTGTTATGCTAAATGCAACGTCGAAGTTCCCTTTGAAAGGGAACGTCGGGGTTACGTATGTAACCCTGTTCCCTGAGAAGGGAACGAGACGTTGCATAGCATTGTCATACCAGGGCAGGCCTGTGAATTGCGTCTTCGCTTCAGATAATAGAGGCTGGTGGCGGGGTTCACAGGTGTCATATATATATCATGCGACGCGCTTAATTGCCACGTCACCTGATCATGGCAGGCCTATAAGTAGAGGCATGATTTTACACAAGCTTCAGATACCGGTCACGCACGCAAGGCGCTTCCCATACTGTTATGCTAAATGCAACGTCTCGTTCCCTTCTCAGGGAACAGGTTTACATACGTAACCCCGACGTTTGTTTGTTTTTCCAATGTGCCATCTCTTCCAATAAATATATTTATATAAAAAAGAACTGATATACTAATAGAGTTCAAACAGGGAAATGTGATTGTGTGAGTAAATATATTATGATGTTCTAGAAAAAAAAATCTATCTATCTATTGTCCACTCCAGAAGTATTGGAACAGCAAGGCCATTTCTTTTGCTTTTGCTAATGATATTCTTGCACATGTGCATAATTAAATACATGGATGGCAACTTGTTTTATCCCTGCACAGAGTCTGAACATATCTTCCAGGTATGCACAGTCCTAAGCAAACTGTTGGAAAGTGACCAATATGAAACAGAAAAAAAATTATTTCACCAACAATCTGTCAAGTTCATGGATATATAATCAATGAGAGTAGAGTAGACATGGATCAGAGTAGGATCAAGGCAGCAATGTTATGTTTCAAACCCCAGACAGTCAAAGAAATGCAAAGATTCTTGGGGTTTGCAAACTTTTATCAGGGGATTTAGTACAGTGGCAGCTCCCTTGACCTCCCTTCTCAGGAGAAAACTCAGGAATTGCAGGTGGTATCCCTGATGCCCTGAAAGCCTTTAAAACCATGAAACAGTTTTACTACCACTCCCATTCTTGCATCACCCAGATCCTGACCTTAAATTCACAGTGGAGGTAGATGCCTCAGAAAGTGGTACCAATGCAATCCTCTTCCAACACCAAAGTGAACCCTCTAAACTCTACTCTTGTGCTTTCTTCTTTACAAAACTGTCCCCTGCAGAGAGACACAATGAAATGATGAATCACAAATTGCTGGAGATTAAGGAACAGAGGAAGAGTGGAGGCACTGGCTACAGGTGGAGGAATGCAAGGCATTTTGTAAAAGATTACATATTAATGCCAGGCTCTCCTCAGGGTACCACCCAAAATGGCAGAGAGAGAGAGAGAGAGAGAGAGAGAGGCTGAACCAAGTGATTGGCTGGTTCCTGTGAGCATGTGGTCACAATCTTCAGCACAAGTGGAGTGTAGGAAATTAGCTATTTAGAATGAACTCCAAAAATCTAGAGACTGATCAGATCAGCTCAGAAGAGGAAATTTTTGCAAACTTAATATGTACCTGATATGCTGATCAAAAATACCTAATATGCTGATCAAATATTCATCCAGTGTAAAGTTGAAATTAGTGCATTTATTAATTCTGCATAGGATATTACCTAATGTCTGGGTGCATGTTTGTGCTTTCAGTGCCTCCCGTAACAAGAGAGAATGAGAAAGAGAGAGACACAGAGAGAGAGAGAGAGACACAGAGAGAGAGAGAGACGACTAGACGTGTGTGTGTGTGCATGTGTGTGGTTGAATGAGTCTGCTGAAAATCAAAAGTAAATATAAAGAGAATAAAAAGCCCTTTTGAGTTGTAATCAGCCTTCCTCCTGCCTCCTCATTTCCAACCCAACCCAGATGTGTTACAGTGATATAATAACAACAACAAAGCAATCAAGTCAAATAAAAGATAAAAGTTTATTACATTTTCTTTTCCAGACTATTCCAAATAACAAACAGCGTTCATGGAATTAGCATCTAATAAAACAGACATTCAAAACAAAAACAGGGCACAGCAAAACATTAAACTTCAGTTTACCAAATATTTTCATTTACGAAGAAATATTAAAAAAAAAAAAAGAAAATCGTAATTTCTCAGGCTGACCTGTTTGTCCTTATTTTTATGATTTAGTGTTTCTCTGGAGCTTGAGATGCTCATCAGTGTAACGAATCAGGACTAAATTCTCAATCCGGAAGCGAGCGAAACACAACAATGTCACTTGACTCATCAGGAGCCGAGACACAGTGCCATCTGCTTGCCGTGGCGTAACAGAACCCCCCTCCAACGGGGGTTCCAGGCCCCTGTGCGAGCTGTCTCTTGCTGCCACGGAAAGCAAGGCAGCCTCTGTCGGGTGGCAGATGGGTGGAGCAGCACCCCCACCGGGGTTGAAATTCGGGGCACCGCCCATGGCGGCTCTAGAATGCAGGGCGCCGCCCCTGGCGGCTCTGGAACTGGAATGCAGGGCGCCGCCCCCAGCAGCTCTGGAGGGCAGGGCAGCGTGGCGGCCTCCTCGGCTGGGCAGGGCAGCGGTACGGCCTCCTTGGCTGTGCAGGGCAGCAGCACGGCCTCCTTGGCTGTGCAGGGCAGCAGCACGGCCTCCTCGGCTAGGCTGGACAGCAGAACGGCTTCCTCGGCTGTGCAGGCCAGCGGGACGGCCTTCTTAGCCGGGCTGGACAGCAGGACGGCTTCCTCAGCGGTGCTGGGTAGCGGGTCGGCCTCCTCCGCTGGGTGGAGGATCAGCCAAGTGGATGTGTTTGCCTCTGAGGTGACAATACACTGCCCGCTGTAGTTCGCCCTCACTCCTCCCACACCATTGGGGCTGAACGCCATGGTGCACACATAGCCGAGTTCACATCTGTACATTTTTCCCATGATCACTCTGCACCCACAAGTTCTAGCGAGAGTTTGGCAAAACTGTTGCTAGTAGTACCTTTTTGGACAACCTCCTCAGAGGCCTCAAGGTGTAGCTCTGAGGTCACCATGTTGACCTCAGGCAGGAGCTCCACAGCTGAGACCTCCCCGTAGGCTTCAGGCTGGAGCTCTGCTGTCCTCGTTGCCCCCCCCCCAAAAAAAAATTTCTGGGCCAGCCTTCACCTTTGGTCTGCGCAGCACGGTGCAATTCCCCTGCAGAGGGAAGCCCCAGGAGTTCATGTAGCTTTGCTAGCTGCGTTGCACAGCATAGTTGTCCGGCAGCAGGGAAATGGTGCGGGGGGTGACGTGGCGCATAGCTCGGCTTGGAGCTGAGCAATTTACTTGGTGAGCTGTTTGCTCTTTTCCTGGAATGAATGGCACAGCGCCCAAATCCTGGCTACTTCAGCGGCGCTCATGGTGACCTGCTGCTTCCGCATTTTTGGCTCAGTATTCTGTAACAGATCGGGACTAGAGGTGGATGCAGGTGCAGGTCAAATTCTTAACACACAATGAATGACAAAAGTAAACGCAGTCTTCACCAGGAAACGAGAAACGGGAACATTCAAGGCATGGAAACAAACGAGACTACTGATCCCAACAGTACTAGTGAGGATAAACTATAAAACCAATAATACTGAGCGAAGTGCTCAGTAACCAAGGCATTTAAAAAGAGAACATAATCAACTCAAAGGATGGAGCCCTGGAGCAAATTAAAGTCACTTAAACTAAATGCTCAGGCCGGAAGCGAGCGAAACAAAACAATGTTATGTGACTCGTCAGGAGCCGAGACA
>CM022760.1:14706974-14781974 GCA_012411365.1 Ameiurus melas | reverse complement strand
CTGCCTGTGCCACTACCCTGCAAGGCTCATGAGTCCTCCTTCTCTACTTGATTTTCTTCTGTCTCATTTCTCCTTTTCTGTCAGTTCATCTGGATGTTCCTATGACCATATATTTCATTATTGATTGTTTACATTAACACCTAAAGTCAGTTACCTTACTATATTTTAAGGAGCTTGTTATTTCCAAAATCACTGGCAACAAATGTGTGCCAAACAAATTATTCATACTCAGAAGCAGTGGGAGATTGTTCAGTGGGGCATCTATAAGGGACATACAGTATATAGCTGTTTAATAAATGTAAAATTTCATAAAGTCCTAATTTTAAACCAAACAATCAAAAATGAGAATTTTGCTTGGGAGAGGAGTAGCAGTCATAACACTTAATGGCAGGATTGCCAAGGTCTTTTAGTCGAATTTGTTTCATAGCAAATGATCAGAATTAAATCTAATAAATATTTGCATGTGCAGATGAAAGTGTATGTGCAGAAAGAGGGTCCCATTTAACAAGTTGGATATGGACAGATTTATTTGGAACTCTTTTAAAGGAACATTTAAACAAAGAAAATGGTTTCAATGAAAATCTCATAATTTCATAGAAACAAAGAAACATATCCTAGTGGATCCTTAATCGAGTTCCCTGAGCCCTCTGTTAACTATACACACATACAGTACATTCATATACAGTATCTCACAAAAGTGAGTGCAACCTTCACATTTTTGTAAATATTTAATTGTATCTTTTCATGTGACAACACTGAAGAAATGACACTTTGCTACAATGTAATGTAGTGTACAGCTTGTGTAACAGTGAAAATTTCTCCCCCCTCAAAATAACTCAACACACAGCCATTAATGTCTAAATCACTGGCAACAAAAGTGAGTACACCCCTAAGTGAAAATGTCAAAATTGGGCCCAAAGTGTCAATATTTTGTCTGGCCACCATTATTTTCCTGCACTGCCTTAACCCTCATGGGCATGGAGTTCACCAGAGCTTCACAGGTTGCCACTGGAGTCCTCTTCCACTCCTCCATGACGACATCACGGAGCTGGTGGATGTTAGAGACCTCGTGCTTCTCCACCTTCCGTTTGAGGATGCCCCACAGATGTTCAATAGGGTTTAGGTCTGGAGACATGCTTGGCGAGTCCACCACCTTCACCCTCAGCTTCTTTAGCAAGGCAGTGGTTGTCTTGAAGGTGTGTTTGGGGTCATTGTCATGCTGGAATACTGCATAGTGATCATGCTCTGCTTCAGTATGTCAAAGTACATGTTGGCATTCATGGTTCCCTCAATGACCTGTAGCTCCCCAGTGCTGGCAGCACTCATGCAGCCCCAGACCATGACACTCCCACCACCATGCTTGACTGTAGGCAAGACACACCTGTCTTTGTACTCCTCACCTGGTTGCCGCCACACACGCTTGACACCATCTGAACCAAATAAGTTTATCTTGGTCTCATCAGAAAACAGGACATGGTTCCAGTAATCCATGTCCTTAGTCTGCTTGTCTTCAGCAAACTGTTTGCGGGCTTTCTTGTGCATCATCTTTAGAAGAGGCTTCCATCTGGGACGGCAGCCATGCAGACCAATTTGATACAGTGTGCGGCATATGTTCTGAGCACTCACAGGCTGGCTGCCCACCCCTTCAACCTCTGCAGCAATGCTGCCAGCACTCATATGTCTATTTCCGAAAGACGACCTCTGGATATGATGCTGAGCACATGCACTCAACTTCTTTGGTCTACCATGGTGAGGCCTGTTCCGAGTGGAACCTGTCCTGTTAAACCGCTGTATTGTCTTGGCCACTGTGCTGCAGCTCAGTGTCAGGGTCTTGGCAATCTTCTTATAGCCTAGGCCATCTTTATGCAGAGCAACAATTCTTGTTTTCAGATCCTCCAGAGTTCTTTGCCATGAGGTGCCATGTTGAACTTCCAGTGACCAGTATGTGGGAGTGTGAGATGACACCAAATTTAACGCTCCCCATTCACACCTGAGACCTTGTAACACTAACAACTCACATGACACCGTCAAGGGAAAATGGCTAATTGAGCCCAATTTGGACATTTTCCCTTAGGGTTGTACTGTTGTTGCCAGTGGTTTAAACATTAATGGCTGTGTGTTGAGTTATTTTGAGGGGAGAGAAATTTACACTGTTGCACAAGCTGTACACTCAATACTTTACATTGCAGCAAAGTGTATTGTCACATGAAAATATATAATCAAATATTTACAAAAATGTGAGGGGTGTACTCACTTTTGTGAGATATTGTACGTACGTACGTACATACATACATACATACAGTGCTGTGAAAAAAGCACTTATTTCTTCTGTTTGTGTGTATATCTCATACTAAATAGTTTTATATAATTAAACGAAATACAACATGAAAGAAAGCTAGCCTGAGTAAACACATAATACAGTTTTTATTTATTTATTTTTTAATAAAGTTAAGTAAGTTATCCAACACCTTTCACCAATGTGAAAAACAAATTGCCCCCTTAAACGAAAAATATGTTTGTGCCGCCTTTAGCAGCAATAAATGCAACAAAATACTTATGAATTAAATAAGCAGTTTCTTTGTTATTTGTGTGTTACACAGACACGCGCACACACACACACACACACACACATGCAATTCTCATGCTTTTGCTATACTCTGAATACGTTTGGGGTAGATCAGAATTTCAACTTTCATTTCCTGATATTAACATCTAATCTAATTAGAACTTAGAACATGGCAGACCACCCAATATTTAGGTGACCAAAAGTAATGGAACAGAGAGTCAACTAAAGAAAATTTAAGTAAATAACACTTAATATTTGGTTCCATATCCCTTGTTTGCAAAAACTGCATCAAGCTGGTTACCCAACACCATCACAAAACTGTTGGTTTCTTCTTTTATGATTCTTTTACAGGCTTGTACTGCAGCTCCTTTCAATGGTTGTTTGTTTTGGGGGGTTTCTCTCTTCAGTCTCCTCTTCAGGATGTAAAATGCATGCTCAACTGGGTTAAGGTCTGGTGATTGACTTGGCTAGTCTAAAACCTTCCACCTTTTCCCCTGATGAAGTCCTTTGTTTTGTTGGCAGTATGTTTAGGTCACTGTCTTGCTGCATAATGAAGTTCCTCACAGTTAGATGGAATGCATTTCTCTGTAAACTGGAAGACCAATTTTTCTGTAAAGTTCTGTGTTCATTCTGATGCTACCATCATGAGTTACATCATTAATAAAGATTAGTAAAGATTAGTGAGCCTGTTCCAGAAGTAGCATTTTAACCCCATGCCATGACACTACCTGCACCATGCTTGACTGATGAGCTTGTATGTTTTGGATCATGAGCACATCCATTCTGTCTTCACATTTTGGTTAGTTCTTGTTTCCAGAACTTTTGGGGCTCATCTCTGTATTTTTTTTTGCAAATTGCAATCTGGCTTTCTGATTCCTTTTGCTCATAAGTGGTTTACATCTTGTGGTATGGCCTCTATATTTCTCCACTTGAGAAAGTGGATGTTGTTGGTGATGTCACTAATTGTTGATTTTGTTTTTCTTAAAAGCTCTCACAATGTTTCAGTAATCAACTGCTGTTATTTTCTTTGGCCAACCTGCTCCATGTCTGGTTGTTAGTACATCAATAAGTTAGTTTGTTAGTTTCTTTCTTTATCAGGACATTCCAAATTTTTTAATTGGCTATGCTCACTGTTTGTGCAAAGGCTCTGAGGCTCCCCTTTTCTTAGCTTCAAAATTGATTGCTTTTCTCTCATAGACAGTTATCTGGTCTTCATGTTGATTTATCCTTTTTAACAATAAATGCACCTGGCAGCAATCTACACCTATAAATTATGTTCCAATATTTTTGATCAATTGAAAATATGTCGGTTCAAACAAAAGATGCCATATTCTTTATTCTAAGTTATTTAACACATCTACTGTAGATGTAAATGTAAGTAAATTCTGACCTGTTCTCATATTCTCATATACAGGTTTATATTCATATTTTGATCTCAAATCCAAATGTCTTCAATGTATAGCAAAAAACAATAGAATTGGCCTTGCTTTTCCAACACTTTCAGAGGGGACTGTGTATTAAATTAATGCCTATTGAGTGTAGCAGGTTCCTAGAATATCACAAGAACTTATTGAGTGTATGTTTAATAAGAGAGCTGACATTGCTTAAATGAGAAACTGAATACCACAGGCTTGTGTACATCACACTCACCATTGTTTGCTGACTCAACAGACCATTGCTGCACTGTAAAATTTTTAAATGATATATAAAACTAATCTGCCATCAGCTTATAAGCCCTGTGATGCATGAGTAAGTGACAGCTTATTGAAGATTATTCAACCTTCTGCCAGCAGTCAACCCATGAAGTGCCCACATAGCAATAACAAGAGAGCTTTCATGTATTATTCCATGTGGCACACAGAGAGTTTAAGTATACCTCTTGAGATAGAATGTTATTGAGAGTGAGAGAGCTTCTTTCCTCCCTGATCACTATGATCATCTCCTGCGATCAGTCTGATTGATGCATATGAGGATCCTTTCCTAGAATGTTGCCGTGGCAACTCTGTGATGTCCCATGGGATGTGAGACATTCCCCACAGTTCATTGCAGTGCATGGGTCATTGCTCTCTCCAAATAGCTCACTGTGTGATGCCTGGTCCCCTACTCTGTCTAAAAGCTGTGATTAAACTGTTTCCACCACTACAGGAAGCTGTGCTTTGTGTCAGCCTTGCCCTATTGGTGGCAAATATCTGGAGAAATCAAAAAAGTCTGGACATTGACAGCCATGGCAGCCTAATGATTGCATTACTTGTCAGGTTTTCCTTTCTGATTGCAGAATAAATGAGAACTCTGCATGCATTTTAAGGGATTTTAATGTGACTGTTGCTCAGTGTAATTAAGGCTTTGGGGAACATTATTAAAGACAAATGATCCCAATTAAATGTTAGATTTATGATAGGGGTTTGATTGTTAGATTATTATATCATGTACTGGATTCTTATGCATTGCAGCGGTGGGTACAAGAAATAAAGTGCATAACAGAAATTTGACAAATTCATAACTGCTCTGTGACGGTGGGCCTGCAGCCCACACACACAACACACATAGCGCTCCTCATGAAACTGCCGGAAGAGACAGCACCATTTCAGCACCCTGTTTGTTTTGGACAGCAAGAGCGCACATGGCTGAGAGGCAGGGCGGCAGAAACACACACAGCTGGCAGCAGATGATTGGAGCGACTTCTCCTCACAGTCTGGCAGAAGAGCAATGGATATAAAAGAGCGCAGCAAACATGGCGTGGTGAGTTTAATTCTCCACAAACGTGGCCAGTAATTTCGTCTCTCTCACTCTCTCTGTTCAGATGCAGACATTGATGATGCTGATCTCAGAGAAAAAAAATTCTTAAAACCTTCGTAGCTGTGCTGTGAGTGTCTGTGTTCTGCCTGCCCCAGCCATGAGAGGCCACACTGGTGGAAGATGCAGGCATAATAGCACAGACAATAAAAAAAAAAACACATGTCACACAATGAATCCCAAGCTGCAGCACCTCTTGGAGATGAACATCTAGCAGCAGGGGGTGACCCAGGAGCTGGCCCAAAGCCTCTGTGCTGCAACCCAGGTGCTGCTGGATTTAAAGAAGAAGCCCTGCTCTGCTGCCTCCATTTCTCTCCCAGTCCTCACAAAACTCACCAGCGAGGATAACATTGCGGTCTTCCTCCTCACCTTTGAGCAAGTCACCCGACATGAGAAGTGGGAAGAGAACTCACAACTATCCTGTTGGGGAGGTCCAGTGGGCTATGCCCTTCCTCCTGACCAAGCTACCCTGTACCCAGTGCTGAAGGAGGGGCTCTTGAGCTGCTGTGGACTATTCCCCATCAACGCAGCAGCAGAGTTCCACAACTGGTCTTACTGATCCAAGCCACTGCACATACTCCACACATACCTGGCCAAGCTGCAGGATCGGTTCCTTTGGCCGATATGGACACCAACGTCCGGGCCTTCTTTCAGCATTGCCAAAGTCTGCCCGGGATCAAAGATACTTCCTAGTGATCCTCAACTATGCCAGCAGGCACCCCGAGGCCATCCCACTATGAAAAGCCACCTCCCAGAACATCACCCCAGAACTGGTGCTCCTGTTGAGTTGTGTGGGGCTCCCAAAGGACACCTTAACCAACCATGGTACGCCGTTCATCTCTACTCTAATGGGTGATCTGTGTTGGTTGTTTAAGGAGAAACACCTCCGTCAACCACCCTCAAACTGAAGGCCTGGTGGTAAGTGGTAGATGAGGATGGCCGAAACTGGGACCTCTGCTTCCCTATGTGCTTTTCACCATTTGAGAGACTCCATGAGCATCCACCGGGTTCACCCCCTTTGAACTTCTCTTTGTTCAGCGACCTCAATGACTGTTGGATGATTCTGGTCACTGGTGAACTATATGCAAGGAATGCAGGCGTGAATTGACCTTTGCAATGACTTCTGTAGGCTCAACCAAGTCTTGGAGTTCGACAACTACTCCCTTCCCTGAGCTCCCCAGTCCTCCTGAACCATGACTTCTCCCTGCCATTCACCATGCACACGGATGCCTCAGAGACAAGACTGGGGCCTGTCTTGTCCCAAAAATTCAATAGTGAAGAGCACCCAGTCCTTTACATCAGCAGGAAGCAGGAAGCTAACAGAAATACGCTGCAGATCGAGAAACCCTTGCAATAAGGTGGGCCATAGAGGTACAGTGAGGGAAAAAATTATTTGATCCCCTGCTGATTTTGCACATTTGCCCACTGCAAATGATCAGTATATAATTTTAATGGTAGGTTTATTTGAACAGTAAGAGACAAAATAACAACAAGAAAATCCAGAAAAACGCATGTCAAAAATTGTATAAATTGATTTGCATTTTAATGAGGGAAATAAGTATTTGACCCCCTCTCAATTAGAAAGATTTCTGGCTCCCAGGTGTCTTTTATACAGGTAACGAGCTGAGATTAGGAGCACACTCTTAAAGGGAGTGCTCCTTATCTCAGCTTGTTACCTGTATAAAAGACACCTGTCCACAGAAGCAATCAATCAATCAGATTCCAAACTCTCCACAATGGCCAAGACCAAAGAGCTCTCCAAGGATGTCAGGGACAAGATTGTAGACCTACACAAGTTTGGAATGGGCTACATGACCATTGCCAAGCAGCTTGGTGAGAAGGTGACAACAGTTGGTGCGATTATTCACAAATGGAAGAAACACAAAAGAACTGTCAATCTCCCTCGGCCTGGGGCTCCATGCAAGATCTCACCTTGTAGAGGTGCAATGATCATGAGAACAGTGAGGAATCAGCCCAGAACTACATGGGAGGATCTTGTCAATGATCTCAAGGCAGCTGGGACCATAGTCACCAAGAAAACAATTGGTAACACTCTATGCCGTGAAGGACTGAAATCCTACAGCGCAAGAAAGCACATATACATGCCCGTCTGAATTTTGCCAATGAACATCTGAATGATTCAGAGGACAACTGGGTTGTTGTCAGATGAGACCAAAATGGAGCTCTTTGGCATCAACTCAACTTGCTGTGTTTGGAGGAGGAGGAATGCTGCCTATGACCTCAAGAACACCATCCCCACCGTCAAACATGGAGGTGGAAACATTATGCTTTGGGGGTGTTTTTCTGCTAAGGGGAGAGGACTTCACCGCATCAAAGGGACGATGGATGGGGACATGTACCGTCAAATCTTGGGTGAGAACCTCCTTCCCTCGGCCAGGGCATTGAAAATGGGTCGTGGATGGGTATTCCAGCATGACGATGACCCAAAACACACAGCCAAGGCAACAAAGGAGTGGCTCAAGAAGAAGCACATTAAGGTCCTGGAGTGGCCTAGCCAGTCTCCAGACCTTAATCCCATAGAAAATCTGTGGAGGGAACTGAAGGTTCAAGTTGCCAAACATCAGCCTCGAAACCTTAATGACTTGGAGAAGATCTGCAAAGAGGAGTGGGAAAAAATCTTTCCTGAGATGTGTGTAAACCTGGTGGCCAACTACAAGAAACGTCTGACCTCTGATTGCCAACAAGAGTTTTGCCACCAAGTACTAAGTCATGTTTTGCAGAGGGGTCAAATACATATTTCCCTTGTTAAAATGCAAATCAATTTATATAATTTTTGACATGCGTTTTTCTGGATTTTCTTGTTATTATTCTGTCTCTGTTCAAATAAATCTACCATTAAAATCATAGACTGATCATTTCTTTGTCAGTGGACATACAAAATCAGCAGGGGATCAAATACTTCTTTCCCTCATTGTATGATATTACCTGGTGGGTCAGAACTGCATCCTGGACACTAACTACCAAAACCAGGGTGACATGGTACAGTGGTAACATGCAGGTTTATTATGTCAGTAAATTTTTTTCAAGCCTTAGCTCAACTAAATGCGTGCCCTTTTTATCATTGTAGAAAATTCATCGAGGTAAAATTGAATGAATTCCACGTGAACAACACTGACTGGAGGCCCATGACAATTAGAAGGATTCAGGTGATGGACTATTAGCAAGTTATTGTTATTCATTCATATAATTCCAACTATTAAGTTTTTTTCTCTATTTAGCTGTGTTTTTATTTTAAGGATCTAATAATTGCATATATAAAATGATTTTTTAAAAATATATAATTGTATAACTTTTATTTAACTGTAGAACAAAAAATAAAAAGGAATGCTTTGGGCAGGGCGCAAGGTGGCTTAGTGGTTAGGACATTCGCCTCACACCTCCAGGGGGGGGGGGGTTTTTTTTTCCCGGCGTCTTTTTCTGGGGGAAAAAAAACCCCTGTTTTTTTTTTTTTTCCCCCCCCAAAAAAATACATTTTTAAATTTTTTTTTTTAATAAATTGGAGTGTATGTGACATGCCTGGCGTTGGGGTGTGCCTGATACTCCCTGGGTCCAGGTTCCCCACAACCTAAATAAGTGGTAGAAGATGGAGGGATGGATAAATCATTGCCTATTCCAAATGCTTTTTCCATCTTCACAACATTGAATAAACATTCTTCATGCTAGGGGAAAAACTGTTACTATATTGTTTGCAATGTTATAATGGGATTTAGTGAGCAACCGATAATTTCTTACTGCCCGATTTCACTATCCTACCAGTTACAATTGTGACCAAGATTTTTTTAAGTTAGTGAAAGTACCACTAACTTTTTAAAACTTTTTTTAAGAAAGGGAATGATGTTCCTTTCAAAGGGAACTTTGACGTTGCATTTAGCAGTATGGGAACGCCTTGCGCGTGACCAGTATCTGAAGCTTGTGTAAAATCATGCCTCTACTTATAGGCCTGCCATGATCAGGTGACGTGGCAATTAAGCGCGTCGCATGATATATATATGGCACCTGTGAACCACGACGCCAGCCTCTATTATCTTCAGCGAGACTGCATGTCTGTTGTTTGTGTGACAAAAACGCTTAATTTCTACTCGATATTTTCTCAAAATCTCTTAATTTTCTATCCCTTTTAAAGAAAAGGAGAGGTAAGTAATGAGCGAGAAAGAGTTAAAGATGTGTGTAACGTGCTCCCGTTTCATCACGGGGGAAAAGTGCACACTTTCTGGGTGAAGTGTTAGTGGTGTAGTATGCGATGGCAACCTCGAGAGGCTGCGCATGGTAACGCTACATTAAGCAGCTCAACTCGCGTTCTTCTCGAAAAAAAAACAGAAGCCGAGCGAGTTGGGTTTCAAAGCCGAGCGGATCTGGGCCGGCCGCTGCCGAGGCAGCCAACCGTCTCAGGTTCGGGGGATCTCTTAAATCCGGAAGAGGAGCCGGAGACGAGCGCTGCTCTATCTCTCTCTCTGTCTTCCGAGTTCGGCTCTCCGCTGGATCTTGGAGTTTACGTCGCGACTCCTCCTCCCGCTATGGAAAGCCAAAGGGGTAATAATCCCTCTCTGACTCCAAAGAGTTAGAAGGATGTGTTAAAAACTGAGAGCAGCGTATAAAGAGCTGCTTGAAGTGATTCCCCCGCAAAAAAAAAAAATACACAATACACTAGAAACTCCCTGCTCTTCCAGAAGTTATGACAAAATCTCACTTCTGGGCGAAAACCATGCTTAAGCCATAGTCATAACTCCACGATGTTGGATTATTTAGCCATTGTGGGAATGAATGGCATGGATATTTAGCTATGCCCAAGGTGGAGGCGGCGCTTGCTAGCTACCTCTCTCCACGGACGGCAGGTAATTACAGGGGCCGGCTTGCATCCAAGGTGGCATTGGTGGGCAAGCCTATGCAGTAGTAGTCTTGCTTGTGGGTCACTGCAGACAATGACAGGGTTGCAGGCCTTTCCAAGCAGACCTGCTGAGTGAGCTCGACTTATGGCAAAAAAAGTTGTCTCAAGCTCATCCGAGTGTCCACGAGTGGAGCCTGGGCCAGCACTAGTATGGGGGAAACCCAGAAGGCGGGTATGGCAGCCCGCCAACCCCCGCAGACTGCCAGGGGAACAGGGCGGTCACAGTCGCGGTCTGCTGTTAGGCCTGATCTGAGAATGGTCATAAAGGCCAAGCAGGCAAAGATGAGCGGTCCTGAGGGGCTGTGGAGGGATGTATACGGGGACATGAGGTTGTTAGGGCAGGTAGCCCCCAGTGCTACTGTAGGGCCTCCCCTAGCCAAGGTGATCCCCAAGTTTTCGTGTTCCCTGGTCAGCAAGCTGTCACAGGGCAAAGGAAATCTGATGCTTCTCTCCAATAGAATGTGGAATAGCTAACGTCACTAGAAGACCATCGGGCAGCGTGCAAGCTACGGCCAAATGTGTCTCCATGGGTTCTGTCTACCATAGAAAGGGTTACCGGGTCCAGTTATAGCTCGACCCCCGTTCACAGGTGTGCACACCACAGAAGTCAGCACAGACCAGAGCCCGACGTTAGCGCAAGAAGTAAGCTCCCTTTTGGACAATGGGGTCCTGAAACATGTACCCCGTTCCCTCAGGGAGGGAGGTTTACAGCTTTATTTCCTGTTCCGCAAAAAAGTGGGAATACGCGGCCAATTTAAGATATGCATCATCTGAACCGTACTCTTCTGACATACAGGTTCAGAGGCTGATGTTCAAACTTATAGTGCCACAGATCCAGTTCGAGAACTGGTTTGTGGCGATAGGTCTAAAAGGTGCATGTTTCCGCATAGGAATATTGCTAGCTTTATCCCCTCGCACCTTCACAAAGTGCATGGATGTCACTCTGGCTCCATTGGGACTCCAGGGCATCTGTGTACCAAGCTACCTGGACGACTGGTTAATTCTAACACGATCCAGGGAGCTGGCGGTTCAACATTGAGATGTTGTTCTCGCCCACGTGAAGAACTGGGGGCTCAGGTTGAATCTCAGAAAAGTTAGCTTTCCCCGGTGCAGTGGACAACTTTTCTAGGGGTTACAGGATTCTACTACGATGAGGGCGTTTCTATCCCCAACAGGCGAAGTGTCAATCCTATCAACACTGAGCTAGATAAAGCTGTATCTTGGGAGCCTAGGGTGGAATCCACACATGTGGCTGAGGTCACATCTGTATGCTGCCCCCCCATCGTTGCTCCCACTAGCTCTAGCGAGAGTTCGCCAAGATAGCCTGCTAGTAGCACCTTTTTGGCAGCTCGAACATGGTTCTGAGAGATAATATCTCTGCGAGATGGCACTCCTTGGGAGATTCCCGTCCGCAGGGATTCACTGTGGACCCAGTAACTGCGCAACAGCTACAGTCCTGGAGCTCCTACAATAACATTTCTCAGCGGGGTGAGCTCCTTCTACAATCAGGGTTATAAGCCTCTGTGGGGCAACATCATCTAACTTCGAGGTTCATGCGTGGTTTCAGATGGCTGAGGCCCATCTGCAGGCCGCGCATACCTTCCTGGGACCTTCTATGGCCCTGGAAGGTCTGTCGGCTGCCCCATTCGAGCCCCTAGAGCAGATCTACTGTCTCAAGCCAGAGGGCTTATCTATCACGCTCGTCCAGAACTCAGCAACTGTGGGTCTGGCCCCTGAGGGGCACCAGCTCATAGATTCGGGTCTCACAACTGATATTGTTGAAACCATGTTAAAAGCTAGAGCACCATCCACAAGGAAAGCGTATGCACTCAAGTGTCAGCTTTTTGTCTTGTGGCATGAGGAACGTCACCTAGACCCAGTGAACTGCACAATTGCTACAGTCAGGGTTACTGGGCCGCTGTTTCGGCCAGCCATGCCCCTGTTGATGGAGCCTCCGTGGGGCAACATCCTCTAACTTTAAGGTTCATGCGTGGTGTCAGACGGCTGCGGCCCATCTGCCGGCCGCTCATACCTTCCTGGGACCTCCTGTGGTCCTGGAAGGTCTGTCAGGTGCCCCATTTGAGCCCTTAGGGTTGACCTACCATCTCAAAAGCCGCAGGGTTGATTTATCATCCTTGGCAAGAACTAAGGAAGCTGTGGGTCTGGCCCCTGAGGGGCACCAGCTCATAGATTCTGGTCGCACGACTGAGGTGGTAGAGACCATGTTAAACGCTAGAGCACCATCTACAAGGAAATTGTATGCGCTCAAGTGGCGCCTTTTTGTCTGGTGGTGTGAGGAAAGTCAGCTACACCCAGTGAATTGTGCAATCTCTACAGTCCTGGAGTTCTGACAAGAACGTTTCTCAGCAGGTTGGCTCCTTCTACTATCAGGGTTACGTGGCCGTCGTTTCGGCCAGCCCTGCCCCTGTCGATGGAGCCTCTGTGGGGCAACGTCCTCTAACTTCGAGGTTCATGAGTGGTGTCAGACGGCTGCGGCCCATCTACAGGCCATGCATACCTTCCTGGGACCTTTCTGTGGTCTTGGAAGGTCTGTCAGGGACCCCATTTGAGCCCTTAGAGTCAGCCTCTGAGAAGCTTCTGACTCTAAAGGTAGCTCTTTTACAGGCCCTGACATCTCTCAAGCGAGTGGGAGGTCTACAAGCTCTCCCTGTTGCCCCTCCTGCCTTGACTTTACCCCTAGATAAGCCAAGTCCTTCCTGTATTCTAGGCTGGATTATATTCCTAAAGTGCCTACATTGGCTGCCCACCCTGTGGTGTTGCAGGCTTTCTCCCTTCCTCTGTCCTCTGACCAGAACAAGAGAGGATGCACCCGCTGTGTCCAGTAAGCGCTCTCTGTACTTGCGTCCATCGCTCTGGCCAGTGGCGTAAGTCAGAGCAGCTACCAGTCTGCTTTGGCAGCGACAGGAAAAAAGATGCTGTGTCAAAGCAGTGCATCTCTACTGGGATTGATGAAGGCTTTGTCAAAAGGGGTTTCGTTGCAGGATGTGTGTGCGGCTGCAGGGTGGTCTATGCCTCACACGGTCATTTGTTATTACAGCCTGGATATTCATTCCTCCCCAGGCTCGAGTGTCCTGCACTGACCCTCGGGTTTGGGTATTTTTGAACAGGCCGTACCCTCGGTATGACGGAGTGGGTATTCCCGTTCCCATACTGCTAAATGCAATGTCGAAGTTCCCTTTGAAAGGGAACGTCGGGGTTACGCATGTAACCCTGTTCCCTGAGAAGGGAACGAGACGTTGCATAGCGCTGTCATACCGGGGCTGGCCTGTGAATTGCGTCTTCGCTTCAGATAATAGAGGCTGGCGGCGTGGTTCACAGGTGCCATATATATATCATGCGACTTGCTTAATTGCCACGTCACCTGATCATGGCAGGCCTATAAGTAGAGGCATGATTTTACACAAGCTTCAGATACCGGTCATGCGCAAGGCGTTCCCATACTGCTAAATGCAACGTCTCATTCCCTTCTCAGGGAACAGGGTTACATGCGTAACCCCGACGTTTGTTTAACTGGGCAATCCAGAGAGTAAAATGCATATGCTGCAGCTTCAATAGCTTTGGATTCACATGCAAATGTACTGGGTGATTAATAATAAGCAATTATCAAATTTAAGTAATCTTATCTTTTCTGATCAAGTTATTTTTATGTATTTGCAGTGTATGACATAGCAATTGAGGCAAAAACATTTTATTCAAAGAGAAGTGATGAAAGGTAATAATAGTTGGGGGGAAGGGGAGATCCAAGTGTCAATAAGTAACTGGCAAAAAAAGTTACAGGATTCATCCTCTTCAAAAACACAAAGACGTTCTTTGTTGCTGAACCCAATCCTATGGAAGCCCTAAACGGCCATGCATTATTATTATTTTTCTTTGCCTATTTCTTTCTATTCTGAATAAAATATGTGTTTATTAGATTTGCAGATTATTCTGTTTTTATTTACATTTTAGGCATACTTTATATGATGATGCTGACAGTTGTGTCTTCCTCATTTTTTTTTATTAGATGTAAACCATTACAGATGCCTTTTCTTTCAGCATATGGAAACTTTGAAATTTTGGCCCTATGCCATTCATGGGTTTTATTCATGTAAAAATAAAATAAAATAAATATTAAAAAAATCAGGTTGCTGGTGCTGCCATCCTTATGTAGGTCTGCAAATAGAGTCTCTGGATTTTCTGCCCACTCTTGTTTTTGTAAACTTTTCATGCAGTTTCATTTTAAAATATCTTTTGGGTAGTTCAGTGGACTGGCCTCCACACTTTGTCTTTGTGTGGGCCTAGGGTTATGGACGATTTACACCTGTACTTGGGGTTGTGTGTGGATAATTCCTGCTGTTGTTTTGGCCAAGACGTTTTCACAGCTTCCTTTTCACACTTCCAACATGTAGATTAAAATAGATTAAAAGAGAAAATCCTGAATTTCACACTGTCTCTGTGTGTCACCAACCACGGTGGCTCAGTGGTTAGTACGTTTGCCTCCCACCTCCAGGGGGGTTTGATTCCCACTGTGGCCCAAGTCCAAAGACATGCATGGTAGGCTACTGGATCATGGTGGTCACCAGGAAGTGAGAGTGAAGCCGATGCTGCGTAAGTCTTCCTCACTTTAATACAATTCACGCACAAGTCGAGTTTTTTTCTCTGTAATGGAGGCAGAAATGCAAACTTCAGTCTTCGTCGAAATTGATGGACAAACTCCTGTGTATGGTTTCTTCCCCCTCTCCAGGATGCTAAAAACATGAGCAGTTGTTGTGTCAGACCTCTGTAGCATATCGTGAGGATCACAACCTCATTGTATGGCATTTATATACTACATATATTCAACAATAAGAGAGGAACAGCACCAAATGTAAAAATAAATATCTGTGATTAAAAATGAACATGAGTAAGAGTATAAGTATGCCAAGTTAACTATTAAAAGTATTTATTTTCAAAACGTTACTGAAGTAAATGTAACGAAGTAAATGTAGTGCGTTACTACACACCTCTGAGTATCCGTGATAGTCAGGATGTGTAAATCACCTTGTGAATATGCTCTTTCTGTAACAACACATCTGATAAATGTTGCCACATGTTTAAATTAATACATAAAATGTTTGAATATTTGATTTAATTTTGATCGATTCAGCAGTACAGTGTGTGGTGAAATGGGTTTCCCCGTGAGTCATCTTGACTGACCGGTTATTGATTAGGGGGGGCGTGTCCTGGATTAGTATTTAAGGAAGTGGTTTTCGACTGACTGGTACGTCATTCAGTCAGTGAAAGGACTTCCAGGTTAGTGACGTGGGATACCGGTAGCTTTGGTGTGCGTGTAGGTGAAACTGCTGGCTCAACAGGTAAGCACTGCTTGTTTTCCCATTTGTTTAAATGACTCTTTTTGAGGTGGAATCTTAGCTGTTTGTTTGGTTGTGGGTTTTAGTGCGGTTGGTATTTGCTTTGGAAACTTGCATGCATTACGCCCAGTGGACCGCAATGCAAGAAACTTGTTGGTGTCAGGTAGGCGAAACATACTATTACGGCCTCTCTGCTTTGTCACACATCTAACGTTGTTGTCTGCTTTAGTTTGCTATCAGCAGAAGAGTGGTGAGTGCGTTGTCTCTCCTCCTCGTACCTGTAAGTGGAGCATAGGATCGCCAGCTCTGAGGTATGTATGTTAAAGCAACGCTGTGCAGTCTATTTTTAGAACAAGCTGCTAATCGTAATAGCTTTAGCTTTTGTTGTGCTTTACAGAGTGGCCTATATGCTGGCTATACTCATCGGCTGTTCCCACGTCCTAAGAGACTGCTGCTTTGTCTCCTTTTTAGTAATGTCATGTCTAATTATTAGGATATCTGTTTAGTCTGTGATCTTTCTAGCCACTGGCTCTGGCTGGTGCTAGGACTTTTGTTTTGTTTGTTCTAATGCATGCTTGGGCTATGCAGTGCCGTGTCGCCGTTTATCTGGCATAACCTGCCTGCACTTTGTACTTTTATTTGTTGGTTGTGGGATAAACCCCGCTCTGCCTGTGTTACTACTCTGCTTGTTGTTTATGTGCATGTTGTGTGTGTGTGTGGGTGTGTATGCATACTGGTTTACAATCCCAATGCTGTGGCCAAGGTGGTTGTCCCATTTTGACCATTGATCCGTGCGGAGCTGGAGCACCAAACCTGCTGCTCAAGATAAGTAGCTATTTGTAGTATTGCTAGCATACCTGGCTTGTAAGATCAACCACTCTGTTAATCAGTGCTTGTGTTTCCTCTTTCCCATTGGCGGACAGGAGCAGTGTGGCCCACGTGAGCGGAGGACTGAGTTCGTGGTGGAGGCTTTCACTTTCCCTTGCTGTGTGCACATTAAGGTGTCTTTTGTTTGGATTGTAGTGTTTCTCTCACGCATGGTGTATTTTCTGGACCCCCTCCCCTCTGTCTTGCAGTAGTCCGGCTCGCTGTGGTAAGCATTTCCCCTGTTCTAGTTACCCCTCCCCCTGAGACCAGGTCACTCGCCCAATAGCAAGGTGCTAGTCAACCCCATAGCTACGGTGCTTATATAGCAGCCCCCTGGTCACTGTGTTGGTGGGACCTCTCCGTCAGAGTGTCAATTGTATGGTCATGTTTTACCGTGCAAGGGTAATAATTAATGTGTTTTGTTGGAATAAATATCGTTGATGTAACGCATGTCTCCGGCTCCTTGGGTTTACGAACCTGCGTGCTCGAATTACCCTTAGGGGTTAATCTAGGCCGGCCCCCTTGTCCTGGGGGCCGGCCTCCCGTCCCCTAGGTGGCGTAGTTGATGCAACAAAACCTCAGATTCACCTTGTTCCTGCCACAAGTGCAATATAATTCAACTCAGTGACATAGAACCGATGTAGGAATTAAGTAAATTCAATGGGCTTCTGTGTTCTGTGGACTTCTGTGTTCAATTAAATAACTTTAAAAACCCTGTTCATTTAAAAAACATTGAACTGAGCTGGGACTAAACGCACACGTTATTGCTGCGCTACCTAAACACACATACATGATGCACATTTTTTTTACCTATACCACATGACTTGACCACGCTCACTCTTGAAATTAGAAATTGTTTAAATTAGTTTTATCCTATATGTTGATGGGAAACTTATATTTTTATCCAAACCATACAAAATATTTTTTCTTTAATCTAATCGACCTCACATTCCATTGTTTTCAGGCTCGACAACATTTAATGTGCTCTGCTGCTTGTTGTAAAATGGTTCCGAGAGAGGTTCACCGATACGTGGGCCAAGCACAAGCAGATCATAGGCTTCAGTACAAGAAACCACTCCGTTTGGTTGGTAAAAGTATGCACATGTATACAAAATGAAAATGAAAGATGACTGCCCCTATTAGTCCTGCATTTCCAAGCGCATGATTCTTTTCTTTCGACAAGCATTTTTAATGGCCACATCTGTATTACTACCAACAGATTGCTTCTCTCCTCAGATTACCTTTAGCTCTGCAAGATAAAGGTAGGAGTGCTTCTTATTTGGTTACCTCAGGGAATAAAGGCTCATTTGAGGCTTAGGATTGCACACATGCTTCATGCTTAAAAATGCCTCAAGGCCGATTAATATTCAGTGACAGTATGTGTAGTGAGTGGTCACCCTTAGTGCATTCGACCCCAGGTCTCATTTACAGATTCAGCTGGAGCAAGTCATGACATGGAGCTGCAGTCAGCTCCCTCTATGATAACCATTCACTGACTCAGTACTCATATTCAGATGTTATTTGAGGTTAATGAGTACATTTATCATTTAACTCTATATATAAATCAGTTCTGAACATTGTAGGTTCTCAGTACACTATGAAATGTTTAGCAGACATTTGAAGCACCATCCTTTTGAGTGATATTGTTTTGTTAAAGCACATTTTGAATCTGGTGATGCTGTTGTCTTCTTTGGACAGTTATTAGGTTATTGTCATTTTCCTCTAAATCCTGAAAATAAAAATGAGCAATACCCTGATGAGACCAGTTTACTTATTCCTGGACTGTGAACCACAATAATGTACCATTAGCTCTGTCAGTATTATAATTGATGTTAGACACTGTCACTAGATAATCATACACCTTGATATTAATTTCCAATTAATGTGAAATGCACTTTTGTAATGAAACATTCTCTCTACTGATTTCTCTGAAGTGGTTGAATTGTGCATGCACTTTAATAGCACAGTCCAGTCTGCACAGTGTCGGTAAGATTATATTTAGTGTAAACTTTAATGCAGGGAATAGCAGAATAATGATTTAAAAGAAAAATTCCTGCACTGTAAGACCATCACTTTTGCAAAATTACTACATGTTTATACAATGGGGGAAGTAAATATTGGATGCATCAACATTTTATTCAGTAAATGCCACAGTGCGGCCAGCAGAGGGCACTGTGGCACTGGGTTTTGCCACCGGACCAATCACGTGTTCTTTGTTTTGGTTTGTACTTCCTGATTTGACACCGGTGTTTGACATTCAGTTAATTATGTTTAGTTTGGGCAAACACCGGGTATTTAAGGCTCCCGAGCAATGAAGCACGTTGCTCGGTATTATTGAAGTGGTGTTAACAGTAGCGGGAGTCGTTCTAGTTATCGTCACGCTATTCTAGGTGTAGCGGACTCCAGGTTTATTCATGCTTTGTTTGTTTGATCTTTATGTTTTCATTTAAACTCAGTCTCCCATCTACAACCCCGTGACAAAATACCGAGCCTGTCTTACGGACGCAGCAGATTGAACCGCGGCACCATGGATGCAGTAGGAGAATGGCGAAGAAGCCGCACCCGGGAGCCCACGTTAAGTGTTCCCGCCTTGGAATCCATGAGCTTTGCACAGAGGTTTTCTATGGTCATGCCGGAGCCGTATGATGGCTACTTTTACCCGGTTAAGTTTTTGAGGGACTGTCAGTATTATTTCTCCAGCCTATGCGACCCAAAGCTGACCGAAGGATGATTCATTCTGTTTATCATGTCTCGCCTTGTTGGCCCAGCTCGCACATGGGCACAGTGAGTGGCAGCCATGGAACCCTGGGTGCTGGAGGATATTTGTGAGTTTTTGTACATGTTTTGGGAGGAGTTCGGAGAACCAGGACAGAACTATGATCAGTTGCTGGAGGATGTGGACGTGGTGGAGCGCCCATTCCACGTGTATATTGCCAGATTGAGACCAATGCTAAACTTATCTGTCGCTGAAAAGCTGATCAATTCATTCGTTGTCACGCGGTTGGATTATTGCAATGCCGTTTTAGCCGGAGTTTCTAAAACTGCAATTAACAAATTGCAGTATGTTCAGAACTCTGCCGCCCGGATCCTGACTGGAAGCAGGAGATATGACCATATCACTCCTGTTTTGAAGTCCTTACACTGGCTCCCGGTCAGGTTCCGGGTGGATTTTAAGATATTGATGTTAACATACAAGGCATTGCACGGATTGGCTCCACAATATTTAACTAACTTATTAATCCCGTACACCCCACATCGCAGACTGCGCTCCTCACAGGGTCATCTACTTACGGTTCCACTAACCCGGCTTCAAGTCTATGGGTGACAGGGCCTTTTCTGTTCACGCTCCATCACTTTGGAACTCTCTTCCCCTGAACTCAGGGAAGCTCAGTCCTTGCGCATTTTTAAAGCTCTTTTAAAGACACACTTTTTTAAACTCGCTTTTGAATCTTAACATCTTTTTGACTGTTTTATATTTGTTTTTTATTACAGTTTTAGTCATTTTATTTAACTTTTATTTATTCTGTGCTTTGTGTTTTTATGTACAGCGCTTTGCGAAGCTACTTTAAAGGCGCTTTATAAAATAAAGATTATTATTATTATTATTATTATTATTATTATTACTATGAGCAGGTTCTGCTCATCTCTAGGTCTCCAGTCCCAACCACTGCCGCGTCCCAGGCCCATGTCCCTGTCCAGGCCAAGCCACAGGTCTAAGTTACCGCGCATCCTGCTAAGCGGAATTCCTTCATCTCCAAGTCTGCTAACCCAATTTTCAGAATTCCGCCCACAGCTAAGTTCCAAATTCAAGACCAAGTCCCACTTCCAGTTCAAGCTCCAATCACAGCCAAGTCTCACGTTCCCGTTGTAATCTCTCAGCGTAAAAAGGACTCTAAATCTTGCAAGAAGAGAGGCAACGCTCGGCTGCAAGAGCTCCAACTGAATCACAGTGAGAAGCAGAGGAAGGAGATGGCTGAAGAGATGCGCAAAATGCAGCTATGCCTGTTCCGTTGGGGATGTCGTTCAGCATCTCTGCTCTCCTGAGGATGTCGCTCAGCATCTCTGCTTTCCTGAGGACGTCGCTCAGCGTCCCTGTTTTCCTGGGGAGGTCGTCCAGCCTCTCGTCTCTTCTGAAAGCGACACTCCGATCCTTCATGTAACTATGCACAGCATTCCGCTCCCAGGCTCGGCCAGGAACTCAGGACGGTTTCTGCCTGGCGATGCATGGGACGTTCAGCCCAGAGGTCCAGGGCCGCCAGTGAAAGGAGGGCGGCCAGCAGAGGGCACTGTGGCACTGGGTTTTACCACCGGACCAATTACGTGTTCTTTGTTTTGGTTTGTACTTCCTGATTTGACACCGGTGTTTGACATTTGCTTAATTATATTTAGTTTGGGCAAACACCGGGAATTTAAGGCTCCCGAGCAACGAAGCATGCTCGGTATTATCGAAGTGGTGTTAACACTAGAGGGAGTCGTTCTAGTTATGGTCACGCTATTATAGGTGTAGCGGACATCAGGTTTATTCATGCTTTGTTTGCTTGATCTTTGTTTTCAAAATAACTCAACCCACAGCCATTAATGTCAAAACCACTGGCAACAAAAGTCAATACACCCTTAAGTGAAAATGTCCAAATTGGGCCCAAAGTGTCAATATTTTGTGTGGCCACTATTATTTTCCAACACTGCCTTAACCCTCTTCTGCATGGAGTCCACCAGAGCTTCACAGGTTGCCACTAGAGTCCTCATCCACTCTTCCATGATGACATCACAGAGCTGGTGGATGTTCAAGATCTTTTGCTCCTCCACCTTCCGTTTTGTGAAAATGTTGGGACAGTATGGAAAAGGTTAAAAAAAAGAGAGAAATTTGAAAATTCAACTCACCCTGTACTATATTGAATACACATTAACACATTATTTGATGATTTACTTTGTAAATGTAATTTATTTTTGAAAATATACACTTATTTCAAATTTGATCACTGCAACACATTCCAAAAAAGTTGGGACAGTGGACTGTGGAACATCACCTTTCTTTTTAGGGCCTTTGTTGCTTTATTTTGCACTTCATAATGTGCCACACATTCCCAGTTGTAGACAGTTCAGGACTGCAGGCAGGCCTTGCTAGCACCCTCAGTCTCTGCTTATACAACCATGAGCTTGTAATCTGGGCAGAAGGTTGTTTGGCATTGTCCTGCTCTGAATGGCAGCATATGTTGGTCCAAAATGTGTACATATCTTTCTGCATTAATGGTGCCCTCACAGATGTGCAAGTTACCCATGCCATGAACTCTGACACAACACTATAACATGACAGATGCTGGCTTTTGGCCTGATGCTGATAACAGCTTGGATGGTCCTTTTTCTCTCTGGCCTGGAGAACACGACAGCTGTTTTGTCCAAAAACTATTTGAAATGTTGACTTTTCAGACCACAAAACACGATTCCAATGTGCTTCTGTCCATCTCAGATAAGACCAAGCCCAGAGAAATCGGCAATGGTCCTGGACAGTGTTGATGTATGGCTTCTGCTTTGAATAGTCAAGCTTGCATCTGTGGATGCAGCGGTGATTGGTGTTGACTGAAGATTTACCAAAGTATTCCTGAACCCAGCATGGCTCTATGGTAACAATTTATTTTAGAAGCACATGTGCTCCTAATTACAAAAATTTAGGAGCACAGTCAAACATTTAGGTTTTTTAGGCACATTAATGTGCCACAATATAACACACAAGTAGGCATGAGAAAACTTGAGCTTGTCAATTATGACCGAATTTAGGAACATAGTGTCAGCCATGACACATTAATTTACCTTCTGATAAACTAAATGTAATATTTTCAGTTAATTTAACAGGCTGTATGCAAAAAAAAACCCAACAAATAACCTGTTCCACCTTGTAAACAAATACAATAAACCTCAATGTTCAGTCTTTGAAATCTACTCCTCTTAAAAATATTTAAAGCTACACTATTAGACATTTTCCACTGTCATGGAACCACTCTGTGTATATTGTGTATATCTGAATAATCTCATATAGGATGTGACTGGGTGAGTTCATTTACCTGTCAAATGCAAAGCGCTTCAGTTTAACGGTGTTCATTAGGGACGCACTGATCAGGATTTTTACGACTGAAACCGATCCAGATACCAATCTTTTTTTGTTTAAACTTAAATCAGGAGGTCTGTCATAAACTGTTAAATGTAAGCTCTCTGCTCATGGTCACTGTTAATTGAGTTAAAATAATAGCAATGAGAAATACTGTTAGTTATTTGATAAATAAGCAGCATAAATATATATATTTTTAAATATCTTAAACAATAAGGTGTCCTAATTAAAGTGGACTAACACAAAAATTATCCATATAAAAAAAAGGCTAATAGCCGTCTAAGGAGATGGCCAACTAAGCTTAATGTCAAATTGATTTTAAATGCAACCCATAGTAATTAAATATTATTTAATTTCTCATTTTATTTATATTTTATGAAGTTATTTTAATATCTATTTTTTTTTATTAAATGATTTATTTATAACTAATATTTTCTGTCTTTACATTTTAGTAGTTTTATTTTGGTTTGTTTATCAGTTTTAGATGGGTTCCCCCAGTACAGTGTTGCCATGTCTGCTGATAATATTGTGTTTTTTGGGGGATTCAATCAAAGCATGGAAATTGGAGTCGACTTTCCTAGTGATATCTGGCAACCCTGAGTTTAAATGAAGTGAAGATTAGAGTTACTATTAGAGTTAGTGAAGGATAAGCAGCAGTATGCTGTATGTTTATAGACTGAACAGTTGAACAGAACTCTGATTATGTGATGAATGATTATGATTGGTGATGAATTATTTAAGAAAGAAGTTTGAATTAAAACCCACCTTGTAGTGTTAGCATTATTATTAATTTACTCTTCCTCTCTTAAGTATTTACAAACTTGTTCGGTTGACTGAGGTGATGAAAAGCAGTGTGAAAGTAACTGTTGCACGATGTAGATGTATTTCGGACTTCCTTTTGTTTTTATTCTGATTGTATTATACAACTCTGAACAGGTCACTCGCACCGGTGTGCCTAAATATTTATTCACAGTCGCACAAAGTACTTTTCAGTCGCAAATGCAAGTGAAATGGTTGCACTGTAGGGCCCTGGGCCCATGTCAAAATATCCATTACAGATTCATGATGTCTTTTAAGAAAGTGACGTTTGAGGGATCGGAGATCACGCATATTCAGAAATGGTTTTCCCTTAACACACAGAGATTTGACTGGATTCCTTGAATATTTTAATTATAATGTGCACTGTAGAAGGTGAAATGCCCAAAATCCTACCGGTTTGTCTCTGGGAAATGTTGTTCTCATAGTGTTAAATTATTCGCAGACGCATCTGTTGGCAGATTGGCGAGCCTCGACTCATCCTTGCTCTTGATGGACTACACCTTTTTTGGTGGCTCCTTATATATTGATTAGACAATTGCCTCACTTGTTTCACATCACCTTCTTATTTCAACTTGTCACATCGCTATTAGTCCTAAATTGCCCCGACCCAACTTTTTTGGAATGAGTTGCATGCCTCAATTTCAAAATAAACATTTATCTTTAAAAAAACTACAGTATGCAGTTGATTAGGTAAAACATCAAATACCTTGCTTTTGTACGTTTTTGTTTAAATACAAGTTAAAGTACATTTACAAATCACTCTTTTGGAAAATGTTTTTATTAGCATTTTCCATACTGTCCCAACTTTCGGAATTGGGTTTGTACTTCATCACCTGACTGAGGCAGGTCAATCACATGGGTGTGATTTCACACGTATTCAGACACCGTTTCCACCAAAGGGTGTTCACAAAGCGTTAAGCGTGACGCAATATCTCGTTCCCTTCTCAGGGAAGAGGGTTACATACATAACCCAGATGGTTTCCTGCATAAAAAGCCTACTATAAAGAGCAGTAAAAGGCATTACACTTAACAGAGTCAATATTTAATTTAGTCCCAGGTACACTTTGTGCAGTTTTATAATGAATTTGGCTGGTAAGAGTTACTGAGCATCTTGGAGAATCTGCAGCATTTTTTGGAGACCTATTTCTGCAGGTAAAACCTGACAGCCAGTATTATGTTTTATTATATAGTACCATGTTTCCACCCATGTTCCAGGTGGGTGGTTGAGATAATGTACATCAATACCAAGCTGTCATCAAGGACATTTTTAATATTCTAAAATATTGAATATCTGGTCAAATTCATAATTCAATACATTCAAAGCCAGAATAATTGGCATCCTTCATGTAAGCGGTAAAAGTTGTTGTATAAAATAAACATTATATCAAAATATTACAAATCTACATCTACATGTTATATAAGAAAGTGAGATTCATTAAACCAGGGTACAATTTTCTGATCTGTCTAGTTTCGGTGAGCCTGTGCTCAGATTGCTGTTCTTGTCTGACAGAAGGGGGATGTGATGTGGTCATCTGCTTTTGTAGCCCATCCACCTCAAGGTTTGATGTGTTGTGCATTCTATGTATTTCTGCTCACTACAGTTGTAAATAGTGATAATTTGAGACGTTATTGTCAGCTTGAACCCATCTGGCCTTTCTCATTTGACTTCTTTCATGAGGTCAAACTGATGTTGTTGTTTTTGTCATATCTCCAGAGACGATTGTGTCTGAAAATTCCAGAAGTTTCCAAAATACTCAATCTGACCCATCTATCACCAAAAACCATGCCTGGGTCAAAGTCAGTGAGGTCACATTTTCCCCTATTCTGATGTTTGATGTGAAAGTTAAATTAAGCTCTTGACTTGACATGATTTTATGCATTTTATGTCCACATATTGTGCTCCCTCTACCCTAAACCTAAACCTTCAGAACATCAAACATTGCTCAATTCTCCTTAAGTTGTTTATTTAGATCAAGATCATAAAGTACAATTTGTGAAATGTTACATTTCTTTTTAATGTTTTCTATTTCAAAACCATTTCTCTGCTACTTTGGCAGATGTATCCATGTATCTAAAGTGCAAATTATATATACATGTGAAAAAGGGGGTGATGAAATAAAATCTTACCAAGGAATGTATAACTTACGTACAGGCATATATATTTAAACTTTTTTTTGTTAATTGTGAGATTAAGATTCTTGAGAATGCATGTGCTAAAATAGCTTTAACTTAGGCTTGAAAGGCAATGTGTAAATATATTAATGATAAATTATAGAGACAATTATAAATGGAATAAAATAAACAACAAATATATTATATCAAATAAAGATCTAGAAGATTTCCTGAATGCGCCTGTCATGTCAGAACAGGAACTCGGCCGTAGACTCAAATTCCCAGAATCCATCACAGAGTCACAACATGGCTGATTTGGACTCTATTATTTTGGACTTTATTACTCTAGCAAGTAATCCATGCTCAAATGCTATTAGTGTAAATTTTTCTCATGATGCTGCCAAGCTGTATGCATTCAATTTAGTTATTATTATTATAATAATAATAATAATTATTATTATTATTATATTAAAAAATCTTATTATTTTTTCCAATTTATATATTCTTCTTTCCTCCCTGTTTTTGGTTTTTGCATTTGATACTTTGATCAGTCAGACTGATACACTAATCGTTTAATCATCGCTTGTTTTGTGATTCTAATTATGCCTATTGTACTGGATTTGTGTACCTGTTGCAATAAAGTCAAACCTTCAGTTGCAACAGTCTCTGCTGCCTGTCAACATTTATCTGATCATTTTCATTGAGTTATATTTTTCTCATTGTTATATTATTTATTTTTTATTTTTCCTTTCCTTTTTTTCTAATTAATATAAGCCTATTACTTGTTTAAATCTGAAAGAAGGTATCAGATTTACCTTAAAAAAATTAATTAATTAAAAAAATAATAAACCATGGTGTCAGGAAAGTATCAGATGAAATATTAATTTCTGTTCATGGTCAAATGCTTAAAAAGGAAAGACTCTGGTATTGCTGTTATTAAAACTGGTCAATCCATTTATTTCAAATGATGATGTTTAAAACACAGTAGAGATTTTCAAAACTTTATTATCAAAATAAGTATAAAAATATAAATACAGTATAAAACAATATGACAGCAGTCGACCAGAATGAAGATTGTATGAACAGGTTTCTAGATTACACTTTTCATTGTACATGATCTAATTCTATGTGCTGAGATGAATGCACACACTGACACTTTGAACCAATAAAAAACTTTCACTGCAACACTGCCTCTTAACCCAAGATACCAAATAGTTTACATGTATTTATTTTCTGTATGGTTTGCAATAAAAGCTAAGCTAATAATCAGATTGTTTTCTATTTATTTGCAGTAAACATCAATAGTAAAGAAAGCTGCTATCACTGTTCGAACATACAAAACACATTATTCACACCATCGATCACAACGAATTCCTAAACCTCAAAGGCAACTTTATGAAATATAAAACAGATAGAAGAGGAAGAAAGAGAAGAACTAGATCAAGGATGAGAGGAGCAAAATAAATGTTTTAATCAAATATCCCAATTAATTTGAGCATGATTTTCAAGTCCTTTTTGACTCTAACTGGATTATACAGTTGGGTAAAAGAGTGTTGATGTGAGCTATCTAATGGAATGATATGAGTCAGAATACTCAGGACAGTGTTACAACATGGTGTTAAGTCTCTCTGTGCATCTCTTTTCCTATATACATATCTGCCAGTTTTTTGAATGGTGGCCCCCACTGACTAAGATAATCAAAATCCTGATCTCCTTCAGTTGCTGTTGACTCAAGTGAACTAAGGGATTCTGCGAGCGATCCATTGCCCTCATAGGCATAAGTGGCCAGTGAATCATACGGCGGTGCGGCAGGGTCCAAATCATTCTCCTGAAGACGTCCGTTAATAAAGTCCCTCACATCTGCATTGTTTTTAATAGGTGAGACACGTCGGAAGGGAAAGAGCATTTCTGGGATGATGTCACGTCTCACATTGTTGGTGTCCATGACTTCGGGGTTCCTCAGAGTGCCGATGTCAAAGGCCTGTGTGTCTTCTTCCCCTCCGCCCTCATCATTGTAACTCACCACGTTGTCTCTCACGTCCTCTTTCGAAATGATCAGAGGCTCTTTCTTCCTCTGCCGTCTCAGTGCCGCAAACATGACCACAATCACTATAGAAACGGGTGCAGGAAAACAAAAATATTACCATTTCTATAGCAACAGTTGAGATAAACAATGCTTTGTGTCCTTTAAACATTCTGTGAGTGGATGGGACAACATCACCTAGAGTGGTAAATATGAAGAAAATGACTGAAAGCCAGCATGATCACCATGGCAACAAGAAAGAGAAAAAGCTGTGATCGAACCCTGGGAGTGACCTTCATTTAGCGAGTGACCAGAGGGGGAAAAAGCTTAGTAAAAATGGATTATATGCAGTCATTAAGCCACAAATAAATAAATAAATAAATAAATAAATAAATAAATAAATAGATAGATAGATAGATAGATAGATAGATAGATAGATAGATAGATAGATAGATAGATAGATAGATAGATAGATAGATAATAATAAATAAATAAAAATTTGAAGTGGGAACAATCAAGTATCCTCTGATGAGAACTACTAGATCATCAATTTATTAAAATCATTCAGAGTCTGCTGGCTGGCTGAGGGCAGGAGAAGAGATAAGAATGAAGCTGACATTGCATAAAACTGTGTAGAGTTCAGCAGAAGCTGCAGAGGAGTGTGTTTCAAAATATGTCATGCGTCATGAACATTGCGAAAGGAGCCATAAGTTATTTGTGATAAATACTTAGTACTGCCTCGGATATAAACTTAATATATTTTATAATAATATAAGTAAAAAAAACAAAAACAAAAACATTGTTTTGCTTTATTTTCCTCCCTCGGAATGTTTACATGGACAACAATAATCCAGTTGTCACGATTCCCCCGTGCAACAGCGCGCGCTGAGCGCTGTTGCGCATGTACAGGCCTCTTCCGGGTTGACGTCATGTTTTCGTCTCGCCTCGTCAAGGGCCACGTGTATTTTGGAACTGCCCACAACTGCTAACGGTTGCGGGTTAATGACGGGTATGTCTATATGTACCGTGAGCCGTGCTCCACACGTGGCGGTATGAAGGAGGTATACCATGTAAAGCTAGAGGGCGACTATCGGGAATCGCCGTTTCAGGTTTTGTTTATGCCTTAGCCGTAGCATTAGCGTTAGCTGTAGCCAAGTGAGCATAGCTTAGCTCAGGAGTTTTGTTTCAAGTGTTTTGCCTTGCATTCATCACTGTAAATAAAAGTCACTGTTCCATTGCGATTGCATCCTGCTTGCTTCCTTTCCGTCACTTCCCGTGACACCAGTATTAACCCGATTAAGACAATACTCTGATTAAGAAACTACCATGTAAACAGCAATTTTTTATTAACTTAATCTGATAAAGTCATACTCGCAGTAAACACAAATCGAATTAAGATGTGGAGTATTCCTGTTTTAGTCGCATTATCAACGTGTGTCACAGACATGTACACACCTTAATCACACTATTAACGTAGTGTGGGAGTTTTCACTGCATTTTGCGACAGGACACGTACACACACGGCATTGCTCAACTGTTTGACGAAAAACAGGAGAGCAGGACTGCGTCCAAAACCACGTACTTACCTACTATATAGTAGGCGAAATACATGTGTATATAGTAGGCGAAATACATTTATATAGTAGGTGAAATTAATGTGTTTCGGCTGCTATATAGTAGGTAAGTGCATGGTTTCGGACGCAGCCAAAGGCTTCAAGCAGTCGGCTATTTGCACGTATAGCATGACAAATAACGAACTGCACTTGAAGCTTTCATAAAATAAAAAAAACTATAAACACCCAAGACTGTATACGGTACCATAACGAAGATGAACTGTGAAATTATGGAGGGAACGTCGGACTGCGTGGTTTGGCGACATAATGACGTGCTGTTAATGTTCTATGTATGTTCTATAACATATAAAATGGGAACATGAAAGGAGTATTCTTTTTTTTTAAGGTTTTCTCAAATTTTTGGTTTTAATTTATTTATTCATTTACATGTGCTTCATTTACAAGCGATTCATTTTCATGTGATTCATATTCATGCATGTGATTCATTTACATGTGATTCATTTTCATGTGATTCATATTCACGTGATTAATTTACCTTTTCTCTCCTCCCTTCCCTTTCCCAAATATTTCATTGAGAAGAAGAAAAAAAAAAGTTTTATTATAGAATGTCAAATGGTTTGAGAAGCACATATGTGATGTATTGACCAGGCTCAACCAACTTAAAATAAATAAATAAATAAATAAATTTTTATATTTATATGTATTTATATAATACAATTATATATTATTATACGATTTCCTCCTTGAATACAGGTCTGTCTGATTTTCTGTGCCCTAATGATAATTTTGTTTGACCAGTAAAACTGAATCAAGCTGTAAAGTCTGAAAGATTAAACAAATCTTAATTCAAATAATCCCTTGGATGAAAAAAAAAATTATATATATATATATATATATAATTGGGCATTTCGTGTAAGGACTGACATGCAGCACAGGGCTGATTTGTAAACTGGGACTAAGACGTGTTTTCTGGTTTTCTTTTGAATAGGGAGCAAATTCTGCCTGAGAAGAGAACAGGTGCTCCTGTTGGCAGCTTTTTTTTTTTTTTTCCTGATCAGCAGCTGCTCTCTCCTCTCAACAGGTAAATAGAGTGATTGCCCCTGCCTAACACTCAGGTATTAATTATGAAGGAGGCCTCACAGGAGCTGCATGATGTCCAGACTGGTGGACCACAGGTGGTGAGGGCTTGTTGAGGGTATGTATGGGTGGGTGTGTGGAAGGGTTATTTTTGATGGAGGTCCAGTAGCAGCCTCTTGTCATGCCCCTTTCACTGTGTTGGAGTGTGATGGTGAATTGGACAGCTTGTCAGAAAGAACAACTAAAACAGTGAGGGGAAGGGAAGGTAATGTGCAAATGTCATGGTATTGCACTCAAGAGTCATAAATGCTAAGGTTTAACCATCAGTGCTATCACCTGTCTACTCAAAAATGAAGTTATGGTGGAAAGGTTGTCATAGAGACAGAGAAATCTATGAAAAACAATAAACTGCAGTTCAGCAGATATATTAGAAGATGAGAACCTGTTAAATATAATGAGCTAAAGCAGAATTTATATTATATGAAGAAAATGCTCTTCATTTGGCCTGTTGCTTCCATGCATTCACATTCATATAATTATTTTTACATTACCCTCATTCTCCATTGAATCAGGATTAAAACGATTCTGTCCTAGGACTCACTATTATGCACTTTTTGATACATTGTCTACTAAGGACAGCAAAATTAGCTGAGATGCATCACAGGGTAGTGCATTATAGGTTAACAATGATCGCTGATACAAACATAGTGACTCAAATAGTTGTATTAACGCAGATGATATTACCTCAGTTGGAACATGAGTCATGCTTGGTTAAGTGGCATACTAAGAAAATGTCCTATCAAAGTGCTGCAGAAAAAGTGCTTTTTTTTATGCTGCATTAAAGTATATCTAGGTAAATGTGGTGTTTTATGATGGCAGAAGCATATGACCTACTTAGGGGCTTACAACAGCAGAAAGGACTTTCTGTCAATTTCATGCATTTTATACTGAAAATTTTTTTTCCCAGTGTTGCATTTTGAGAGAAAGTGTGTGTGTGTGTGAGTGTGTGAGAGAGAGAGAGAGAGAGACAGAGGTGTGTGTGTGTGTGTGTGTGTGTGTGTGGTGGGTGGGGGGGGGGATAGAGACTTTCTGTAAGTATTACCTGAAGTAACATCCTAATGGGGTGCCCTACTTTTAACCTGGCTTGTGATTGTTTGTAGAAAATTAAAGGTGAAAAAAAGATAAAAGTAGAACACAGAGATCCGAAAGGGTCTCAAAGAAAACTTGATAAAACCTCAATGTGATTATGTTTTAAAGCATATTCAGGTTCATTGTTTTAATTAATTGATGGTGAAAACCAATATGGTGAGTTTTCTCAATTTAACCACCCTATTGTGTTCAAGTCAGGTTTGGCCAATTGTCAATAACTACAGTTCCTCTGATCTGACTGACACAAAGCTTAATGTCTGTGTCCAGACTATAATGATAAATGGTCTGTTCCCTTTCAAAGGGAACTTTGACGTAGCATTTAGCATAACAGTATGGGGAGCACCCTTGCGCGCGTGACCGGTATCTGAAGCTTGTTTAAAATCATGCCTCTACTTATAGGCCTGCCACGATCAGGTGACGTGGCAATTAAGCGCATTGCATGATATATATATATATATATATATATATATATATATATATATATATATATATATATATACATATATATATATATATATACATATATATATATATATATATATATATATATATATATATATATATATATATATATATATATATATATATATATACAGTGCCTTGCGAAAGTATTCGGCCCCCTTGAACTTTTCAACCTTTTGCCACATTTCAGGCTTCAAACGTAAATATATAAAATTTAAATTTTTTGTGAAGAATCACCAACAAGTGGGACACAATTGTGAAGTGGAACGAAATCAATTGGATATTTTCAACTTTTTTAGCAAATAAAAATCTGAAAAGTGGTGCGTGCAAAATTATTCGGCCCCTTTACTTTCAGTGCAGCAAACTTACTCCAGACGTTCAGCGAGGATCTCTGAATGATCCAATGTTGTCCTAAATGACTGATGGTGATAAATAGAATCCACCTGTGTGTAATCAAGTCTCTGTATAAATGCACCTGCTCTGTGATAGTCTCAGGGTTCTGTTGAAAGCACAGAGAGCATCATGAAGACCAAGGAACACACCAGGCAGGTCCGTAATACTGTTATGGAGAAGTTTAAAGCCGGATTTGGATACAAAAAGATTTCCCAATTATGATAAGGGTGTTTCTATCCCCAACACACGTAGGATCGATCCTATCAACTTTGAGCAAGATAAAGCTAGGTCTGGGCATCCCCTCCAGTCTCTACGAGAGACTGTTGGGCCTTATGGCAGCAGCAGCCAACATCATACCGTTGGGCCTATTGCACATGAGACCGTTTCAGTGGTGGCTGAAAAGTCGGGGGTTTCATCTGAGGATGAAACCTCTGAGAGTAATCAGTGTCACGCAGCGATGCCTACGTGCTCTGAGTATTTGGAGGTGATGCAGTTTCTAGCCTCGGGTCACACTCTAGGGGCGTCTCCTTACCGCAAGACGGTAATGACAGACGCGTCCCTCACTGGCTTGGGTGCAGTGTTAAATGGCGGTCCAGCTCACATTCTTTGGAGCGGCCCTCATCTGGAGCAGCATATAAATCGCCTAGAGATGCGGGCCGTATTCCTAAGACTGAAATTCTTTCTTCCTAAGTTGAGAGGTCACCATGTGCTAGTTGTGTCAGACAACACAGCAATGGTCTCATATATCAACCACCAGGGAGGGTTACGTTCACACCCCCTGTTCAGGCAGGCGCAACTAATCTTTCTCTGGGCAGAGGGAAAGTTCTTGTCAGTGAGTGCAATGTACACTCTGGGCAGCCGGAATGTAGGGTCTGTGGTTCGCCCTCACTCCTCCCGCACCGTTCTGGCTGGACGCCATGGTGCACACGTGGCCAAGGTCATGTCTATATGCTTTCCCCCTGATTGCTCTGCTCGCAGAAGTTCTAGCAAGAGTTCACCAAGATCGTCTACGTTTGCTGCTTATTGGCCAGCTCAAATATGGTTCTTGAAGATAATTTCCCTGCTCGACAGCACTTCTTGGGAGATTCCCATCTGCAGAGATCTACTGTTTCAAGTCAGAGGGCTGATTTATCACCCTTGGCCAGAACTATGGAAACTGTGGGTCTGGCACCTAAGGGGCACCACCTCATAGATTCTGGTCTCACAACTGAGGTTGTAGAGACCATGTTAAATGCTAGAGCACCATCCACAAGGAAATTGTATGCACAAAAAGTGGTGGCTTTTTGTCTTGTGGTGTGAGGAACATCAGCTAGACCCAGTGAACTGCACAATAGCTACAGTCCTGGAGTTCTAACAAGAACATTTCTCAGCAGGGTTGGCTCCTTCTACAATCAGGGTTTATGTGGCCGCCGTTACGGCCAGCCATGCCTCTGTTGATGGAGCCTCTGTGGGGCAACATCCTCTAACTTTGATGTTCATGCGTGGTGTCAGACGGCTGAGGCCCATCTGCAGGCCGCGCATACCTTCCTGGGACCTTTCTGTGGTCTTGGAAGGTATGTCAGAGGTATCCTAGGCCAGATTATATTCCTAAAGTGCCTACATCAGCTGCCCACCCTGTGGTGTTGCAGGCTTTCTGCCCTCTTCGGTTCCTCAAACCTGGACAAGAGAGGATGCACCTGCTGTGTCCAGTAAGGGCTCTTTGTACTTACGTCCACCGCTCCGGCCAGTGGTGTAAGTCGGAGCAGCTGCTGACGCTGTCAAACCAACGCATCTCGAATTGGATAGTGGAAGCAATCTCTATGGCTTACGAGGCACGCGGTCTCGCCACGCCTCTGGGCATAAGAGCTCATTCCACTAGGGGTGTTGCTTCCTCGAAGGCTTTGTCTAAAGTGTTATCCTTGCAGGATGTGTGTTCTGCTGTGGGAAGGTCTATGCCACACATATTCATCTGTTATTACAGCCTGGATATTCATTCCACCCTGGGTTTGAGTGTCTTGCAGTGACCTTCAGGCTTGGGTCTTTTTGAACAGGCCATGCCCTCGGTATGACGCAGTGGGTATTCCCGTTCCCATACTGTTAAGCTAAATGCAATGTCGGGGTTATGCATGTAACTCCTGAGAAGGGAACAAGTCGTTGCATAGCTTTGTCATACCAGGGCAGGACTGTGAATTGTGCCATGCTTCAGATAATAGAGGCTGGCAAGGTGGTTCACAGGTGCCATATATATATAATGCGACATGCTTACTTACCACGTCACCTGATCATGGCAGGCCAATAAGTAAAGGCATGATTTTCCACAAGCTTCAGATACCGGTCACACGCGCAAGGGCGCTCTCCATACTGTTATGCTAAATTCAATGTCTCGTTCCCTTCTCAGGGAACATGGTTACATGCGTAACCTCGATGTTTTATCGTCCCACGTTTTGACAGTTTGTTAAAATTTTATACATTGATGGTGTTCTAGTCAGATTTGACTGGCCATAGAATAGGCCAATGAAAATGAATAGGCCAATAAAACAATGTTTTGTGGTTTCAATCACTGTTTGGCACTTTTCATTTAGTGTTTAACCAGATTAAATTTGTAGTGCTTAAACAGCAAATACATTGGCTAAACCTTGATATAGCAGTCTAGCCTTGACAAAGTAGTTGTTGCTCAGCGGTTAAAAAATTGGACTACTGATTAGTGGGTCATGTGTTCAAATCCTAGCACTGCCAAGCTGCAAATGCAGTTGTATAAATGAGATAGATGTACAGTATGTTGCTCTGGAAAATGGCAACTGCCAAAGGTCATAAATGTAGCCTACCAGTCTTTGATAACCACTCAACTCAAGTGTTTTTCTTCAGGTCTATAGTACTTCAAATAAAACATAAATTGTGCCCATTTTGCTCAAAATGAGCAGTATAATATAATTTAGATGAGGTTTATTCACCATAAATCCATCATAAAATCTTGTGAATAACTTGGAATGGGGTTGCATAGTTGGTTATAATACATAAATTAAAGTATGCCTCATAAACAGTTCTGAACAATTCTCTACCCATATCCACGTTGGCTTCTTCTGGGTTTCTTCTCACCTCTCAAAAATATGTCAGTAGATGGACTGGCTACTTGAAATTTCCTCTAGGTGTGAATGAATATGTGAATGTGTTATGTGATGGACTGGCGTCCCATCCAGGGTTTTTTCACACCTCATTTCCAGTTTTCATGGGATAGAGTCTGAAATCAGTGCAATCTTGATCAGGATAATGTGGGTAAGAAAAATTAATTAATGAATTAAGGAATATACAGCAGTATGCACTCTTAAAAACAACTGGAATTTGAAAAAAAAAAAAACCTATTCCAAATGAAATGAAATGTTTGTAAAATTCTATCCAATTTTACCCATGGTCAAATTAGCCAAGTTTAGCAATAACTGCAATACAATTACTATTGAAAGACAAAATAATACTGTTTATGCTGATTAATTTTCAACCATTTTCCATGACCTAAACCGATGTTACAGTTAATATGCATACATTAATTAAAAAGTTATTAATAAGACCTGTTCATAACTACAGTAGAAAATAGACAAGAATAAAAAGTTTAATCTGATTACACTACCAAAATCTGAATCAGCCATTTTAGCAACAATATTCAGAGATTGGGATAAGAGAGTCAGCCCACCAAGGGATGTGCATTGGGGATGTTATAAATAGAATTTGTTCATGGCTCCCACAGAGAAGTGGCTGTGAAGTTACACAACCCATTTACACTGATTCATGGTGTTTTACAACATTTATCAAGGAGAGAGTAGATGTAGGTCACAGTACAGTGTGGCAGCACATGACATGTAAAGGATGGCCTATTGAACAGAGACAGGTGAATTTGAAGGATTATGTCTTATGTTTTACACCAGCGGACTGCAGAGATTCAATAGAGTATACATCATAATAATGAGGAGAAAAATCAAATCAAGTCAAAACTGAAGGCAGCTTCCTTATTTCCTTGCTGCCTATGCTGTCTTATAAGTTATTGTCTCAGATTGTCTCAGTCTCAGCAGTGCTTTGATAGCTACGAAGATAGTTATATCTATATATATAGAAGATGGTTTGAGGCAGACTTTGAAGGCAACAGATATCATGATATTGCTGATGTACTGACACTATCAATTGCTAACCTCGAAGGTTTGTTAGGCTGGATGGATACTAGGTATACTAGAAAAAAACATTATGGACATTAACATACTTTTTAATTATTTATATTCTCATGTGTTTTTATTAATTCGGTAACAGAAGAAAGCATATTTTGTTCCTTTTAACCCATCTACATTAGAGTATAGTGTGCTTCTGCATGTGTTAAGTTGTCCTTTGCACATCCAACAAATGTTTGAATAGCATCTTTCTGGCAAGGATGAAATAATTTACACTTTCAGTTTATTAAAAATGTAGTCAAATCAGTTCATTCCTAATACTGTTTTCAGTGGGAATCCTTAGAAGGAATGATACAGTCTGCAATCGTGTGTGCTCTTTCTGTTTCATTCTTTCTGAATGAAAACCCTTTATCAATGATGAGCTGAGTAACTACCACGCTCAGGCATGCATGGCATACCATATATTTTGTGAGAAAGTTTAGTTCTGGATTTGTTAAATAAGAATTGGAATGTTTCTGCTATGGTATTTAAGCCTCCACTGTGCTAAATGAAAAATACTTACTGACCTAATACCTAATTCAGAATTGATTCTGAATTTGACAATCACTTCATTGTTAAATATACAGAGAAAATGCTTGCCTGACTCATGATTTTACTTGTAAGAAGAGAACACTGATGCTCATAACTAAAACAACTCACCAACGACTTGCTGACTTTTTGTCAAGGTCATTAGTGGTGAAACACCTTATCTGGGGAGGAAAAGACTATGGCTATACCGTTGTCCCCTTCAACAGGAAACTATATATTTGTTAGAGTCTCTAAGTTGGTATTAGTTCACATTGTTAAGTAATTAGCCTGTCATATGTTATTACATTGTTAGCTACCATTTTTACCCCAGTCAATTAGTTTTCCAGTGAACCAAAACATAAGACTGGGAAAGCACACTGAAGGTTCCAATTCCCTGAATGATTAGCCAAAGAGTTTATCATTTGTCCTCTCCTGGTTTTGGTATGGGTAGGTCATAGTCTCAGCTATAGCATTAAATTAATTCACAGATGTATGAGACATCATTGTGGTCACAGCAATTTGGAAGCTTTTCTGAAATTTGTGTAAATAGACTTTGATTGATATGGAAGTCAAATACCTAAGGGGAAGTCAAATATTTGAGACACATGCAACATTCAATAATGGACTTTGTTTAAGTTCTGCTAGTACAAGTTTTACTCACTGAGCAGTATGGTGATACAGAGTAAGATAGCGACGAGTGCTCCGGTGCTCAGGCCAGCAGCGAGCAGTAGGGCTTCAGTACTGCATGACTGCACATTCCCACGGCTGTCGCAGGCACACACTCGCACGGTCAAAGTGCTTGTACTGCTCTGTATAGGGTAGTCATTGTCTGAGATCACCACAGGCAGCAGGTATGAGCTCATCTCGTGTCGGTTGAAGCTGCCCCTTCGTGTCAATATCCGTGCTGTGTTATCTGGAGAGTAAACAAACAAATAACCAGGATTAATGGCCATGTCTCTGTTATCAGTGCTGGGAAACAACAGTATGATAGTTGTATCACTTTATCCTGTGATAATTCAGTGGTGCTAATAGTTTCTTCAAACCCTATTTAAATTTTTTTTATTATCAATATTTATTTTCTTCTGACACAGACCAAAGTGTTAATTAGAGCATATTACAACTGTATCCAAAATGTCTTAAAAGAATAATAAAGGTTATATCTGAGTATGGAGAATTATTGATTGGCAGTATTTATTGCAGTATTTCTCATAATCAGTTGTATTTCATCCTGTGATATTTACCTTCATTGTCAAAAATGGTAAAGTTAGGGTTGACTGTGCTCTGACTGAAGACAAACTTATGTGCGACAAGTGGCTCGTCCGTATCCACAGCACTTATGGTCTGAATGAGCTAAAATACAAAACAGCAATATTATCGTTATTCGGGTTAATTCATGGTTAGTTCTTCATGTCATTTTATGTTATATGAAGTACCGTAATTCTCGGACTATTGAGCGCACCTGAATATAAGCCGCACCCGCTAATTTTAAAAAGAAAAACTATTTTGTACATATATAGGCCGCACTTGTCTATAAGTCGCAGGTGTCCACGTTGTAACTGTCACGATTGACTGATGTAAACAAAGCAGGACGGATGCAAGTGCAGTTAGGACAAGAGCTTTTATTGAAACAGAGGAGAGCAGACTCAAGAAACAAAACATGACCAACTTAATGAACTAAGCTAACTAAACCAACTAACCTAAACATTAACTATCACATGAAACGGGACAATGACTATGAACATGGACATGGCATGGAACAAAGACTCTATATCTATACTCTATAAACCACTTCTACATCTATATTCTAAACTAAGTCTATACAACTCTAAGCTATACTATCCGCTACTAGGCTATAAGCTATGCTACAAGCTACTAGGCTATAAGCTATGCTATAAGCTAACTAGCCTTGACATGAACTCAGACATGGACTATGGCTAGGAAACATGAACCACAACTAAGATACATGGCATGAACAAAAACTCTAACCATATTCGCTATCTAATTCTAACTCTATATCTAATTACCCGCGTTGTGTGTGTCATGGCTCCCGGTATATATACACACCAGCCAAACTGCTAACAGCTGCGGGCAATACCAAAACACACCTGACTCGACAACACATGACAAGACGGGGCGGAGACATGACGTCACCAATATGCATTTCTTTGTGTGTTTTCCCTGATGAGGGGGTGTGCATGAAGCGCAATGTAGTGTGAGCATATTAGATTTAATTCGAACAGTTTCATTGGTCCATTGTGACCTTCTGGGTAATTTCATTTGTCCGATGTGACGAGGCTAAATGTTTTGGCGGCATGAAACTCGTTAGCCCGTAAAAATCCATAAATTAGCCGCATCATTGTTTAAGCCGCAGTGTTCAAAGCGTGTGAAAAAAGTAGCGGCTTATAGTCCGGAAATTACGGAAACTATTGGCAAATAACAAACTTGACAAGGGTATATAATGGAAATTTGAAAAGGAGGAGAAAACTGTTGAACCGATCACATACCTGCCCAGCTTTGACATTTTCACAGACAAAGGTTTCATAGTACATGGCAAACTCAGGTGCATTATCATTTACATCCCGGACTTTGATAAACACAGGGACTCTAGTTTGTAGAGATGTACCTGAAGTTGAGAAACAAGTTTCTGTAAGCAATCATTCTGTATTCCATATTTATTATAATTATTTTCTATACAGTGTTGGCTCTGTTGTTTTGGCTATGTACCATCAGATTAAACTGCAAAATAATAAAAAAAGAACAGCAAAAATTCAGATATACAACATGAAATTAGAGAATGCAACAGGAATTTCAACAAAAACAGCACATGATTCTGAGAGACAGTGGAAAATGGAGAGCAGGAGGATGTTTATAGTAAGACGATTTATGAGCCTACTGATGCCTTTATTCATGCTTATTAGTATTAAGATAACATATGATGTTATTTTACATATGCTGTCAACATTTCAGAGCACTAATAGGAGTTTCCAAATGCTGAAAACTGACATAAAGGAAGCGTTCTTTTCATTACATAATTTTCACTAGTCTAACTAAATTATTTCTTGCCTTTGATGGTTATACGCCATGTCCAATCAGTAACAAGCATTTGATGTTTAATAAGGACCTACTCTTTCCATTTGTAATATATGTTAATGTGTTTTCAAATTTGCTGTTATGTTTTTGGTTTTGTTGTTGTATTTCTGAATTTGCTATTGTTTTTCTGAATGTGCTATTGTGTTTTTGATTTTGCTATTGAAATTAAATGTAAAATTTGAATGCTATTTTTTTTTGCTATATATATATATACACATACACACACACACACACATATATATATATATATATATATATATATATATATATATATATATATATATATATAAATATATATATATATATATATATATATATATATATATACATACACACACACACACATATATATATATATATATATATATATATATATATATATATATATATATATATATATATATATATTATAGATATGAAGATTTTGTATATACACTGTATATGCAACAATAACCAGATTAGAATGGATAAATATATAGATATACTTAGATATAGATACATATACATATACATATACATATACATATACTTAGATATAAATACAATTTAATTTTCACTAATTCCAAAACTTTCAGCATTAACCAATTTTTGGCAAACTAGTGGCATTGTTGTTTACTCATACTTAATAAGCTCAACCCAAATGAAAAATGTGCTAAAACTCAAAACAAAGTTTGTGCTCTCAAATAAGCATGTTACTGTTAATCTCATAGCAACTCTTCCATTAAAAAATGAAAACTGTACTCACTGATTTCGGTGGCCAGGACAGAGATATTGTGCCATTTGGACGTCTCTCTGTCCAGAGCTTGCAGTGTGGTGATGGTGCCATTGCTGGAGTCAATATTAAACAGCCTCTCTAGGTCTGTGTGTCGATCGATGGTGTATCTGCAGAGAAGAATGCTCATATCGAAAACAGGCCAGAAGAAGAGTAATTATGGACCAGCAGAGGGAGAAAGCACACACAGTTTTAAGCTTTAGTGCAGGCAAGCAGTGTTCATCATATAGTTATTTCTAATGACCCTGAACAAGGCCTGCATTTGGGAAGCAGCCAAATAAACACTTAGGCAGTAGTTTATTATTCATAAATGTTGGAGTATATACGGGATGACTTGCCAATTAGAACAAAATATGTTATTGGCCAAATCAATGTTAAAAGCAAAGCAGCTAAGCATGTTTGCACTGAGCCAGTTACTGCTTCCCAAAGATATAGGTCCTTCAGTAATTTTACATAGTATTTAATGACATTTATGGATTTGTAGAATAATTTATTTTTTACCCAATACATTTGTTGAATATATTCTCAGCTGGATGTATTAGGTAGCTACGATTAAATGGAAATCTTTTCACCTGGTAGCAACTGTGCTTTAATAATGTAACATTTTGTTAGTTCTCATTTGTAAACGCTCAACCACTGATCACTGTGACTATCCTACTTATTTTGCTGTCAAGAAGGAAAGCAAGGAAAGCCCTCATTTTAGACCCATTTATCAATGTCATCTTATATATTCTGGTGACATTTAAATATGCAATGTAGTACGGTGTGTTTTACAGAATGACAGCTTTCTGCTTTTCAGACTGTGTGTGTGTGTGTGTTTGCGTGTCTGTGAGTGTATATCAGAACAAAAACAATGCAGGCTCTTTCAAATCACGTTTGTGACTTACAGAAGTTGGAAGGAATTCAAATGGGTGGTGCATGAGAATATTGGAATAAACAATGCCTATACTCATGCCACTCCACTTCCTTGGGAAAATTACTAGCTGAGAATTCATAAATAATTTGCTTTTCTTTCACCTTTCCAATGATATACACACAAAGACAACACAGCCACATACAGATGAGTACACATAGATGAAAAGCTGAAAGCTGAAGTTTGATTTAACCAAGTAGAAAGTATCACAATATGACAAGAGGAGCCATTATAATGGAGCACACACTGTCAATTTTTAATGTCACTATACTCATATTGTGCACATTACATCTACTTATTTGGTGTTTTGATACAATTTTGGTGTGGCATATTTTGGTTTCTGATAGAGCTACTTTATTCTCTGTAAAATTTTTGTCTGGTAACCTGCCTTTTCACTACACCAGGTTCATCTGTGACTGAACATAGCAAACCTTCACACATACAACACAATGTTTTAATGAATGCTGTGTTGAAGAACTAAGGTTGCTACTGGAAGTGGTATTAGTGAGGCCAATAGGTGGTGCTCACCCTGTGGTCTGTGTGGTTCCTAATGCCCCACTACAGTGACACTATACTGTGAATGAGACGTGAAAACCAGGTCCTCACTCTGTGGTCATTAAAAATCTTCTCGTAAAGAATTGTCCTCGTCTTGCCTGGCGAAATTCCTGTATTGGCCCTTATCTGTCATGTCCCCTTAATAATCTCCATCCCTGAATTGGCTACATCACTCTCCCCTCCACCATTAGCTGGTATGTGGTTGGTGTTCTGGCACACTATGGCTGCTGTTGCATCATCAGGTGGATGCTACACACTGGTGTTTTTTTTCCGGAGATTCCCCCCATACAAATGTAAAGTCAATTGTGAGATATACAGTATCACACAATTTATATAGATCACCTTCACCTTCAGCTTCTTTAGCAAGTCAGTGCTCATCTTGGAGGTGTGTTTGGGGTCGTTATCATGCTGGGATACTGCATACTGATCATGCTCTGCTTCAGAATGTCACAGTACATGTTGGCATTCATGGTTCCCTCAATGAACTGTAGCTCCACAGTGCCGGCAACACTCATACAGCTCCAGACCACAACACTCCCACCACCATGCTTGACTGTAGCCAATACACACTTGTCTTTGTACTTTGTACACACACGCTTGACACCATCTGAACCAAATACGTTTATCTTGGTCTCATCAGACCACAGGACATGGTTCCAGTAATCCATGTCCTTGGTCTGCTTGTCTTCAATAAACTGTTTGCGGGCTTTCTTGTGCATAATCTTTAGAAGAGGCTTCCTTCTGGGATGACAGCCATGCAGACAATTTGATGCTTTGCGCGGTGTATGGTCTGAGCACTGACAGGCTGACTCCCCACCCCTTCAACCTCTGCAGCAATGCTGGCAGCACTCATATGTCTATTTCCCAAAGACAACCTCTGGATATGACGCTGAGCACGTGCGCTCAACTTCTTTGGTTGACCATGGCGAGGCCTGTTCTGAGTGGAACCTGTCCTGTTAAACCGCTGTAACAACAATTCTTTTTTTCAGATCCTCAGAAAGTTCTTTGCCATGAAGTGCCATGTTGAACTTTCTGTGACCAGTATGAGGGAGTGTGAGAGCGATGACACCAAATTTAACACACCTGCTCCCCATTCACACCTGAGACCTTGTAACACTAACAAGTCACATGACATCAGGGAAGGAAAAATGGCTAAATGGGCCCAATTTGGACATTTTCACTTAGGGGTGTACTCAATTTTGTTGCCAGCGTTTTAGACATTAATGCCTGTGTTGAGTTATTTTCACGGGACAGCAAATTTACACTGTTACACAAGCTGTACAGTCACTATTTTACCCTGTAGCAAAGTGCCATTTCTTCAGTGTTGTCACATTAAAAGATATAATCAAATATTTACATATTGTGAAATATTCACATACAAATGTGAGGGGTGTACTCACTTTTGTGAGATTCTGTATGATATATAATAATGCTATTAATAAATAAATAAATAAATGGACAAACATGGCATTTAGAAAGGCTTTATCACTTACTTGACCAGGTGATTGGCAGCATCAGGGTCACGGGCACTTACAGTTCCTACTGTACTTCCAGTTATTGTGTCCTCATCCACCTCAAAGATATAATGGGTCCGACCAAAAACAGGTGGTTCATCCACATCTGTTACTGCGATCCTGATTGTAGCTGTGTCGCTGAATGGACCCAGATGTTCAAATCGCTGATCAAGATGTGTGTTTGTCACCTGAACACGCAGTGAATACATCCTCTTGCTTTCATAATCTAGTGGCTGAGGAACGGAGAAGCAGTTAAAAATATAAATTTGAGATCTGTTCAAAAATATTTATTTTGTTCTTTTCCGCTTTGGCCAGAAAGGTGCATTAGTTTTATCTTTTAGGTGCTGGACTGGAACATTTCTCATTTAAAATGGATCTACTACATTGCTCTTGCTTATCGTTCCCACTTTTCTTCTATGTGAAGTATCTTTATTGGTTAATCGTCAATGATTGGCCTTAATAAATAATTTAAATTGCATGTGGATTAGACACTCAAGACTTTTTTTCTGTATCTATCTCTAATTCGTATTTTAACAATAGGATTTGGATAATGGCCACAGTTTCTGGAAAGCCTGACCGTACAGGGAGAGAGAGAGAGAGCAAGCTAAGGCTAAGGCAGGCTTTACAAACCCAATAGATCCCTATACTATACAAAAGGGAATAAAGGAGTCTTTGGCAGGAAATAGGATTAAGCATTTTTGTAAAGTTAATAGGACATGATTCTTTTGATTGAAGGGATTACTTTCTCAGCACCCTTAACTTCAAATGCATGAGTATGCAGATGAGTGTGTGAATTTGCACTGGGGCAGGTTTGGGAATGAGAGAAACTGCAAAGAACATGGGTGAAAAGGTGTGAAAAAAAATAGGATAACTGTACAGCACAATAGTTTGTTTTTCAGTAAATCATAAAATTTTGCTTTGAAGTGAACAACTAATACAATTTCTGTAATTTTACTAATTTTAAGTTTATATTACAATATATAATGCAATGACTGCATTTCATATTTTGAAATACTGTATGAAAATTTAAGGGATGTTCTGTTTATAGACACAATATCTCAATTTATTTGAGGTTGTTCAAATCCGGCCTCCACCCTGTGCGCAGGGAGTTCGCATGTTCTCCCCATGCTTTGGGGGTTTCTTCCGGGTACTCCGGTTTCTTCCCCTAGTCCAAAGACATGTGTTGCGGGCTCTTTGGCATTTCCAAATTGTCTGTACTTTGTGAATGGGTGTACAATTTTTCCCAGCAATGGGTTGGCACCCCATCCAGGATGTCCCCCGCCTTGCACCCCAAATTCCCTTGGATAGGCTCTAGGCTCTCCCGTGACCCTGTGTAGGATAGCTTTATAGTAATATAATATAATCCCTATAGAATGGTGGAAAGTGGGTCCTTGGTACTGAGTATTGGATTATAGCAACTCACTGGATTCAGATGTTTGAAACATGATATATCTGTCATTCACCTTCTTGATTATGATCACACCTTCCTGAGTAGTTCCATCTGTGATGACACTGAATATATCCTGCCCATCACCATCCAAAATGCTGTACCACATTTCGGCATTCTCTCTTGCATCTGCATCATTTGCTTTTATCCGGCCAACAGAAGATCCCATTTCAGCTGACTCAGCTGTGGAGAGATGGTATGCACCTCGGGAAGGAATGAGGGAAGTGAGTAAATTGAGTAAACATCCAGGTGCTTCAGTGAACCTTTTGTTCTCTCCGCCACTGCAGAGTGCATTTGGCTACTTGTTTACCCATGTCTCAGGGGAGCCACAAAGCTGCCCCTCTATGGTTATTGTTTAATAGAATTTTAGCTCCAATGAACCACTGGAGTTTTCATGGATATGCCTATTTTTTCCTTTTGTCTTTCTGCTGTTACCTCATGCACTGGATTTAAAAGTTTACCAAAAAGAGGGATTATCAAACTAAAAGAAGCTCTATTGCACTCTCTATTCTTCCTTCTCTATCACTCTCTTATACACACACAAACACACACAAACACACACACACACACACACACACACACACGCACACAAACATATGTAATGTCTACTTCCATTAGAAATATCAAAATTTTTCATATTAGAAGTTTTCATGACAAGCATGTAAATGTGTTCTACATAGATCTAATGTGCCTTGCATAAGTATTCATCCCTTAAAATGTTTTACATTTTGAATTGTTATAACCTGAACTTGAAGAAGATGGAACCTTTTCTTGGATTGGATTTTTACAATTTGATTTAGCAGCTTTGTACATCTGGAGATTAATCATTCTGCCTATGCTTCAAGCTTTGTCATATTGAATGGCAATATTCGGTGAACTTAAAAAGATGTAATAAACAAAGATTAGATCAGTCAGATTCAGGTCTGGCCTTTGACTAGGCCATTCGAACACATTCAGTTTCTTGGTTTTCAACTTTGGCAGTATGCTTAGAGTCTTTGATCTGTTGGATTAACCTCCATCCCAGTGTCAAGTCTCAAGCAGACTGGAACACATTTTCTTCTAGATTCCCCTGAATTTGCCTGCATATACTGCATCATGCCACCAGGATGCTACCACCACCATGCTTCTCGGTGGGAAGGGGGTTCTCAGAGAGCATTGTTGGTTTTCTGCCTAACCTAGCAGTCTGTGCAAACAACAAAGTTCAAAATGATCTGAACATTTTTCTACATGTCTTCTGTGTTTTCTGAGTCTTCCATCATGGCTTTTAGTAAAATCCAAATCCTTTCTTGTTGAAACTCTTCCATAAAGTTTTGTGGAGTCTCTAGCTTAAGGTTGTCCTGTAATCAGCTTCTCTCTTCCAAGTTTGGATCTCTCCAGCTAGCCTCTTGTTTGGTTCTCTGGCTAATGCCCTTCTTAGCTGGTCACTGACTTTTGGTGGACAGTCTTCTCTAGGTAATCATGGTTGTGCCATATTCTTTGTATTGTTTCATAATGGATTTTAAAATGTTCAAAGATGGGGATTTTATATAAACAAATCCTGATTTATACTTATTCAAGGCACTGTATGTAGGACATGAAAAGTTTCACATGCATCTTGACTCTAACAGTTGTTTACAGGAAGGTCAATTGTAGAATGCACACAAAGGTCTATTTACAAAGGTCTATTTAAGCATTATGTTTAACTCAACTCAATGCAGTGACATTGATTTTTTTCTTCATAATGATGTTCACATGTACATCATGTAAAAGCATGGATTTACTATGAGGAAAGCGAGGAGGGCTGTTGTTGACATCCAGCAGTGTGATATTGACTGTGGCAGTCCCTGAGAGACCACCCATCTGTCCTGCCATGTCCTTAGCCTGGATTACCACCTGGTAGTGTTCCTTGTTCTCCCGTATCATATTGGGCAGAGCTGTCCTTATCACACCTGAAGGAAAACAAAAATACATGCCTATTATGACCTTAGCATTGGTAGGTTCTATCTGACATGTAACTTTATTATCTCAACCATACTTATTTTCCATTTTGTATTTATCAAAATACATCTATGAAAACTATATACTTTTGATACTTAATGTGGAAATATAACTAATTACAACATATGTGCAATTACACACCTGAATTCCACAATGGGTTTACCTGTTGTGAACTAAATAAAATACTCAGAAAAACATCATGATTTAGTATCTCAAGGACACAGCCATGCATCGAATTAGCTGTTGGAACATAATACAAACAATAAAATAACAGTAGATACAGCCTTTTAACCATTCTCTAAGTTTCTGGTTTTCTGTTGATGTACTTCTAGTTTATCATTTTATAATGACGATGATAAAGATGAACTTGCAGTGATTAATGAAATAAATACAACTTGTAATATTTATGCATAATATTAACGCAATATCGCACAAGCAAGAGTTTGTGCTGAATAAGTGCGGTTATGTGGAATATCAACACAGCACGATTGTAAGTGTGATATTGCTTTTATACCACAGTTCTACAACCAATAAATGAATATCAATAACTGAAAATTCAGACACAATATTTTGTTTATTTTTCCTCCACTAATGGAAATAGATCCCAAAGTATCCACAGTTGGAGACAGCATTGCATGTTGCCATGCCACTGTAGCAAATCACTGACTAGCTTGCTGCTCACTGGCTAGTTTACTGCTCATTGGGCCCATATTGATTTCTACATTCCCGTTAAAAGTGCATCCAATGAATGTGTTGCTTTTCTGGTGTTATGTTTAGGTCCTTGTCTGCTAATATTCCCAACATTTTCTACATTTTAATTTTTACTCTCAAGAGATAGTCTCCGGTAGGGTTTTAGCAAGCTGACCCACCTTTTCATTTAAAATAATTTCAAAAACAAAGAATTACATTATCTGTGCTATAGGTTTTTAGGGTGAAATGCAGCTAACATACCTGTGCCCACTCATGGCCATAATCTCACTTGCTTCCAACCCTGAATAAGACTAATTTTGAATTGCAGTGGAACTCAGCCTGTGTTTTGTGTATAATTGTGTCCTACCCTCCTTGCACATCCTGGGCAGAATTTGAGCCAGCTGATTCACTCCCAATGGAATAAGAGTATACCAGATGATATCGTTGAGAGCAGTCATTCTTTGGGCTGCAGGTAGGGGGCTTTTACTTTGGGTGGAATTTTGCTAAGGTATTTCTCAAACAAGGCATCCAAAATGTAAATTCATACCATACCAGACCTTATTTAATAAACCCCTTTGGTTGCCAGGCTCTACAGTAGTGCAGCAGAGTATCTCAGTTTGTCTTGGTCTTTGAATGAAATTGGACTGTAGTCTGTTATCTTTACTGGCCCATCAGATTTGTTCCCTTTCAAAGGGAACTCCAGGTTGCGTTTAACAGAACACTATGGGAGCGCCCTCGTACAACCAGCATCTGAAGCTTGTATAAAATCATGCCTATTTATAGGCCTTCCGTCATCAGGTGACGTGGCAATAAAGCGCGCCGTCAGCCTTATTATCTTCAGCAAGACTGCATGTCGGTTGTTTGTGTAAAGAAACAAAAAGACACTTCATTTCCTCTATATCTTTTCTTGAATTTTCTGGACTTTTCTATCCCTTTAAAAAAAGAGAAGAAAAAAGAATGAGCGAGATAGAAAAGTATGAGTGAGAGAATTCAGGAAGTGTGTTACACCTTTCTCCCATTTCATCATGGGGAGGAGTGCCCACTTTCTGTGTGGTGTCTGGAGCATGCTACGGTAGCCCTCGAGAGGTCTGACTGTGTGCATTGTAACGCCTTACATTAAGCAGCTCCGCTCGTGACTCGCTCTCTACTGAGAGGCAGCAAGCCGTCTCACGTTCGAGAGATCTTGTATGAATCTGGAAGAGGAGCCAGAGACGAGCGATGCTTTATCTCTTGCTCTGTCTTCCGGGTCTGGCTCTCAGCTGGATTTTGGAGCTCACATCACAACTCCTCCTTCCACTATGGAAAGCCAAAAAAAAAAACACACACACACAAAAAAAATAATAATTCTTCTTGACTCCGAGGAGCCAGACAGTTGTTCTAAAAACTGAGCGCAGCATATAAAGAGCTGCTTGAAGTAATTACAAAGGCTGGATGAGCTTTTCTCTCCACAATGAAAGTAAATCCCTCAAACTACAGACAACTCCCATTTTTCCAGAAGTGCAAGAAAAAAATATCAGTTTTCTGGCACAAAAACATGTATAAGCTGTATTTATAACCCCAAAATGTCGGATTAATTGACCATTATGGGGAATGAAAAGCATGGTGGAGGAGGCGCTTGCAAGCTACCTCTCTCCATCAATGGCAGGTAATTTAGGGGGGCCGGCTTTACCATCCAAGCCATGTAAGATACCGTGGTATTGGTGGGCATGGCCTATGCAGTAGTGGGTCTTGCTTGTGAGTCACTGCAGACAATGACAGTGTCGCAGGTCTTCCAAGAAGGCCTGCTGAATGAGCTCGACATACTTCGGCATTCAGCCAGTTTCTTCCATGATGTGTCGAGTTCACCTGGGCATTCACGAGTGGAGCCCGAGCAAGTGCTAATGCAAGGGAGACACAGAATGCGAGTACGGCAGCCTGCCAACCCATGCAAACATCCAGGGGAAGTGGGCGGCCACAGTTGTGGCCTGCTACTAGTCCAGATCTAAGAATGCTCATAAAGGCCAAGCAGACAAAGAGGAGAGGTCCTGAGGTGCTGTGGCAGGATGTATCAAGGGACATGAGGTTATTGGGGCAGTTAGCCCCCACTGCTACTGTAGGGCCTCCCCTAGCCAAGGCTGTCCCAAGTTTTCAGTATTCTCTGATCAGCGAGCTGTCACAGGGCAATGAAAATCTGATGCTTTCCATCCTATAAAATGTGGAATAGTTAACGTCACTAAAAGTCCTTTGACAGCCTGGAAACTACTGCCAAATGTGTCTCCATGTGTTCTGTTTACGTGGAAAAGGGTTACCGGGTCCAGTTCAGAGCTCGACCCTCCCGGATCAGAGATGTGGTCACCACAGTAGTCAGCACAGATCAGAGCCCGACGTTAGTGCAGGATGTAAGATCCCTCTTGGACAAAAAGGACATAGAACATGTACCCCGTTCCCTAAGGGAGGGAGGATTTTACAACCATTATTTCCTGGTCCGCAAAATGTAGAGGAGTATGTGGCCAATATTAGATCTGCGTCATCTGAACTATACTCTTCGGACATACAGGTTCAAGATGCTGAAGCCCAAACTTATCGTTCCACAGATTCAGTTTGAGTACTGGTTTGTGACAATAGATCTAAAAGGTGCATATTTCCACATAGAAATATCGCCCAGTCACGGGAAGTTCCTAGGGTTTGCGTTGGAGGCAACGCATACCAAGATTGTGTTCTTCCCTTCGGGCTAAGTTTATACCCTCACAGTTTCACAATGTGCATGGATTTCATTCTGGCTCCATTGTGACTCCAGGGCATCCTTTTACTAAACTACCTGGATGACTGGTAAATTCAAGCATGATCCAGGGAACTGGCGGTTCAACATCGAGATGTTTTTCTCACCCACATGAAGAGCTTGGGTCTCAGGTTGAACCTCAAGAAAAGTATGATTTCACCAGTGCAGTGGACAACTTTTCTAGGGGTTATAAGCATTCTACTACGATGAGGACGTTTCTATCCCCAACATGCTTAAGGTCAATCCTATCAACATTGAGCAAGATGAAAAACTGGATCTTGGCATCCCCCCCAGTCTCTATAGGAGACAATTGGAACTTATGAAAGCAGCAGCCAACGTCATACCGTTGGGCCTATTGCACATGCACAGGAGACCGTTTCAGTGGTGGCTGAGAAGTTGGAAGTTTCCTCTGAGGATGAAACCTCTGAGAGCAATCAGTGTCAGGCGGTGATGCCTACATGCTCTGAGAATTTGAAGTGTCCTTGGTTTCTAGCCTTGGGTCACACTCTAAGGGTATCTCCTTAGTACAAGACGGTCACGGGCTCACAGGCTGGAGTGCGGTCTTTTACAGCTGTCCAGCTCACGTTCTCTGGAGCAGCCCTCATCTGGAGCGTCATATAAATTACCTAGAATTGTGGGCCATATTTCTAGAACTGAAATTCCTTCAGAGCCTAAGGGAGCTATTGACGGTGTAAATCTCTCCATTACTGTTCTGAATTGATCCATAAAAACCACTTAACTCTGCACTTATATTTGACTTTATGATGATTTTAAAGACAATGGTGCACTGTTTTTCATGAAGACAAGAGTTAAAGCAATTGATAGCCCATTCTGTTTGCTCTACAATGTTAGTCATTTTGGCTTTTCTGTAAAATGTCTGAATCTACTGATGTGATGTTTGCACACCTTGGATTGGCTATCATTAGTTGCCCCTAGGTGTGAATGTGTGTCATGGTGCCTGGTGATGAACTGACATCCCCATCTGGCTCTGGATCCACTGTGACCCTGACCAGGATGAAACAGTTACTGAAGATAAATGAAGGAGGTACAGTATATTCACAATGCATCAAAGTGCATCTTTCAACAGCTGTTGGCCAATTTTTGTGGGTGTGTCACTAAAAGTAAGTAAAATGAGTAAACTCTATGCAGAGTTGTAGGCGAGACCTGTGTTTCTGTGAAACGGGTAAAAATTGGCATTTTCCTTGTGTTTATGTATTGAGTGATTTTTTGATTCATTCAGCAGTTCTCAGTGTATGGTTATGGCTCAACACCACTTTTTTGCCAACTTACCACCACTGTCCAACATGAGTGATGTTTCGTGTAAAGCAACAGATAAGTTGCATATCTGGCCCAAACAGAATACGATGAATAACACAACAAAGGATTAATATCTACAGTATGTGGCTATGAAAGCTGTCAGGCGGTAAGGTTGAGGCAGAAGCATTCGCAGATTTTTAAACATTTAATATAACCAAAAGACAACAAGACAAACACTAAGACAACTTGACAAGATACTCTGGCAAGAAACAAACCAAACCGACATGAAAGACAGGAGTCTCAGACGACGAAAGACAAGGGGAGAGTGCAGATAAAGACTATATATACACATGAGTGCTCATTTAACAATAACGTGAATCAGGTGCAGTTGTGGTGCATGTGGTCATGTGGTGCAGTGCAGTGGCTGATGGGAAATGGAGTACAGAACCCTCCCCTCGCTCCGGGAGTAGCGCCCAAACCGACACGGCCCCCCCACCGGCGGCCCCGGGCCCCCGGGCAAAAAGGTCCACAACAAAGCCAGTAGACCGAGCGGCTCCCCTAACGGCACAGGGAGGCAAAAGGAAGTCCTTGACGGGGCATGGAAGCAGGGCGATCCCCTTCCTGGGGCCGAAAAGGGACGCGAGGTCCCCCACGAGGCTCAAAGGGGGAGCGAGGGTCTCTGCGAGGCGCCCGGGGGGAGCGAGGGTCTCCGCGAGGCACATGGGAGGAGCGAGGTTCTCCGCGAGGCCAGGGAGAGGAGCGAGGTTCTCCGCAAGGCTTAAGGGAGGAACGACGCTCTCCAAGGAGCATGAGGGGGGAACGGCGTCCTCTGTGGAGCAGGAAGGGGGAGCGACGCCCTGAGCGCAGCGAAGGCCAGGAGCGACGTCTTCAGCGGAGCATGGAGGCAGAGTGACGTCCTCAGCGAGGCAGGATGGCAGAGAGACGACCGCAGCCGAGCAGGAAGGCCGAGCGACGACCTCAGCCGAGCAGGAAGGCCGAGCGACGTCCACAGCCGAGCAGGAAGGCCGAGCGACGTCCACAGCCGAGCAGGAAGGCCGAGCGACGTCCACAGCCGAGCCGGAAGGCTGAGCGACGCCCACAGCCGAGCAGGGATGCTGAGCGACGCCCACAGCCGAGCAGGGATGCTGAGCGACGTCCACAGCCGAGCAGGGATGCTGAGCGCCGTCCACAGCTGAACAGGAAGGATGTGCGACGACCTCAGCTGAACAGGAAGGCTGTGCGACGACCTCAGCTGAACAGGATGGCTGCGTGACAACCTCAGCTGAACAGGACGGCTGCGTGACGACCTCAGCTGAACAGGACGGCTGTGTGACGACCTCGGCTGAACAGGAAGGCAGAGTGACTTCCAGAAGAGGGGCGGGAGGGCGGGACTCGGTCTCCTCTCCGAGCATATGCTCCAACCCGTGCAACTTGGCATAGTCTACAACGAACGCCGGGTGTGGTATGGTGCATGCGCTGTACCGCGATAGTATCCCGAGGCTGCGGCTATTCCGAGCTATGTCCTTCTTCCCTGCTCCATGGTCCTGAGATACCACTCCGCATAGTTGTCGTACCAGACGTCCATCGAAAAAAAAAAAAAAATTCTGCTGCTTCTAATTCGCGGTCTTTCGTTCTGTCAGGTGGTAAGGTTGAGGCAGAAGCATTCGCAGATTTTTAAATATTTAATATAACCAAAAGACAACTAGACAAACACTAAGACAACTTGACAAGATACTCTGGCAAGAAACAAACCAAACCGACATGAAAGACAGGAGTCTCAGACGACGAAAGACAAGGGGAGAGTGCAGACAAAGACTATATATACACGAGTGCTCATTTAACAATAACGTGAATCAGGTGCAGTTGTGGTGCATGTGTTCATGTGGTGCAGTGCAGTGGCTGATGGGAAATGGAGTCCAGATCTCCCAGATCCGTGACAGAAAGCTTTTACATTTGTTTCTACATTACTGTATATCACATTAAAGGTGAAGAATGAACTCACATGGTTTATCTTCATTTCAAATTTGATATCACAAAGGACTGCAAATTTTAATATTGACTGAATATTAAATTCACTTGTGTTTGACACTGAGCTATTCATCTAAGAGTTTTTTGATATATTAGCACAACATTATTATTTTTGTTTTTGTATTTGTTTCTGACATACGTAATCAATAAAATGGTAGTAAATTACATTTAGGTATCAATTAATTCAATAAAATTTTATTCAATTAAAATTTGGTGATATGTCATCAACTTTACAGAACAACCAGATTGATAAAATGGGCTCTCTACAATGGCTACACATTCTTTAATGAATAATTCTGTATTGAAAGATACTTAATCATGAGCTCATGAAAAGTATATTATCTTACATGACCTTACAGAATATGCTTTGGTTTGTATTTGACATATACACTTAAATATCTCTGGATTTTTTTATGCTCAATTTAAGCAGTTTCAGAGGCTATGCTGAACTATAAATGTAGTTAATACTCTTCACCCAGATGGGCTACTCTCATATTAAAATGTATAGCCAAATTGTCACAGCAGCACAAGGACGTTTATATAATAACAATCACACTTTGATCAACTGCAAATCCCTAGCAACACTGTGAAATTTTAGGCTGCATCATGATTTCACCTTTGATTTACATAGAAAGCACACTGGCCTAGAGTGAAACCTCTAAAATCATCCATCAAACATATTAGCTGCATCACAAGTAGACTGAAATAGCTCGAGTAATAGGAATGTCATGAATTTTGCTCATATGTTTTAATATGCGATTTAGTTTCTCAACAGCAGACAGACTGTCTGTAGCTCTATTTCCAGGTGCAGTTATGCCCTGTTAAGACACTAGTCTGTGGTTTAGGATGACAGAGGAATTAATCTAAGGTGAATGGGTAAACATTCTGCATTTTAAGCAAATAAATGGGATATAAAAGGCAGAATGCAACCACACAATGCACTCATCAAATTAGATTTTTCATATAGTTGTATTAGCCCAAAGCTGTACTTCACTGCTTTCAATACAGTGACCCAGAATAACTTATTAACTTAGTGAGAAAATGCTCAGAGTAGCATGACTGCCTAACATCACAGCACAAGCTCAAGGGATAAAAGGACAGCGCTATGCGAGTGAGTATTACTACTGATTCCATGTAGAGAACAGAAATATGTGAAGCTGGTGGGTGGAAATGGAAGTAGTAAAATTGATTTTATTAAATAGATAAAAAACAAATGAATGTTATTAAAAATACTTTTCAACATCCAATATTGTGGTGTATATACCTGTTTCAGGTTCCACAGAAAAGTATGGTTGTCCTTGTAGTATACTGTATACAAGCTTGGCACTGTTTCCATAGGATTCATCATCGGCATCTGTAGCAGTTACTCTCATTACAAATGCACCTGAAGGGATAAAAAAGGGGGGAAAGAATCATTGAAAGAAGAAATAGTGTCAAAGTAGCTCTCATAGGTAATTATCATATCCAATTTTCATATTAGAAAATAATGTATATTATTACTACTACTAGAACTAAGCCCTTCTTCTTCATAAAAACACATCCTGGTGGCACTATGCTGGCATGTGGACACCCTTTGAGTTCTAATTAAAATATGTAAATTTGTGTGCACACCCCCAGTGTGACCAGTGATGAAGGCCAGGCGTTGCTCGATCATTTGCTCTTTTATCCCTGATCAGCTTATATCATAGTGCTTAATATCTAAATCATAATATCATAATTACCTCTGTACTACTATGTGACTTTTCTTTGATAGTCAAATTTCCATAAGTCTAGTAATACTGGGCCATCCTATCCTTTTTCATGTTCCCTCTCTCTAGCCAGGTATCATGAAACCAGAGTAACACAGTCTGATCTACTCAAAGAATTATAATTAGCCCAATTAAACAAAAAGTAGGCTATCTCAATTCATGGTAGGATGACAATTTTAGATTTCCTTTCCCATTCAACATAGTACAGTTGCTTTAAATAAATGTTTTATCTACATATTATACTAAGAATGACAAAATGCTAACATTAACAGATCTGCATTTATACTATTGAACATGAATACAATTTCTTCCTTGAATACAGGTCTGTCTGATTTTCTGTGCCCTAATGATAATTTTGTTTGACCAGAAAAACTGAATCAAGCTGTAAGGTCTGAAAGATTAAAACAAATCTTAATTCAAATAATCTTTTGGATGAAAAAAAATACTAAATATATATATATATATATATATATATATATATATTATATATATATATATATATATATATATATATATATACACATTCCTAAATTTGTTTTAAGATGAAAATTAAAACTCTTCATAATCATCCAAATGTTCTCTGCATCAGTCACTCTGCCACTCTGTCCATGTATTGCCAAAAACATTTCTTTCCACTTTTGAATGAATTTTAAAGGTGACCCAACCCTTCTATCCTTTTTCGAAAGGTGTGCACATGGTGTCTCCCACCCATCCATGTCGTCCTTGGCATCTTTGAGACCTCTATTGAGTGGTGTTCACTTTCAGCCCAGCTTGGAGAATACTAATGAACTCAGAAACATCTGTCGCTCTCCGATGGTGCTGGGAAAACATGGAGTGTGCAGAGGCTCACTCTTCACGGATGGCCAGGCCTGATTAACAGAGAGCACGTTCACAACACATGGCCGGTTTGTTCGGCTTAAACGCAAGTGCCACCCATGACCTCTTGACTCGACACATGCTGTGCATTTGAATCAGCTCTGCATTTAGAGGGATGAGAGGAGGGAGGAAAACAAGTTGGCTTATGAGTGCAGTGTCCCATTTAGAGTTGCTGTGTATGATGTAACTCCAAAGCCCATAGAGAAATAGACAAATGAAAGGGAGAGCGTGGGCTTGTTGGTAGAGTCTTAGGATTTCAAGTGCAAGAGCCCCAGGAAGCCAGAGAAAGATCCATTAAGACTGATGCTTTTTTACTTCTACTATATGTGACCCATTACATAAAAGTCCTGTTTTGCAGCTAAAACATAGCTGATGTTAAAACAAATCATGAAACATTACATATTCCATTCTCAATTTAAAAACTTATGTATAAAAATAGTTTTATCATTTGTTAATTTGAAAAAACAGAAGTTAGTCATTGCAATATAAAATATGTTTATCTCTCTGCAGTGCACTAATTTGCACATATTGCTACAGATTAAACTTTCAATTTACGAAGTTCACTATGTTTAAGGAGCTGTCACAAACCTGCCATGACTCATTTCACTTATTAATTTTCTTAAGTACAGATTTGTTTGTCAGCCATGATATCATTAATATCAACAAGGCTATGTTATCCTAACCCTAAACTTCTAATCAAAACAATCTGCCATGCTTTGTCTCATGTAAAATGAGCTTTGATTTATTTGAGATAAAGCCACAGGCTAATTTGGTGCTTCAGAATGAGTAATGGATTTCTACTTGCTTTGGTGCATTCATCTACATTTATTCAGTCTGTTTGTCTTAATAGGTGTAAAAAAAACAATTGACGATAATATGATTAATTAAAACTGGATGAAATCATTTTCTTTTAATTATCTATGGTTGAATGCTCATCATACCTTTTAATGGCAACAACTAGTTGGCCAGAGAACTAAATATAATTGGGCTTACAAATTCCAGCACTCATCAGTGAGCATTGTATCATTTAATTCTATGAAAATACATGTGTTCTATATGTTTCATAAGTCTCCAGTGATAGACCAACCATTTGTTTCTGTTAGAAAATACAATATATAATATATATATATAGTATATAAAGAAGTCAAAAATCTATGAGCATTCTGATTATGGGGAAGTTTTATTGTAAACATTCAGTTTTATTTGGAATCATATGGAATAACTATTGTTTATAAAGGCACCTTAATGTTTGAATTCAATGGGGCTGTTGAGGCATTACTTCTTGTTTAATACGACGTACTTCACTTTAAGTAGATCTCAGAATTCTCTGAAGCAGGCAGCGCCAGAATCAGCAAAACAGTCAGAACTCACCAGCAGCTGTTGCACTAGCATGTCACAACAAATTAATGTTTGAACTTACCAACATTGGACATCTCGGGTACGCTGGCCACGTAAGTGTCCTTACTGAACTTTGGCTCGTTATCGTTGATGTCATGGATTTTTATAATGAAATCGGAGGCCCTCTCCAGGACGTGTCCAGATGTTTTGTTGACTGCTTTAGCACTAAGTGTGTATGAGGACTTCTCCTCTCTGTCTAATCTTCTGGTGGCATGGATATCACCAGAGTTTTCATCAATCTCAAAAATTGTTCCTGCTCCATCTCCAGTAAGGACATACTTCACAGAACCATCTTCTGTGTCCATATCAGAATGAAGCTAAAAAGATAATAAATAGACATAAAGTGTTACCTTCATGTGTACTGTAGGTTGTTCCCTATAGCTACAGTACTAATTTTGTTTAATGTAAAAATTTTCAGCATTTTCGAAAGCATATACAGAATCAAATAACCTAAAAGCCTATTGTGATAATAGTATCAGGGTTTAGGTTTTCCAATAAATGTATATTATGTAAGGAATAATACATCTCGGGGCATGCTGTTTAGGGTAATATTCACTGACATGGTGGTCTAATGCAGCCTGATATAAAGTGGGATTCGTAAAGCCCTCTGTCCCAAAGATTTCCTTGTGTCTGGAAATGTAAACTTACAGCTTTACCTGAGTGTCACAAATTGCTGATACTGGAGACTCATTTCAACAATGTTAAATAAATGTGTTGTCACAGAAAATTTCAGTCCCTGTAAAAGTTTATATAGAAGTGATAAGGGTTAGAATAAGCACATTTACACAAAATTTGTCGTCAGAATTACTGCTAGAGCTATGGTTATAGTAAATTAATCAGGACCTTTGGACCAATACGATTTGAGAATTCAACAGAAAATAAAAGTTCATATTAATCATAAATGTGAATCAGGTGCAAACAGCCATGTGACATGACTTTTGTGATAATGTGATGTGCACTGATTGATGGGAGGCATAGTCCTGTTCCATATTCAACGCAATCATAAGACAATGCATATTAGTGTGAAGTCTGTTATTAACTTTATATCGTTAATGGCAAATAATAAAACCATGTTCTATAGTATAATCACAGTCTTATTCATTCCTTCCGTTGCTACATGCTCAATGTCCCCACCTTTCAACAGAACTTCTACTGTGGCAAAAATAATTTTACCCATTTGAGAGTAGAGTAATATTTCAATAATTACTTAAAAGGCCACTCTCCAAAAAAATAAGTCACAGTGCGACTATAATGTACACAGTAGATGCCAATTTTCTGTTGAGAATAGAACCCAAATGGGAACGTCTGGGTTACACACGTAACCCTGTTCCCTGAGAAATGAATGAGATGTTGCATGAGCTCCATGCTGTGGGAAGCGACCTTGCACGTGACCAGCATCTGAAGCTTGTCTAAAATCATGCCTATTTACAGGCCTGCTGTGAAGAGGTGACATAGCAATTAAGCACATTGCGTGATATAAAAAAGGCATCTGTGAACCACACCATCAGCCTCTATTATCTGAAACGAAGACACAATTCACAAACATGCTCCAGTATGACAAAGTTATGCAATGTCTTGTTCCCTTCTCAGGGAACAGGGTTACATACATAACCCAGTCGTTCCCTTTCAAAGGGAACTCAACATTGCGTGAGCTCCATGCTGTGGGAATGACAATACCCATTCCATCATAGTGAGGGTAAGGCCTGTACAAAAAGATCCGAGCCCTAGGGTCACTGCAAGATATACCTGGAATGTATATCTAGGCTGTAATATCGAATGAATGTGTTTGGCTTAGATCACCCCGCTGTAGACTACACATCCTGTAAGGGTACCCCTTTAGACAAAGCCTTTGAGGAGGTGACATCCCTAGTGGAATGAGCCCTTATGCCCAGTGGTGTAGCAAGACCGTGCACCTCATAAGCGATAGAGATTGCTTCCACTATCCAATTAGAGATGTGCTGTCTTGACACAGCATTACCTCTACTGTCTCTGCCAAAGCAGAACAGCCGCTGCTCCGACTTACGCCACTGGCCAGAGCGGTGAACATAAGTACTTTGAGGCATTACTGGACACAGTACGTCTAATTCCTCTTGTTCCGGTGTGAGGAACTGAGCACTACTAGCTGGGCAGCAGACATAAGTACTTTAAGAATATAATCCAACATAGGATATAGGAAGGCCTTGGCTAATCCAGGGGCAACGTCAAGGCAGGAATGTGCAATACAGAGAGCTTGTAGATCTCCTACTTGCTTGAGAGATGCCAGGGCCAGCAGAAGAGCTACCTTTAGAGTCAGAATCTTCTCTGAGGCTTATTCTAAGGGCTCAAATGGGGGACCTGACAGACCTTCCAGGACCTCAGAAAGGTCCCAGGAAGGTATAAATAAAGGTATAAACCTCACAGTTAGAGATTGTTTCCCCACAGAGGCTCCATCAATAGGGGCATCGCTGACCAAAATGCAGCCACATAGACCCTGATTGAAAAACGAGCCCACCCTGCTGAGAAATGTTATTGTAAGAACTCCAGGACTGTAGCTATTGTGCAGTTCACTGGGTCTACACTTGAGTGTATACAATTTCCTCATAGATGGTGCTCTAGCATTCAACATGGTCTCTACAACCTCAGTTGCGAGACCAGAATTGATGAGCTGGTGCCCTGGCTGAGGGTAATAAATCAGCCCGCTGGCTTGAGATAGATGCAGATCCTTGTAGATGGAAATCTAGAAGGGATATTATCTCTGAGAACCATTTTCGAGCTGGAAAATAAGATGCTACTAGCAGCACATGTAGACAATCTTGGCAAACTCTTAGAACTTTTAGGAGCAGATCAATCACGGGAAGAACGTACAGATGTGATCTTGGCCACATGTGCACCATTGCTTCCAGCTCAAATGGTGTGGGAGGAGTGAGGCCGAACCATAGCAGGCAATGTGTTGTCTCCTCAGAGGCGAACATCTCCACTTCCACTTGGACAAACCTCTGCCATATGGACTCCACCACTTGTGATTGGTGCCTCCAATCCCTGGGCCTCAGCCCCTGTCTCAACAGAATATATGCGCCAGCATTCCAGTTGCCCAAAAAGTACATTGCACTCATTGACAAAAATTAGCTGGACAGCCATCTAAGACCGCGAACCAGCCCGTGAAATAGGGGTCTTTCACTACCGTCTTGTGAAAAAGAGATGCCCCTAGAGTGTGACCCAAGGCTAGAAACCGGGGACACTCTCAGTGCACATAGGCATGACTGCGTGAAACTGATTACTCTCAGAGTACTTTTCAGCCACCATTAAAACGGTCTCTTGTGCAATACGCCCAACGGTATGGCATTGGCTGCTGCTGCCATAAGGTCCAATAGTCTCCCATAGAGACTGGATGGGCTGAACACATCCAGCTTTGTCTTACTCAATGATTATAGGATTGACCCTACACATGTTGTGAATAGAAACGCCCTCATCATAGAAGAATACTTATAACCTCTAGAAAAGTTGTCCTCTGCACTTGAGAAAGCATTATTTTCTTGAGGTTCAACCTGAGTCCCAAGCTCTTCATGTGGGTGAGAACAACAGCTCAATGTTGAATCGCCAGTTCTCTTGATCCTGGTAGAATTAAGCAGTCATCTAGGTAGTTTAGTACACAGATGCCCTGGAGTCGCAATGGACCCAGAACATCCATGCACTTTGTGGCGGTCCAAGGGAATAAAGCTAGCCCGAAGGAAAGAACCCTATATTGGTATGCGTTGCCTTCAAACGCAAACCTCAGGAACTTCCTGTGACTGGGCAATAGTTCTATGTGGGAATACCCACTTTTAAGATCTATTGTCACAAACCAGGCCTCAAACTGTATATGTGGAATGACACGTTTGAGTGTCAGCATATTGAACCTGTATGTTCAAAGATTCAGATGACTCAGATCTAAGATTGTCTGCATACTCCCATCCTTTTTGCAGAGCATGAAATAAAGGTGATAATCCATCCATCTTCTAACGCTTACTCCTTTTCAGGGTCACGGGGAACCTGGAGCCTATCACAGGGAGCTTCGGGCACAAGGTGTGGTACACCCTGGACAGGGTGCCAGTCCATTTCAGGGAACAATCACATACACACTCACACACCCATTCATACTTTAGACTGGCAGAGGACTCCGCACACACATGACACACAACTCCGCACACACATGACTTGAACCATGGACCCTGGAGGTGTGAGGCGAATGTGCTAACCACTAAGCCACTGTGCATTCATAAAGGGGGTAATAACGTGGAAATAACGGTGGCCTTACATGGCTTGGATGGCAAAGCCGGGCCTCTAAATTACCTGCCATTGATGGGGAGAGATAGCTCACAATTGCCTCCTCCAGCTTCGGCATAGCTAAATAGCCGTGCTGTTCATTCTCCATGATGGCTGAATAATCCGACATAATGGGGTTATAAATACGGCTTATGTATGTGATGTTTTTATATCATGCAACGTGCGTAATTGCCACTTCACCTAATCAGGGCAGGCCTATCAATAGGCATGATGTTACACAAGCTTCAGATGCCGGTCACGAGTGAGGGCACTTCCCACAGCATGGAGTTTACGCAACGTTGAGTTCCCTTCCCAGGGAACTCAAAATCTTGAACACAAAACTTTAAACACAAAAACTTGTTTCTCCCAAATAATTTTTTTTGCACCTGTCTCTTAGCAACAAGAGCAGTTGTGCAATGGCTACCTCTCAAACTGATTGCAATGCTTCTTATCTTGATTGAAGATGCTACCTGAAGAGGACTTCACTGGAACTACACATGACCGATCAGAAAGAAGCGATCAGTACTCAAATCATTAGACAACACAGTTATGTCCTGTTTGTCCTCAATATTTTATAAAAATCTGTCACTGTAATATAAGGAACAAGGAACATTGCCTCTATTATGTTAGTGGTGTAAGAAACATTGGAGGCCACAGTTTCATGATTAGAGTAATTACAGCTGACTGCAGGCTATAATTGGGTGCTCCTTTTTCTCTTTGTCTGCAACCACATCAGGATGCCGGTAGGCTAATTTGAGTGGCTCATGCTTCCATTTAGGGATTGTGTCACCACATGCTATCACTGTTTCAAATCACACAATTACATTAGCTGTCCATTAAACCATGCACAATTGTTAGCTGTGACAAGGATATTGCAAATTTGAGATAGTGTATTTTTGCATGCATGCACTATTTTCTTCTGTAAATTGCTTGTTTGTGTGTGTGTGTGTGTGTGTGTGTGTTGTTTTATTTATTAAATAATTTTTTTAAATAACACATGTCTCTGTTTTCAACTTGCCAGCTTATGCCTGTGTTGCTACATAGAGTTTTTGTCTTGTACCATCTTACATGCACTGGGCATACACCCATTTTTAGTTTGAAACTTCCTGACAATAATTTTAATGTTATTTTTCAAAAATACATTCAATCTTGCATTGGTTAGTTTTTACACCAAACACGATTAATATATATGCAGTTGGGTCCAAAAATCTGAGACCACATTCAAGATCTTGGATTTTTGTTATTGGAAATAAACAGAAGGCTTAAGAATTTTTTTATATTTAAAACAAAGAAAGTAAATGCTCAATATTTTTTATATTTAATGTCAGGAAGGGCATCTGGTTTAAAACCTGTGTCAAATAAAATAAAAAATAAAAGGTGTCCTTGCCACAGTGTGGGAATAATGCTAGGGAAAAAGAAGATTCAAGATTCTGCACTATTTTAGGTACATATTTAAATGTAAGCAAATTTGTGCTATTGACCATGTTAACTGCTTTGTACAAATGGACAGATTTTCCTCATGTCTAATGTCTTTTATTAATCTCAGCACGTACTCAGATGACACTCTGATGGATTTGATCTAAAATGGATCATAAGATTTTGCAAACTTGTGGAGTCCATGTCAACTTGTGGAGTTCATGTCAGCTCGAGTGCACACTGTCATTAAAGTAAAAAGGAGACATACCTCATATAAAGAAATTTATGTAAATGTTTCAATGATTCTAATATTCTACAATATATAAATGGTATGATAAAAAATGACAAAAATACTCATCTGTCCCTTTTTACTATATGCATGTTTTATTTATATACTGTACCTTTAGGTTAAATAATGTATGGCAATCCAAAATAAGTATGTCTTAGTGCAGATATAAACATCCTGGTTGTGCAAATACTGACATATAGCCACATCATAATCTGAAAAAATAAATAAATAAAAAAATAAAATAAAAATTATATATATATATATATATATATATATATATATATATATATATATGTGTATGTATGTATATATGTGTGTGTGTGTGTGTGTGTGTGTGTGTGTGTGTGTGTGTGTGTGTATATATATATATATATATATATATATATATATATATATATATATATATATATATATATATATATATATATATATAAATATACTAGCAAAGAGGAGGGGAGAATAAGCATGCCAGTGGTTTTTTACACCAGTACCAAGTGTATTGTTTTGAATAAAATCCCCTGACAGCCCTGAAATTAGTGTCCTGTGTCCTTTATAATGGAAACAATTCTACAATCCAGCCTAGCTCTCTCATATGTCACCATCTATGACAAAGACACACAACAAAAGCAGATGGCAGCATAAAATCAACACACAAACACACATGAGCGTTGGATAATTGGTATTTGACAGAAACCAGACTGCAATGGCTTATGGGACATATACATAAAATAATTATGTTTTTCTCTGCAGCAAGCACAAACTAGAACAGCAAGCAGCAGCATTGATAAGTTGCTAATATGAGCTGGATTGTGGTCATTTGTACACATCCTGAGGGATTATACTGTATATGTTATATCTTAAATGTAATCAGTAATCCACTTAGCAGGTAACAATTTATATTCTTTTTATTTTCTTGTTTATGTTGTGCATATATTAATATAGTCAAAGTATATGCTGAATGGATCAAAATTTTAAAAGAACTCATTAAATACAGCTTTGACACTAAAACCTACTGATGTTATAAGCATATCAGTTAAAAACAAATGTTTAGGCCTAAAGTAAAAAAGTCCATGTATGTACTCTACAATTACATAAACAACCGTGGCTACTTAACTGAATTTTCCCTCTATTACTGTTGGTCATTTTTCTTTTTTATGGCTAATGTACTAAAATGACTGGCTATCCCCAGTCGCATGCACACCAATCTGAACATGTACCATTACTCCAGTTAGTAACAGGACTAATTGATTGCAATCCCCTTTGTATTTTTCATTTCTAATGCCTCTGAATCACAATTCTCCAGATGTTTCTTTTCCACTGTGTTGCCATTGTTTTTCATTCGGCTGCTCTCCATAGCCTCAGAGGAACCCACAGAGTGTCCTAATTATTGGCCAGAAAAAGGACTCCTCTGGGGCTTTAGGGACAAATTAAAAAGACATTTCAGAATAAAATATCCTCTAGCCACAGTGGTGGTTTACAGTTATTCATAAAAAAATATATATCATGGTCATGTGTTAGCCATGCAGATTTTCTGCCCAAGTTGAAATCCCTCTCCACATTTCAGAGACACCATAGTGAAAGCAAGGCATGGCAAGGAATACTGATTGCAAATTCATTTGCTCAGTGAAAACTTTTTGGCACAAAGTAGCGCCTGACACTGCAGTCTTTGTGAGATTGGCAACATGAACAGATCTCTGTTAAATCTATAGTGGGCGATGAAAAAATTCAGTCTCTGTTAAATATATAGTGGGTGATGAAAAAATTGTGCTTTTATATATATAAAAGTATTCCAGCATGATAATGACCCAAACACACCTCCAAGATGAGCTCTGCCTTGCTAAAAAACCTGAGGGTGAAGGTGATGGACTAAACCCTATTGAGCATCTGTGGGGCATCCTCAAATGGAATGTGGAGGAACACAAGGTCTCTAACATCCACCAGCCCTGTGATGTCATCATGAGGAGAGGAAGAGTACTCCAGTGGCAACCTGTGAAGCTCTGGTGAACTCCATGCCTAGGAGAGTTAAGGCGGTGCAGGAAAATAATGGTGGCCACACAAAATATTGACACTTTGGGCCCAATTTGTACATTTTTACTTAGGGGTGTACTCACTTTTGTTGCCAGCGGTTTACACCTTAATGGCTGTGTGTTGAGTTATTTTGAGTGGACAGCAAATTTACAGTTACACAAGTTCTACACTCACTACTTTACATTGTAGCAAAGTGTCATTTCTTCAGTGTTGTCACATGAAAAGATATAATCAAATATTTACAAAAATGTGAGGGGTGTACTCACTTTTGTGAGATACTGTATATATTCTACCTCAGTCCATATATACTGTCATTTTGTCCCCTATGAAAACTCACTCATACAGAATTTTTCACAGTGTTTCATCTTATGCAGAATATCTCGCTCTGTATAAGATGAACACAAGAACATTGACAATTACCTTCTCTGTCTTGTCCAGAATACTGATGTGGTATTTAAGTGGATAGGGACAAACAGCACACACGCTCAGATATCTTTCACACCTTGAAAAATTGTCTGTAAAAGTGTGCACAAAATCGTCTGCCAGAATGTCTGTGGGATTGCTTTCAGTGAATTCAGAATGATCTACAGTCCTTAGTGACAAATGTATGTTACTTTTTTTTAGGTGGCAAAGTATAAAAGAGCATGCATATGAATCATCCTAAAGTAGACACAGATATTTTTTTTTCTGTGGCTGTAATCGATAAATCATTCCAGGTGGTTTTGCATAACTGTATTTCTATGGCACTTTTATAATCACGGTACTGAAGCTCAAATGCCTCCATTAACTTGTGTACAGTTGTTTACCTAAATCATGTATCATCAACCACACAATTATCTAATGAGTAGTAACAGGTGTCTAGAACGCATGAGTAGAGAATGTGTATATGTATGCAAATGGAAGTGTGCTTGTGGATTTGTCAGTAAAGAAATGAATCTGCCCCTGTTGTAGAATTTTGTAGTTTGAGCTATCAAAAAATATATTTTATTATTACTTATTATTTTTACAGTATGATTTTTATCACCAATCAATGCAGGGAGAATTTATTTTGTTGTTACTATTGCTGTAGACTGACATAGACATTAGATATACTTTACTTATTTAGCAAATATATCTACTATGCTCCATTTGGTAGTAGGTTAATTGTCCATTGAATGGATATTGTTGCTTCATTGACAGCAAGACCATGTTTTGCTGTAGGGCAGCTAGTGAGGTTGCCTTATACCAACAAGATCAAAACCCATACTAGCAAACTTTATTAAACTTCACACTCTCTCTGTTTGCATACAATTAACAATTCTTTGCACCCCTTCTCTCGTCATAATTAGTGCAATCAATCATTGTTAATTCTGTTTTGCAGTATCTTAGGGGATTGATTGTTCTTTTCCTAACTGACTGAGAAGTCAAGTGTGCAGGAACAGGAAGAGGCTTGTAAGGAGAAGCTGAATGAGGGCAAAGGGAAGACTGAAGAGTATGAGCTTGTTTACTTACCAAGTGAATCACAGGCCTGGGGAAGGTTAATAGGATTTTGTTCACATCAATAGTACTGATGGAACAGCATGTGAGCTACAGCCCTTGCATCAAACCACAGCCACAAAAGGAGGCCAATTGCACGCCAGGTTCTAGCATTTCTGGGTGGCTTGCTACTCACTAGGGTCTGACTGCTTATGTACTTCTACTGACTAATGACAATCCAGTGGCAAGTACAAAATGTATGGCAGATTTGCTGTTCTGCTGTGTAGTGAAAGGCATGGCGAAGTTTCTGTGTATTTTGTGTTGACCTCAATATCTGTGCTTACCTCCAGTAAATTCAGGGATATTCTATATATTCTGTGGTTTGGCAAGCATTAAATCATTAAGTGGATGACCAAATTCCTGAAATAACAGCAATATACTTGTGAATATTGAATTTTATTCATCTGGGTTTTAAATGATTGTTTGACATTGATTTATATGAGTTCCATGCTTAATAAACATGTGAAAAGAAATTACAATAAATGACGTGCTGTTTTGGAGTGCTGGGAGTGTTGTGATTTTTTTTTTATTTGTTCATTGATTATTCATGTCTTTAAACTGCTATAGGAATAAAATATTTTTGTTTCATTATTTTTATTTATATTTAAACGCTAATAGGAAAATAAAAAACATGTATTTTCCTTATATCATACATAATGTGAGACAAAATTCAAATCCAGGTGCAAATATGTATTTATGTACACAGAAATATACTGTGGCTGCCCAGATTAAAATGCAATGAAAATGTCTATTTAAAATTACATTTAATTTTCTGTGTCTAAACTGGTATAATCCTGCCATATTAAAAATGTTATAGCAATCCTTCTATTGGAGATTACTTTCTTGTCCTCAACTGCAACTCAAAAGTAAAAAATAAATGGCTCTGTAATCTTATTTGTATTTTCAGCTCTGTCAAACTCATTTAAGAGAAAGTGATGACATCATTATATAGTCTCTGTTGAGGGAAATCAATACTGATCTCTGACACATCTTGGTGACACTTGGGGGCACCACCTTAAAGAAGTTGGAGATGATGAAAGAACTGGTCTATAACTATGGAGTTGAATGTATTGGAACAATAGAGAAAGGGAAATTACTTCGCCCATTCCAACTATGTCCAGGAGCTAGGAGGAAATAGAATGGTCAAAGCATAAAGACAGCTGAAAATGCAGTGCAGAAAGGCCAAAGCGGAGAAGAAGGAGGGTATTAACCTTTTGCAAGATGACATTGAGGTCAGGCTCAAAACATTAAGGAGAGCTGAGAACCTGAGAAAAAAACACAGGATGAAAGAGCAGGCAAGAATTAGCATATACTAAGCTCCTTTCAAACTTGTAAAAGAGACCATGACAAAAAGGAGAAGGTCTCTGTTGGCCTTAGCCAATTCCAATAGATCAGGCTGGTCAGTGTTCAAGGCTCAAGTGTTCAAGTGTTCAGTGTTCACACAATTCTTTAGTGTGGTGGCACACAAGCTGTTAGTCTACCTGGATAGAAATCTCTTCATTTATCTCTATGAAGATAGATGTCCATGTGCCTGGAACACTCAACCATGATCTGGTATCAGATCCAGATTGCCAAAAGGGATGGAAAATAACCATTCCTGATCTTTCAATGCCTTTAGCTACAGCTTCCTCCGGGCTGCATTACATTACTTTGGTGTCTGAGCCCATCATAAACCTTGTCCTCTACAATATATATATGATGTCCAGCTATGTGTGATTACAGTAGACTAAACCACAGCATGGCAGCATCTGGAAGTGGGAATCATGGTGGTCTCATCTCCCTACTTGTTTTCACAATGGCAATGGAGGTAATTTTAAGATCTTCATATTGGGTGGTTGCTGGAGAACTGATAAAGTCCAGCTTAAGGCTTCCTCCTATCGGAGTTTAAATGGATGACCTGACAATATTCACTATAACCAAGCAATGCACCAGTGGTCCCTGAGAAAATTTCAGGAAAATATCAAACTGACTTGAATAAAGATCAAACCAAGCAAGTCCAGAAGTATTTCCACATCCACTGGTGGCCAAGAAGCCCTTCAAGAGCCTCGTATGTTTGTATGATGCAGCTCTTCAAGATTGCTCTAGCAAATATAGCAGCTCAGGCAGGATACCATCAGTGCCTTTGAAATAATTGATAATATTATACTCCCTACAAAGCTGGAGCTCTAGTGCCTGCTGTTCGAAAATGGGTAGTCCTCGCCAGGTGCCTCAAGCACCACTGGGCTCTACAGCAAGGGTATCCTAGAACTAACCATTTTCAGTTTCATATTGGAGTATAAGTGCACCGAAGGAAAGGTGGAGATTATGAGGGCAGAACCTTGCAATAGCCACTGTCAACTGGAAGGATGTGGACATCAGAGGCAACCAAATCCAAGGCAACACTCCAGCACATAGAACACTGTTGGCCAACTTAGTGCAGCAAGGGATGGGAGGCTTCAGCCTTGCAACCAACAAGCTACACTTATGCAAGGCTAATCCAGTCCAGTAAGTGCAATTTCATGGTGGAGGAAGTGCACCAACAAGATCAGGCTACAGGATGCAAAAAGGTGGTAACCCAGAGAAGTCTAGGGCAATGGATGAAATAGGAGTAGAAAACAAGATGATCTCTTGGAAGACCTGGGAGATATTGAAGCATTTAGATAAAGCTTCAGCATCTGAGCCACATATAAAAAAATCTCAGCCAATGCAAACAAACAACATGTGTCTGTTGTCTATATATGCTTTTAAGTTGCTTCCTCTGCTTCAAAGTCCTACCTACAGTGTTTAATTGACAGGGCTACTACATTGACAGGGAAAATTCAACTGGGTTTGCAAAGAGAGATGGTATAGAAAAGAGACAGGGCAGTACTGCAAAGGCTTTTTTGTCCCAAACTGCAATATGAAAAAAGTAATATCAACTGAAAGACTGATAATTACTTTTTAATATGGCAAAATCATACTTGAAATTGAAAATGAAACTTCAATTGACAATATTTACATTTTAATTTTGGCTGCCACTGGACATTGTTGTGCACAAAAATGCAAACATTTTGAAACTGAATTCAAATTATGTCTCAAAATTGTTTGCTCATTTGCAATACATGATGTTGCAAATATATGTTTGAATGAGCATTTTCAAATAACAATTTGAATAAAGTCTAGAAAATGTAATGCAGTGTGATTGGATTTTGAACTAAATGATAAGAAAAGGTAAGAAGATTAACTCTGTCTTGAACCTTAACCTATCCAATCTTTCATAAAAATTGAGTTGTGCACATTTCTTTGATGTTGCAAGTATGAGACCATGTCTGAATAAAGCCACTGTTATGATTTAAATATGAAAAGAAGCTCCATTGGCCATAAATAAACATGGTCTCATATAGAACTCAGCAGTGGCTGGTGAATTATCTTTATAATAAAGACCATCAATGGCTCTGATGGGTTCTTGCTGGGCTTTTTAGTGCCTATTCATCGGAGGCTCTGACACAGATGGACAAACTCATTCACTAGCACACACTGATGGAAATTGATGGGATTAATGATAACACATATGCTTAGAATCATCTTTGAAACATTGTACCTTCTTCATCCTTAGTATCTATGGCAGTCTTTTGTTTTTCTATTACTTTTCTTAGAAATTTGATTGGACAGTCAGCAGGAATAGGGCCAGCCCCATGTGAGAGAGAGAGAGAGAGAGAGAGAGAGAGAGAGAGAGAGAGAGAGAGAGAGAGAGAGAGGACACAAACAGAAGCATCCAAACACTGGGAAGCAGGCCAGGCCACTGATTAGTATAACACTACCTCTACTGATGAACTTGTCCCAGTCAGAACCGCTTTACTGCTTCAGCACCTCCACACAATGATGCCATGGATGAGAGCATCTCTTTCTTCTTCTTCTTTTATTTATTGTTTTCTTTATCACCATCATTCTTTTTTTAGTTTCCTTGATCACAAACTTGGGTCTGTTACCCAATGATCTCTGCATTCACACTTCACAGATATGAAAGGACAAGATACTATCAGTTGGTGCTCACAGACTCAAGTCCCCTCTCTGCCTCGAACCCCTGCACATGACACTTGTTTACTTGGGCAAGATGAAGGCAGTGATGAAAGCCAGCTTCCTCAACAGAAAATTGGCTTTCCCTCCCACCCCACCCCTCAGGATTGTAACTGCTGCTTTCTAAATGATGGTTGTCTCAGAGCTTTTCGCTTAAACTAGTGGCTTGACAAGCACTTCAGTCTGATCTGATGCCATGCAGAATGAGAACACTTGCACTATTGTGATTTTTATCAGAGTGCTGCTCACCACACCTTTCTGTAGCTGTGAAATACTGGGAGGTTACATTATAGAATGGCTTTGACTTTCAGACTATGTTGTAAGTGTATTCAAGAGCTTCAGTCATAACAGAGACTTGCATCTAAAATGGACTTGGATATTTTGTACATATGAGTTGTATTACTATGGTGCTTTAGTTTGATGTAATGAGTAATAAATAGCTGTCTCCTGCTCACCTCTCTGCAGAGGTGGTTATGTAAGTTCTTTAAAATATTATTGTTTGCTTTGTTTTGCTGCTATTGTGTATCAAGCATGTAGTTTATTTTTTCTTCTTCTTAGCTTAAACATGTTGAGGTATTGTTAAAAATTTGTTTTCTTATATAAGCACTTAATGACATTATATATGTTGCATTGGCTTCCATTAATCTCCAAACTTACCTTGCCTACATACTGTTTTCCACTTCCGGTCCACTCTTCCAAGAGAAAGAAACTATTCCACATCCATCCACGCTTAGAACGGTGAAGTGTCTGTCCATCCCTATCAGCTGTGCTAAATCCCGGCACCGGGCGAAGCAAGGCAAAGCTCCACTCCAGGATGGACAACAGCAGGATCAAAGTGAGCTGATTAGTTATCATTGTATCCAATCACTCCTGGAGAGTCCTTGATAAGAAATCAATTAGTGGTTTGAGTGTTGTTTGGGAGATATAGCTGAATGCAAATCACAACAGAATTGGACATCCTATCCTCTTCTCCTCTACAGTTCAGGCCTGGAAGAAGGCAAGAGAAGATTGATGAGGCACAAAATTATGCATCATACTATGGTTTCTTTCTTGAATCCCTAAGATGACCGCAACTGAATAGCTTTAAGCTGGCAGCAAATCAGTCAGTAGAAACAGCATTAAAGTTACAAACAGTTTCTAACTGAATTGTCTTTTTTTTCTTGTCTAAAAACAAGAAATGACAATTACTTCAAAAACATATTTATAACCATTTATTTACTCTGAAGGTTGATTTCACACAGCTGTAGATCAAAAATCTAAAGTGAACTGCAGTGCTATGCTCAAAGTTCTGAATACATACAAGTCTAGGGTACACAATAAACAGAGCAGGCTGCTTAGCTAAAACCACAATGACTCACTGAAGCACAGTGTGCCCCAAGAGCACTGCTGAATGTTAATTTAGGGAGCGCTTGCATAATTTAGGGGCGTTTGGAATTTAATCCTAATAAATCGCTCTTCCTTCATTCCATGCAAGCCAGTTTTCAAGGAAAATATAGAAGGCCAAAGTGTCATGTCAGTCTGATGGGCATTTACTACCCCACTGTATCTCTAGGGGGATCACAAGCAAATCGGAAGCAAATTCATAATATTATGTCGTTCCTTTTCACCGATCTGAATCTACATGAGAAAGACAAGGAGAATAAAATGACACAATGTCATTAGAGGCATATGGAAGAACAAAGCATCTATGCCTATTTTTTGTCTGTGACCAAATTAGAACTATGGTTCATTTTGATGTTATTAAAATCGTATTTGTAAAAGCATATTTTCTTATGAGCATGAATACAATAATTAAATTAGAGACACAGATTAAGCTGGGCACTATTCACAAGGTAGTAATTTAAAAGTGTCTCTACTGCTGTAATTTGTGGAATCATTGACTTTGCTAATGTTGATAATGAATTCATGCAATCCCAGCATGGGGAGGAATTCAGACATGCAGCTTGTGTATCTCAGGGCCAGAAAGCTGGGGAAAACCTTTACATTCAACATCTCTGTAGGAGTTTTTTATGAATAAAGCATGACGTTAAGGGCAGAGTTCTTATATGCTATTGCCAATGTAGTATTATAAAATGAAAATGTGTGGAGTCAGTCTACATACTTCAAACATGTGCTGTTTATGTAAGTAAGATTACATTGGTAACATTATAATAGTGGGGAAAGATACAATGTATGCACTGCTACCATCAGTGTAAAGCTAGCATTATGGTGTTTGTTTAGGCCTATAATGTGGATAAATGCTACGTCTTAGTGGAAATCCATCCACTATTAGAAAAGTTAGATATGATGAAAAAGCACACCTATTATCATACCTTAAGGACTTTTATTAAGGTAAACAAAACCTATTATACATTTTTTTACACCCTTAAACAATTATTGTTCCTTACAGAAATACATATTTTAACACAATCAATGCATATAATATAAACCTTCAGAACCTCAGCTTATTTTTGAGCATTTGTCATTTCCTCATATATGTTTACTTTTTTAAGGACATTCTAGGCTACACATACTATAGGCTATACAGTGAGGGAAAAAAGTATTTGATCCCCTGCTGATTTTGTACGTTTGCCCACTAACAAAGAAATGATCAGTCTATCATTTTAATGCTAGGTTTATTTGAACAGTGAGAGACAGAATAACAACAAAAAAATCACTTAGTAATAACTTAGTAATTACTTTTAATTTTCAATGCCCTGGCTGAGGTAAGGAGGTTCTCACCCAAGATTTGACGGTACATGGCAACGTCCATCGTCCCTTTGATGCTGTTATTTTATTTTAAAAAAAAAACACAAAAAAAAAATAAAAAAACAACTATTTTTTTATTTTGGTTTTTTTTTTTTTGTGTTTTTTTTCCTCCTCCTAAAACGTAATTGAGTTGATGCCAAAGAGCTCCATTTTGGTCTCATCTGACCACAACACTTTCACCCAGTTGTCCTCTGGTGGTCAGATGAGACCAAAATCGAGCCCTTTGGCATCATTGGGGGACAGGACAACTTACCAAGTACTAAGTCATGTTTTGCAGAGGAGTCAAATACATATTTCCCTCATTAAAATGCAAATCAATTTATAACATTTTTGACATGTGTTTTTCTGGATTTTTTTTTGTTGTTATTCTGTCTCTCACTGTTCAAATAAACCTACCATTAAAATTATAGACTGATCATTTCTTTGTTAGTGGGCAAACGTACAAAATCAGCAGGGGATCAAATACTTTTTTCCCTCACTGTATGCCATTGTTTGATATGTAAATACTAACACATTTTTATATTATATTTTTTTATAATAAAAACATATTTTGCACCTCTTTGCAAATGTGTAATTAGATTAGATGTAGTAAGCTGCTCTGTGATCAGGAAATACAGGAATTTTCTGATGAGTAGTGTAATGATATGATAAGTGTGAGGCATAAATATTTTCCATTGATATTGTCTCCCCTAAATTTCATGTTGGTGCAGACTACATACTTGGACTTCTAAGTGCCTTGTACTTTTTTGCTCAGGGCCAATCTGATTACCGTT
>CM022760.1:14636974-14701974 GCA_012411365.1 Ameiurus melas | reverse complement strand
TCTCTCTCTCTCGCCGTCCGTCGCTGTCAGTGAGAGAAAGAGTGAAGGAGAAAGGACTCAGCTCATGATTGGCTGCCACTCAGAAGTCCCCGGTAAAGACGACAGAAAGAAAGAAAAAAAAATGAAGAAAGAGGAGGGGTTAGTAGAGCCTTTAGTCCCCTGGAGCTGTGGCTTTGACTTAGCTTGCCACAGAGCACAGTGGGAGTGAAAGGATACATAAAGGCCGTCACTGGGAGGTTATGATGGACACAGCCGAAGAGAAGAAGGATTGATATAGAGAGAGGAAGAGTGAGAGGGAGAGACAGAGGGACAGTTTATAAGAGAGAGAGAGAGAGATTGGGAAAGAGACAAAGGAAAGCTCAAGCAATAGATGGCAGTAATGATCCATTGCAAAAAGACACTTCATGATGGATGGAGTCGCTGATGCTTGATGTCTAAAGCAATCCAGGCCTGAACTAATCCAGTGCTAAATGACATCGGGATGAAGGAGAAAAAGACCATAAAATGTAAAAGAGCAGCAGAAGAGAATGACAAGAGACTGCTGCTGACTTCTTGTTCTTTATGAGTTGAGTATTTCTTGAAGGACAGCTTTCAGAAATTCTGTTCAAGTCTAACATTTAGCATCTACCCTTACCTCAGTGGATGCATATATCAGAGCCAACATGCACACAAGAACATGGTACAGCATTCATATTTAGATGGGAAATAAGCTAAGCACCAGTGATTTAGGGCTTTTGGTGTAAGCTACATTTTAAATTGAGATTAAGAGAGATTAAAAGAACATGAGTAAGCTTGTAATAGATAGATAGCTAGCAAAAGGAAGAAATATGAGCCTTTCATATGATGATTTGTGTAAAAGTACCACTGGCCTGATAACCTATCTAGTAAAGATACTTTGAAGTGCATGGGTTTCTATGAATATTTTATTAGCAGAGAAAAAGGATAAAAGTGACTCAGTAGTGGCTGCTTGCCCTGAACTTTTTATCCATAGATTTGCTGTGTTTTCCTAATCTGAAATATATCCAGCTAAATTAACATATTAACAAATAAGAATGAATTAATGAGTGAGAGATGATCCCTCAGTGCAATTCAAAGTGTAATTAACTTTGACTGGGGCTTTTTGTTGTGGCAAATCTTTATCCATTCATATTGTTTTAGGTGTGTGTGTGTGTGTGTTACATTAATTTTTTCTACATTCATACTATTACAATAATGCAATGCTGTCCGTGAACCATAAAGGGGGAGCGATGACTTCTGTGTTGCAAGAAGGGGGAGCGACATGAGGTGTGAAGCAAAGAAACGGAGTGATGTCTTCAGCGGAATGTGAAGGCAGGACAATGTCCTCAGCAGAGCAAGATGGTGGAGCGACGTCCTCAGCCAAGCAGGAAGGCGGCTCAATGTCCTCAGCCAAGCAGGAAGTGGAAGCAACGTCCAAGGAGAAGCTTGGCATAGTGACATAGTGACACAAAAGCATGACTCCAAACATGAACATGTAAACAAGGTGCACTTCAGATAGACGAAAACGCCAGACCATGGGTGCTGTACACACCATGTCTAAATACTAGATGCGCTAGATTAAAGCGCCAGTATGCAGTTGAAAGATTGAAATGAAGATGAGTTGACAAAAAAGGTATATATTGCACATATACAGGTATATATTAACATATGCAGTTAAGGTTAATATGAGTAAATATTATCAAAAAAAAGTTTATGTTATATATTACCAGTTTGATGTTCAGTGATGTAGTAGATGAAGTAGAAATGCTTTTGTTTGTGGTGAGTGAATGTGAGCCTAATAGAAGGTTTTTTAGAATTCAGTCAATGTTAACATGAATTAATAACATTCAATAAGTTAAGAAATTTTCAGAATTTAGTTAATGTGTCAATGTTAATTTGAGTAAAGTGCTTTCTGTTTATGAGACCAGTTTTTATTTGCATTTCCTTCAGAATTGTGGAATTAATTATTATTAATTTAAAGGAAGGTATAAAAGGCAGAACCACCAAATGATCTGCATTGGCCGACATCTGAATAATCGGCTATCGGTATCGGCTGAGAAATTTAGTGTCAGTGCATCTCTACTAAATATCATGCTCATAAACCCCAAACATGAATCAGGTGTAATCATTAATGTGACATAGCAGTGGCTGCTGGGAATCACAGTCCCTAATTCCTGTATACCCGTGATAGAGATGTTTAGTTAGTTTCAGAGTGGTTATAGGATACTAATTTTAATCAACATAATAGACAGTGCTCCTCTGAGATCTGTAATAGCAATCCTCTACTATCATGCACCTGAGTTATTATTATTATTATTATTATTATTAATAATAATCCATACATCTTCTACCGCTTACTCCTTTTCAGGGTCACGGGGGAACCTGGAGCCTATCCCAGGGAGCATCGGGCACAAGCCGGGGTACACTCTGGACAGGGTGCCAGTCCATTGCAGGGCACAATCACTTACACACTCACACACCCACTCATACACAACGGACACTTTAGACACACCAATCAGCCTACCATGCATGTCTTGGACTGGGGGAGGAAACCGGAGTACCTGGTGGAAACAGCACAGGGAGAACATGCAAACTCCGCATACACGTCCACAAACCAAACCCCGGACCCTGGAGCTGTCAGGCGGACGTTCTAACCACTAAGCCACCATGCGCCCCCTTAGTATTCTTCTTCTTCTTCTTCTTCTTCTTCTTCTTCTTCTTCTTATTATTATTATTATTATTATTATTATTATTATTATTATTATTACTACTACTACTACTACTATTTTATAGATTTTTACCTACTCAAGACATATAACATCAAATCCAAATTAAAAATACCTGTGGAATTCTTAGATTATGGAGTCAGAGATGAGTTGGACAAACTCTCATACCTGTATCAGGTGAATATGATTTATATTGATAATTGTTTTCCAAGAAGCCTTGAAGGCATACCATGATCCAAAGGGCTACTAATTTTTCCTCCTCACTGTATTGTTGAATATGTCACATAGGTGTATTTAAGAATAAATGACTGACTCTTCACATGCATAAAATAGAGTTGAATATTGCTAGGATTCAACAAGCTTGAGCCAAGTATTGAAATTAAATATCATTATTGATTGTAGGCTATATAACAGTAAACTCAGATACTCATTCTTTAAGAAACATATAAAACACACGAAGGTATAACATTGTTTCATCTTCAGTAACCAATTTATCCTGATCAGGGTCACACTGGATCCAGAGGCAGTCCTGGTAACAATGAGCTCAAGATAGAAGACACCATATGCACACACGCGCACACACACACACTCACACACATTCAGATTTGGGTAAATGGGTAAATTGGCATAAACATTTTGCCTATGTTCATGTTTTTGGACATTGGAAGGAAACCAGCGAACCCAGAAGAAACCCACATGAACAAGTAGACAACATAGACTGTAACACAAGGTCAGATAAAACCTAGGACTAAGGAGCTTTGAGGTGGTGATCCTACCCACTGTAGGATCAGCAGCAGCGCTGACCTCAGGTATTATGTTTTGATAGGAATGTAAATCATATATTTTGTACAGGACAGAAAAAGATATAATGGAAGCCTGTTTTGATAAAGTGTTGCCAACTCCATATAAAATCCCATATTGTTGGCACCCATGTGTTACGGCGCGGCGAGACCAGCGTGGCAATACACTACGTGTAGTCCCACCCAGAGGTGAGGCGGACAAGGACTACACTTCCCAGGCTCGCCCGCGTTCGAGTTCGCCGGAGTTCTGATTAGGAACACCGGTAACCCCTTAGGTTATCACCTCAGAAGCTTCGACCGACGCGAAGTATACGCTCAGTGGCCGTAGCACTTTCGTTACTAAGCTCAAGTTTCTACTAAGCTCAAGCTTCGAGTACTAGACACATCGTTTAATGCTGTTATCCCTTGTTCCAACGTTTCAGTTTGTTAGCTTACCTGCTACTTTCTGTCACAGCTACTCGCAGACATCCTCTCTACATCTGCCTGTGTTTGTCTTCGTCACCGCATCTTGACACCATGTAAGAAGTCAGGCTTCTCCACCACCTAAAGTTCCCTAAAACCTCTGTCATCTCACTTTTATGGTCTTTTATAGTCTTTTATAGAACATTATTTTAAAGTCTTTTATAGATTATCCAAAATTGCATATGCATAACTTTGTATTATAAAAGCATTTAGTAGGTACCCTTATTTCTTAGTGTAATTTTTTTTTTTTTAACCTAAGGGTGGTTTTCATAGGGCTACATGACACCTACTTATAAGATTGTCATGGCAACTGTGGCTCCTAATGGTTGTTATGTGACAGTTGCCAAATAAGGTTAATTGGAAAATTTAATAAAAGTGATCACAAAAAATATGCCCAGCAGTGTCTCCTATTCTTTGAACTTGTTGGTAACATCAATCTTAAAAGCTGCTGTATAACTGGTTTGGATAATGACAATGATTACACTATAATTACAATGTTGTGCATATTTCAATTGTTGTGCAATTCTGATGAATATATACATGACAGTGCTGAGTTTTGCCCTTACAAAAAAGTGAGCTATATGTTTATATATACATATAAATATATGTATATATTATGTATATATATATATATATATATATATATATATATATATATATATATATATATATATATATATATATTGTATGTATGTATATATATTGTATGTATGTATATATATATAAACCTGTGTAACCATGTAATCTTATACTGTGTTGTTCCATTTTCTCATCACCTTGTGCCAAACTTGTGCTGATAAACCCCAGACACTGTCTCTATGATTTAGACTACACAAGGTCTCATAGTAAATGTGCAACAATTCACTTGAATCAGTAAGTAGCATGAGGCAGGAAGCAAGTGCATAAACTTAGTGTTTGTTTTTTAAAGTCAATATTTGATTCTTAGTCTGTGTCCACAGTGGAAGACAGAACACATGTGGCCAAAGTAATTGTAGGCATAGCCAAGTCAAAATAATAAGGCATATGGTTCAACATGAAAGAAAACTAGACCATAAAACAAGGCTTGGAATTACAGTAACAAATACATGATGATAAATCAACAAAGTGAAACAACACCTGGAATACATATACAAACTAATCAGTAAGCTAACACATAACAGAAATTAATAACTGGAAACAGAAACCAAACATGAGCTCATGGCCTTCGTTTTTGTAGGGACCACAATGAGAATGGGGGAATCCATGACACAACTTACATGAAAAGTTACAAAATTTGAATATAGTGATGGGTTAGCATTTCTGCTCTTACAATTCCATTATAATGACACCATATTAAATCCAACCACATCAACCTCTCTTATTCAAATTCATACACATTCTGATGATATCAAGTTTATTTACTTCTAATTCCTCTCTAATTTTCATAAACAAATATCAAATAGCTTATGTCTTCTACAGGGAGTCTAATGAGTCGCTAAAGACTATAACGTAAATGTTGGCATTTATACTCTGTTTAGAAATGTTCTCACTACATGTATAATTAAAATATATAATTAGTGAAGTGGGTTCTTTATTACTGTGTAAATTCTCTCTACCTGTGTGTGCATCATAATTTACATTCCAGACTCGAGTGCATATGTCAGAGTGCATTTTGTAACTCTCACTAGATTGATTCTTTTGTGTGTGTGTGTGTGTGTGTGTGTGTGTCATGTAAGACAGTTTGGATATAAGTAACAGTATCATGTTAAATAATACCAAATGGGGGCAATGTTGAGCTGGGGTTTCTGTTCCACTAGACTAAACACCTTTCTAAAAATACAAAATAGAATTCATCACCGAACAAATATATTTAAAAATGAGTAACTGCAATGAAAACAAAGCTAACATGTGTCCAAAAAGAAGATTAATGCATATCATACAAGATCATAGGGAAGGTATTTATCACACATACCCCTTAATCCATTACACAAACACACACACACACACACACACACACACACACACACACACACACACACACACACACACACACACACACACACACACAACACAAGTTTATTACTGCCATCTGCATTTCATCTTCATCAAAGCGGACTGTAAAAATGATGAGTAATGATGAGTAATGCTGAGAGGTTAAAGAGTCTCCACACAGCCACTCATACTCACACACATGCACACACCCAAACAAGCTCTACATAATTTAAAACCCTCAGACTAGGCTTCGAAAGATTAACAGATTTTCCCAGCACAATCAGAATCATGATCTTGACTGTGATGATGAAAAAGATGATGTATGATTTTTTGAATGTTTGGCTTCATTGTCACCTGCACAGGTCTGTGAGCAACACAGTCTACAGTTAAAAGGCCCTGGTGTGGTACAATGTAAAGATTTTATATGTGAAATGCAAATCATAATAATGTGCACTTCAGAACTTGAGAACTTTAGCACTGACCAGGCACACACACACACGCACACACACATTCTCACTCTTCTGCCTTTCCATATTACACGTCTGTTGTTTTGCTGTATGAAATGTGTTATTTCTGTCTGTATGTCTGTCTTTCACTCTCTCAGTCTCTCTCTCTCTCTCTCTCTCTCTTTGTCTGTTTTTATGAAGTGACAAGCTTGTGCAGCCTTACTCAACCACTAAATCTCTGCACTCACTACTGTCATTTCTTTTCTTTTCCTGTACCTTGTCACACACAGACAAACCAAATCATTAAGTCTTGAACAGCGCTGTAGCCCTCAAACAGATGTAGACTGTGCTTTCATTAATAAAATGCATGTTGCTTAGATTTAGTTTGATTTGCAGAATATACACCATCTCAATATACAGCAATAATTTTAATTTTCTTTTGCAAAGCTAATTCTAGATTTCCAAAAACACCATCTATAAAGCACTATAACACACTTGTTTCAGTAACACTTTATTTTATGGGTACCTACACTGGGCCTTCATAGTACATTAATAAGCATTGCATAAAAATTTTAGAATGCAATGCTGGAGGATTTATATAAGGCTTACAGCAAAACATGAATGTTTTATGAGCTACATTATTTTGTCTTTACATGACAGAGACAAGAGAGAAGATATTATCTTGTAAACAGGCCTGGAGAGTAATGGAATACATCAGTATACAAAAAAATTGTTACTGTAATCTGTTACAGTTACGTCAAAAAACAAAAGAATCAGAAATGAATCAGATTACACGTACATTTTGTAAAAAAACAAACAAAAAAAAAACAAAGGAATATATTTTTTTAACCAAAGAAATTGATCTTTTGACATAACACAATTTTGAAAGCTACTTGATTATAGTTCTGGTTCTCTCTTGCCAGTCGTGGCGCACAAGAGCAACATTCTTGGTGCATGCGCAAATAAATTTTCTTCAAAATAAATTTGAACAGAATATGTTCTCTGAAATGGTTTTCTTAGGGTGACCATACATCCTCTTTTTCCTGGAAATGTCTTCTTATTCGGACCTTAAAGAAGTGTCTGGTCGTGATTTCTGAATTTGTGAAAATGTCCAGGATTCTGATTTAGTTTCATTATGATATCCTTATTGTCTAATACTGTAACTGTGTGTGCATGTTTGCATTGCTTTAACCCCTCTCTGTAATTCCCGCTTTCTCGCACACCAATTGGTCGATTACAAAAGGCTTGTACCAATTACTGACCACATTCCTGAAATGAACCATTAGAAAACTCAGCGAATGCGTGAAGGTGAAGCAATGTTTTGTCAAACAATTGCTTGACAAAAGCAGCAAATAACACCTGTCCTGAGTCAAAACAATATAAGGTAATTTTTTTATTTCACATTATGGCATTGCTTCATATTACATGGCCATTCAAATGTGCAAATTATGGCAGAAGGTAAACTCATGCAATCTGATTTATTTTATTCCATGGTAATTCAAAATAATTTAGAGAAACCAATTTCATTTATATATCTATATAGTGTGCCAAATAGTGTGTCTTTTTCAGTGTTTTAAAGTCTGCATTCATAGTAACAGTTTTGAGGAGTGTATTTACTTTACCTACATCTGTAGGAGAATGGAATTGACTACTCTTTAACTGAAACATGCAACTGATCCATTTGCATTCAAAACTATTATCAAGCACTGCTAAAATACAACTCAAATATGAAGAAATATGAAGTTCATATTCCAGCCAAGGTAATTAATGTAATGAAGAAGAAGAGAAAGAAGAAGCCAGCTTTTCTTCTTCTTCTTCTTCATCTTCTTCTTCTTCCTCTTCTTCTTCTTCTTCTTCTTCTTCTTCTTCTTCTTCTTCTTCTTCTTCTCATCTTCTACTTCATTACATGAATTAACTTGGCTGGAACATGAACTTTATGAATAAGTGCAGTTGTATCTTGTAAATTTCCAGACTTATACCACATTCATAACACTGTTCTAAACACTGTTATGAATTTTACAAAATTATCTTTAAAATACAGTCTCCTGAAAAGGGGACATTTCTTTGTGTGTGTGTTTGTGTATGTATATAATCTTATATTATTTTTTTTCTCTGTTAATTTAAGGTATGTTTCTTTGAGTTTATTTGACTTGAAAGAATAAGACAAATAAGAGGAGCGAGCAAGCAGAGAGAGAGAGAGAGAGAGAGAGAGAGAGAGAGAGAGAGAAGAGAGAGAGAGAGAGAAACTTTGGGGACATTCCAAATCAAGTCTCCATTGAGAGTAATTAAATCTGATGAACCCCTTGCTATAAATAGAGTGTATAATGATTAGCCATACTTTCACAGTCTTAATGCAGCTACCATAAACTGTTAATCAGTGACTAGCTTGTAGGTTGACAGAGCATTAGGGACATTTCACATCTAGTGTGATATTTATTCCTTAAAATATTCTATACACAGAAGAACATTTCATTCTCAAGAGATAAGATTCATACATTCATTAAAGTACTGGAACATCTACGACAAAAAAGCAGACTAACAGAGCTGGATAAAGAGGAACAAGGCCAAAAAAGTTCAGCTAAATCATTCTTTGTGCTTGTTAGTAATGGATAGGTTGGTGCTCTTGGGGAAATTATACTGAATGATGGAGGCTTGGGCTGCATTGTTTGGAGACGGGAACTCTTAAAATGGCACTGTTTCAGTAATGAATGCTCCAGTGTCACTACACTGTACTGTTTTCCTCTCTCATCTTATACCCTGTCACCCTGAGGTCCAGTGCACCCTTTCAACTTCCCAAATATATTCCCCATAAAGCCAGAGACTGAAAAAGTCATGAATACAATGTTCATGGGTTTCAAAGTTTAATCATGTTTGTTCACATAAGAATTATCCACCTGATGTTTTTACTAATGGTGTAAATGTTTAAACAGTCTTTTTGGGGAATGAGAATATAGAAAATGCCATTGTTTATACTTTTATTCAGCAGACTGCTTCTTCAGATGCTTGAACAACAATAATAGTAATGTCACTATTTTTTTTTCTCCACCAATAATGTAGATGGTGAGTATGATACAACTGGTTGTACTAGATCTGCTTGTCTTGGTGGTGTTTTATGTGGTGAATAGAGGCTCACAAACGTGAAGCAATTGAAACAAAGTGGAATGCTTACTAGAGGCATTTTGCTGATAATCAGGTGAAGAAGTGAAAGCAAATGTAACTGAGAATGCTCTGTGCATTTCTATTTACTCTTATTGTGCTATTTGTTTACATAATGCATCGTTGCAGGTAGTTTGGGAGTAGGAAGATTTAGGTTCACGAAAAGGCTGACCAAAAGGCAAACTATATGCACTGAACCTCATTTATCAAGCTGAATACAGTGTAAACAAAGAAATGTTGGCTTAAAATTCCAAGGCAACTTGCGGCACAGTTTTTTTGAGTTTACTCAACTCAAGGTTAAAAACTGAGTTAACTGAAATTAAGTTGAGTAAACTAAAAAATGGTGTGTAGCAAGTTGCCTTGACATTTTAAATTCACAAATGTTCTTTTTTTACACTGTACGAACAGATTTATTCATGAATCATATATATGCACATTTTATGGGATGATTTTCATGAAAATCCCATAATGTCAGAAAAATTTTTGTATCCTACTCATGCTCCTGAATGTGTGTAACATTTATCCGTAAGAAGACTAATAAATGTAAGCCTTGATTGTTTGACTTAAACTTACATAAGTTTCATCTCGGCCTCTCGGTTTTTTACAACTTTGACAGATGGACACGTGTATGACCTCTTATCGTATGTGTTGCTATGGGTGACGTCATGTCTCTGCCTCTTCTTGTCATGTTGGGCCAAGTCACGTGTGTTATGGGATTGCCTGCAGCTGTTAGCGGTTCAGGGCTAATCGACCTGTGAGTGTATATATACGGGAATATATATATAGAGTGTATGTACATATATGGAGTATATATGTATAGACTAGTGGTCTATTCTAGAACTAGTTTGCAATAATCGAGAGTCTTTGTTTCATGTCATGTTTGTGCCATAGCCTTTGCCTTAGCGTTAGCATTAGCCATAGCCAAGTGAGCCTAGCTCATAGCATAGCCTAGCTTAGTTAGTTGAGTGAGTTACGTTTCTTGTTTCTGTTTTGTTTGCTTTCATTACTGTAAATAAAAGTCTTCGTTCGAACTGCAATTGCATCCTTCCTACTGGCCTGCTGTCACGGCGCGTGACATATATATACAAATAATTCATTCAAATATGTCATTTAATTAAGTCATTCAAAAACAAGTCATCCAACTATAAGGGAAATGATGATTAAAGTCTGATGTTTTTTTTGGTTTTTTTTTTGAGGATGAAAGCAGACTAATCGTGACAGAGCGGAGATAGGACGGATGCAAGTGCAGTATGAACAGTTGTTTATTTTAAAAGAGAGACAGGCAGACAAATCCAAAACGTGATCCATAAACGTAATCCAAAACAGGCGAAGGTCAGGTGATCGGCAAACAGGCATAAACTTGGGCAAGGCAGGGATCAAAGTCGAAGTCACAGAAAACGGGGTCGAGATATTAAACATGAAACATGAACATGAGTGAGGGACTGGTAGCGGAGAAACCAGTGAACTAAACTAACGAATCTAAACATGAAACATGACATGAACAATGTCTATGGTAACTAACATCTAATCTAACTAAGTTTACCATAATCTTCCGCCTTGTATGATGGGAGGCGCGCGGTATATATTGGGACATGATCAGCGTCTAAAATGCTAGCAGCTGAGGGCAATACAGACACACGTGAAATCCCTGACAATGACAGAACAGGGAGGAGACATGACCGAAACATAAACAAAACACGTGTCCAGATGTCACTACTGTCAACAATGGAATGATCGTGCATTCGAGCTTAGAGCATGCTGCTTCAAGGGGAAATCATGACAGAACCCCGCCCCTCCAAAGGCACTCCTCCCAGAGTGCCATGAGTCATCCCATTTCATTGGCGGCCCCGGCCCTCAGGGCTGAATGTCCCAAGCAGAGCCAGGAAAATGCACGGTGTTCTCGGCCGAGCAGGGAAGCGGAGCGACGTACCTGGCTGAACAGGGAGACAGAGTAATGACCACAGCCAGGCAGACAGGCTGAGCGACGTCCTCGGTGGAGCATGATTGCGGAGCGACGTCCTCGGCAAAGCAAACAGCGGAGCGACATCCTCGTCTAAGCATGAAAGCGGAGCGACATCCCCGACTGAACAGGTAGGCAGAGCGACAACCACAGCCGGGCAGGCAGGCTGAGCGACAACCTCGGCGGCGCAGGAAAGCAGAGTGATGTCCTTGGCTGAACAGGGAAACAGAGCGCTGTACTCAGGAGTGCAGGAAAGCGAAGTGAAGTCCCTGTGAGGCCAGGGAGAGGAACGAAGCTCTCCTTGAAGCAGGAGGGGGGAATGATGCCTCAGCCAAGCAGGGAGGCTGAGCGACGACCTCAGCTGAGCAGGGAGACTGAGCGATGTCCACAGCTGAGCAGGGAGGCTGAGTGATGTCCACAGCTGAGCAGGGAGGCTGAGCGATGTCCACAGCTGAGCAGGGAGACTGAAGCTCTGGAGTGGAGCTCTCCTTGTAGGTCTCAAGCTGGGGCACTGAGGTCACCTGGATCTTGGGCAGCTGTGTCGGTAGACTCGGGCGTTCACAGAACTTGGCTGTGCATGTCAGCAGATTTGGGCAAGAGCAGAACTTGGCTGGGCGTGCAAGCAGACTCGGGCGTGAGCAGAACTTGGCTGTGCGTGTCAGCAGCCTCGGGCGTGAGCAGAACTTGACAGGTCATGTTGGTAGTCTTGGGCGTGGGCTGGACTTGTGTGGCCGTGTCAGTAGACTTGGGAGTGGACTGAACTTGGGTGGCCGGGTCGGTAGTCTTGGGCGTGAGCTGAACTTGTGTGGCCGTGTTGGTAGACTTGGGCATGGACTGAACTTGGGCGGCCGGGTCGGTAGTCTTGGGCGTGAGCTGAACTTGGGCGGCCGGGTCGGTAGACTTGGGCGTGGGCTGAACTTGGGCGGCCGGGTCAGTAGACTTGGGCATGAGCATGACTTGATTAGTAGGCTTAGATATTAACGGAATTTAGTCAACTGGATCAGCAGGCTTGGACGTGACATCAGGAACTTGACACTTGACTTGGACTTCAGAGACTGGAGACTTGACTTGGACCTTAGGGACTTGAGACTTGACTTGGATTTCAGAGACTTGAGACTTGACTTGGACTTGGACCTCAGTGACTTGAGACTTGACTTGGACTTCAGGGTTGAGCTCTGGTGCTGAATCCTCCCTGTCGACCTCTAGCTGGAGCTCGGCAGGTGAGCCCACCTCGTGGGTCTCAGGTTCGAACTCTGAGGTCGCCAGGTTAACCCCAGGCTGTAGATCTGGTGCTGAGACCTCCTCGTAGGACTCGTGCTGGAACTCTGAGGCAGCCATGTGGACTTTTCGGTGTAGATGTTTGTGCTGATGCCAGCTGCTCTTGAAGCATTCTTTGGAGCAGAAAATGCTTCCTGGAGGCCCAGCTTCTTGCAGGTGGGACATTGAAGCCGAGTCCCTCTCCCGCAGCCCTCAGTCATACATCTGAATGAAAATTCTTCCCCGCGGTGGCCGGAACATGAAGTGGATCACTGGTGACTGCCCTGTCAATACCCTCATAATAGAGGTTGAATGACGGGTCAGCCTGGGGCTATCAATTGACTCTCCACCCCAGCAAATCCAAACCATGAAGTTGTCCAGGGTGCATGAACTCCTCCATAAAAAGTTCCGCAAACTGAGTGACATCAAGGAGGGCTGGTGACCCAGCACTCACCAGCTACTCAGCCCAGTCACGGGCCGGACCGCAAAACCTGGACACGAGAAACCCGATCCACTGTCTCTTAGAAGGCTTGGGATATGCCAGGCTGCAAAAATACACCTGGCAGCTAAACAGAAACTCCAGCGGGTAGCTCCCCAATCCCGCTGTCTCTGGTGGAGGTTCATATGTCATACCTTTGGGGAAATTGCACGGACAAAAAACGCGGTCAGTAATCCGAGCGTTCGCCGATGAGGTATTTTCCTACTACTTCCCTGGTTTCTGTAGCGTGACTTCTCTCTCGTCCTCATGCTGCATCCATGTTGTGGTGGAAGATTCTGTCACGCATCATGACGGAACGGAGATAGGACGGATGCAAGTGCAGTATGAACAGTTGTTTATTTTAAAAGAGAGACAGGCAGACAAATCCAAAACGTGATCCATAAATGTAATCCAAAACAGGCGAAGGTAAGGCGATCGGCAAACAGGCATAAACTTGGGCAAGACAGGGATCAAAGTCGAAATCACAGAAAACGGGGTCGAGATATTAAACATGAAACATGAACATGAGTGAGGGACTGGTAGCGGAAACCAGTGAACTAAACTAACGAATCTAAACATGAAACGTGACATGAACAATGACTATGGTAACTAACATTTAATCTAACTAAGTCTACGATAATCTTCCGCTTTGTGTGCTGGGAGGTGCGCGGTATATATGGGGACTTGATCAGCCTCTAAACTGCTAGCAGCTGAGAGCAATACAGACACACATGAAATCCCAGCCAGTGACAGAACAGGGAGGAGACATGACAGAGACATAAACAAAACACATGTGTCCAGATGTCACTACTGTCAACAGTGGAAAAGCAGGTGCTTGCTCATTCATGCTTAGAGTACGCTGCTTCAAGGGGAAATCATGACAATAAATCAGTTCTATTTGCCATGGCAACTTCTTTTAATGTTATGCAACACTTTAGATACAGCATGTCAGATTGTTTAAAACAATGTTTTTTTAACTGCAGTTTGTCTGTACACTGTAAAAAATATTTCTTGACTTTAGTAAGTTCAACTTATTTTATTCAGTTGATGCAGTTGATATCCGATTTAGTTGTACTGACATATTTAATCAAGGTGGCTCAACATTTAATTATTTATATGAAATAACGAATGAGTTCAACACAATGTATTTACTATCAACCAATTACATTACTGCTTACGTCACTTCCACGAGCCGTTAAGTTTACTTAATTGAGCTTTGAGCTTCTGGTCAATGGTTGTACACGTTTATATTGGAGCCCATTGAGGTTGCACTTTCATATTTGTAACGGAATTTTGCTTGCGTTTGCTTGAACTTGCGTTACTTGAAAGGAAGTGCGACCTCGTTAGGCTCCAATACAAATGCGTACAATAATAATTAATAAAGTTTTCAATATTTCTTACATTGTTCTACATAGATCTCACATTTGGCTTCAGAACACATTTATTTACATGGTGGAATTGCATGGAATACTTTGATGCGGCCTTTTATCTGCTGTTTGGTCTGAAAGGTCTGGCACCCATTTATTTACATTTTATGGACATATGTGTTCCGATGAAGATACAGGCATACATATCATAGATGACCTGTGGTAAATTATCAGTAAATTTTAATTTTTGGGTGAACTAACACTTTTTACGGCTTCTGATCATTTACATTTACATTTATTAATTTAGCAGACGCTTTTAACCAAATCGAATTACAAAACAAAAAAAAAAACAAGCAAAGTGATATAACAAGCAGAGAACAATACAAGTAGTGCTGCCATACAAGATCCATTAATAGAGTTACAGGTGTAAGTGCCAGAGTAAATTTATTTATTTATTTTTATGGGTTGGTTAGGTGTTCATGGAAGAGGTGGGTCTTTAGCTGTTTTTTGAAGATGATGAGAGATTCTTTGGTCTGGATTGAGGATGGAAATTCACGACTGAGGAATTCATAATTACACATTGGTTTGTGTGCTTCAGCAATATTTGATATTATTTGATATGATAATATTTGACAAATATTTAATATTTGAATATTTGGTCAACAGTTGAATAAAGAAGTTGACATAACATACGTTTTCCTAACTACATTTTATAAGTTTCAATTCCTTTTTTATTTGTTAAGTGAACTTTTCTATTGAAGTTCACAAGTTATGGAGTTCCGTGGATGTAAGTAAATGCAAATGAGCTGTGTCAGGAATGCACTTTGCACTTTGTAGATAATTAAAATATGCATATGAGTACAAAGAAAATGAGAGTTCCTGAAACTATTGTAAATCTGGTGAAAATTTTTAGATCAGTTTGGCTTATACAAACATTTACACACATCTGTACTAAAAGATTAATACATGAGGCCCATTGTTGTCAATATTTGTCAAATATAAATATTTTTTGATTATTTGTTAGACAGATAATTCAATTTTGAATATTTTCAGTAAATGCTTATATAAGAAGAGAACATCAGAAAATCAGCACAAAGCGACTGTGTATAAACTGTACATTATTTCCGTTTTCAACATAAAGATAATCATGTTCTTCTTGTAATACCTCTGGTAACAGAACATGTTAAGGTTCATGGTATTGAATATAGCTGGAAATACCTGAGATGGACCACATACATCACTGCCACATTAATGCAGAGGATTCAGCTTGAGACTTTATATTGGCTACTTATATGCCTGTGTATTTAAATGCACACTCGTTTAACCTTTTTTTTCTTTTCTTTTTTCCCCTATGGCTATTATACATTCCCTGTATATCAAAATTAACACGTTTAATGTTATCTATTTTTGCTAATTGAATTTATGTAAATGTTACACAATCCATTACTAATTGTCTGCAACCTATTGAAACAATTACATGGCATTTAAATGACATTTTCACAATAATATTTTTAATTGTCCAAACTGAACTCTAAGCACTGTATTAGCTGGCCATTCTCTTATGTAACCCACAACCCCAGTGAACTCGACGTCTGGAAAGCCTGATGACAGTCAAGGGGTCAGACTGACAGACATTCATCATCGTTCAGCAGGGACAGACAAACAAATCTATACTCATTGAGTCTGTCAGTCTCCATTGCTTTCATGTGACCGAGTGGAAATGTGATGGTCCACCCACGTTGAAAAATGACATGACCATATGGTGACACTTCTCATGGAGGCTGTCACATTGAGCATCACAACGTGAAAAAGCACAAGTCTGAAATGCACTGTTGAAGGAGACCAAGTGAAAATGATTCATGAGGGAAAAAGGACCACAATGATCATTGCATTGATTAGATAAACTCTTTAATGACTACAAATATTTGTCTCAGAGGGTATCCTGTTGTTTACTTCAAAACCCTGCTACTAAATTTATAGCTAAAGTCCAATTTGCATAAAGAATGCTGATAAGGTCTCCCAGATAGTGATGATAATGAGATGTAAATGAGATAATATTCAGCCTTTCCCTATACTTTAATTAACTTCTAATTTCTTTCACTTTGGACCATGGTACAAACAGTCCAATGGATAATATCTGCAATCCATGCCAGTCTTAATGCCATGCTTAATTGTTTCTAAATTAATTTTTTTTAAATGATAGTTGAAACCTTAGCATTTCTCATCGACATATAACCCAGGTGGAAAAAAATATGACAGATTAATTCAATAATGAAATGGTCCATAAATTAATTCAGCACAATAACAAATATTGTATTATGTTATCGCAACAGATGCTTTCAGCGATGGTGGAACTTAATGACTGTCATTACCGCTAATTCAGGAATATTATGAATGTATTAACGCAGAGAGTTTATTTCCATGTGGCTTTTTAATCGTCATTCTGTATATATACAGATCTGTGACTCTATTATGTCACTAGTTTATACATGTGTTTTGGATCTATTGTCATTCTTACCAACTCTAGTCCATGGTCATATTAAGTATGATTTTTTTATTGCTTCTGACAGCTATTAGTCTCAGCACTATCAGTATTCCCCTGGTGGTTGAGAGGAAGGTCATTACTGAATGCAAATAAATGTGACAGGAGATAAACCACTGACCTAAGATTCGATTAGAATATTAAAGAAAGGTCAAATTTACATTTTGTCCTCTCTCATTCCCTTCCTTCATCTTCATGTCGGTATAATGTCATATTATTTCTTTTTTTTCAATAGTGGTCACGCATCACAATCATGTTCACAAATTACACAATTACATGAAAAAAGCATCATCAGATGACTGACATTTGACACAGATGTATTCATTGCTATAGTATTTGTACTGGTTTTATTCAAGAGCTGACTGTGATAGCATACAATTCCTAAAATACTGACACAGAATAACTGATCTTTTCAGCTTGTAGGCATGCTGTATACTGTATAGATATTTAAACACAATATTCATTCAAAGACAAAATGTTAAGCATTCACTTGAGAGAGGATCAGCATAGAGCATCTTCCTCTAATTTCTCTAATTGTATACAATAATAGAGGGAGCATGGACCACTTCATCATGTAGCTTGTATTTCAGGCTACTTTATATTCTTATGTTTATGAACATAAGAATATCTCCTCTTCAGTGGACACTGCAAATCAATAGGATTCAAAACAAAGACCATTTCTGTGTTGATTCCAGTGCATATTTGGACTCAGTATTCATCTATTGCCAGGTTTTACTCACAGCAGAGGCAACTCCAGGGAGAGCCCTCCATGTTTTTAGTTGTAAATAGTCCCTTTTTATAAGCATATCTGTGGTGAACATTTCCAAAAAGGTGACCACAACACAAATTATAGTTCCTAAAAATGCTATTTCCTTCTTCAGTCCTATTTTCTATTCCTGATTTACTGATTAATTGATTAATTAATTAATTAATTAACTGATTAATGACTGATTTATTTTTGTATTTTCATTTTCTTCAGGTCTAGAATTGACATCTGACAACATGGCATGAGCTATGCACAGGTCATCTTTTGCATAATCATTATTTTGCACCTAGACCACCAACTCTGATTGGTTGGTGCAATTTTCCCCATATAAATAGTGACAATATCCCTAAAGGTGACTATAAAATCATTAACTATCTCTTGTGCAGAGCTGTTTTCCATCACTGAAAACAAGACATGAATTTCAGCTGCATGCATGACCTCAGTGGTTGACTCTCTCAAACATTCAACATGATTGGCCTTTTGCTAAGTACCAGACATCAAGATCAAGTGATTTACTATTTTCCTGAAAGTGTACTGACATGCATGCATTAGTGTAAGCAAAAGGGGAGATATATGGTTATCTATCGTTTCTGATTTAATGAGAACAAATAAACCAAAATATTTGAACACAGACTAAAACATGCAACCAATGGTCTTTAATTGAGTTATATCATGTATGGTATTTTAAAACCATACATTAAAACCATTACAGTGGTGTGAAAAAGTGTTTGCCCCCTTCCTCATTTCCTGTTCCTTTGCATGTTTGTCACACTTAAGTGTTTCGGAACATCAAACCAATTTAAACAATAGTCAAGGACAACACAAGTAAACACAAAATGCAATTTGTAAATGAAGGTGTTTATTATTAAAGGAAAAAATCAAACCATCATGGCCCTGTGTGAAAAAGTGATTGCCCCCTTGTTAAAACATACTATAACTGTGGTTGTCCACACCTGAGTTCAATTTCTCTAGCACACACCCAGGCCTGATTATTGCCACACCTATTCACAATCAAGGCATCACTTAAATAGGAGCTGCTTGACACAGTAAGGTCCACCAGAAGATCCTTAAAAGCTACACATCATGCCGAGACCCAAAGAAATTCAGGAACAATTGAGAAAGAAAGTAATTGAGATCTATCAGTCTGGAAAGGGTTATAAAGCCATTTCCAAAGCTTGGAATCCAGCAAACCACAGTGAGACCATTATCCACAAATGGCGAAGACATGGAACAGTGGTGAACCTTCCAGGAGTGGCCGGCCCAAAATTACCCCAAGCGCAGCGACGACTCATCCAAGAGGTCACAAAACCCCACAACAACGTCCAAAGAACCGCAGGCCTCACTTGCCTCAGTTAAGGTTCATGCCTCCACCATCAGGAAAGACTGGGCAAAATGGCCTGCATGGCAGAGTTCCAAGGAAAACCACTGCTGAGCAAAAGAACATCAAAGCTCGTCTCAATTTCTCCACAACACATCTTGATGATCCCCAAGACTTTTGGGACAACATTCTGTGGACCGATGAGACAAAAGTGGAACTCTTTGGAAGGTGTGTGTCCAAGTATATCTGGCGTAGAGGAACACTGCATTTCATAAAAAGAACATTATACCAACAGTAAAATATGGTGGTGGTAGTGTGATGGTCTGGGGCTGTTTTGCTGCTTCAGGACCTGGAAGACTTGCCGTGATAAAAGGAACTATGAATTCTGCTGTCTACAAGAGATCCTGAAGGAGAATGTCCGACCATCTGTTCGTGTACTCAAGCTGAAACGAACTTGGGTTCTGCAGCAGGACAATGATCCTAAACCACCAGCAAGTCCACCACCGAATGGCTGAAGAAAAAAAAATGAAGACTTTGGAGTGGCCTAGCCAAAGTCCTGACCTGAATCCTATTGAGATGTTGTGGTATGACCTTAAAAAAGGCCGTTCATGCTCGAAAACCTCTAATGTAACTGAATTAGGACAATTCTGCAAAGATGAGTGGGCCAAAATTCCTCCAGGAGCTGTAAAAGCCTCATTGCACATTCGCAAACGCTTGGTTGCAGTTGTTGCTGCTAAGGGTGCCCAACCAGTTATTAGGTTTGAGGGGCAATCACTTTTTCACACAGGCCATGATGGTTTGGATTTTTTTCACCTTTAATAATAAACACCTTCATTTACAAATTGCATTTGGAAATTTAGTAAAGTAAATTTGTGTTTACTTGTGTTGTCCTTGACTATTGTTTAAATTGGTTTGATGTTCCGAAACACTTAAGTGTGACAAACATGCAAAGGAACAGGAAATGAGGAAGGGGGCAAACACTTTTTCACACCACTGTAAATATTAATTTCAGTGGTTTAGTATGCAGCTGCTGTATTTGAGCCTTGGGAAAAAAGTGCCACAGGATTCAGTGATGTTATTCATAATTTAGCAACCATAATTTATGCTAACATGATTAAATAAGATTTTGAGGGCAGTGAATAAACAATTGGTATTAAATATCATCCACCACTAAATCTTCCTTCCACCCAAAAGCACGTGAGCATGCACACACACACACACACACACACACACACACACACACACACACAGACACACACAGACACACATAAACACACACACACTTTTCTGCTTTCTATGTATGCTTGAAGATGCAGTATATTTAATACAGGAAAAAATTGTGTCACCCTTGAACAAGATTTAATGAAAATCCACCTCCACCTCCTAGAGCTTTTGCTTTATCATGTAATAATGGAGAGATTTAATGTTTGGGTTACAGTAGCTATTACTAAAATTATAAGAAAAAAAGCTAAACAAAGCATCAGAAAACAAGTCAAATTAAAGATAGTATCCCACAAGCATGCTTCTTACACTATAATATTTGTGCTATTGAACAAATAAGTACAGTTATTGCAGTGGAATAATTAAGGTGAAGATTTGCAGTTTCTCAGTAGTATGTTTCTTTGCTGCAAATGAACACAAGTTAATGTCTGAACTGAAGGAATGACTTTCCATTATGATGGATGGATTTATTTAATTATCTATAGAATCAGTGGCAGAACTGATGATTTTAGGCCAAAACTGGCAAGGCCAGACTGCAGGACAGCATGAGTACAGGAAGGAAACGTGGGAGGGCACCCAAGAGATGTTGATATCCAATCTGCACCTGTCCTCAGTGACCTAATACATTTACAGAATGCTCCTGGATGCAGTTTTGAAGTGGGTACATCCAACATATAGTTTCTCTCTTTTTATTCTACAGTGTACACAATAAGTCATTAACCAAATTTCAAAATTATTGTTGTTCTAATTGTGTGTGTGTGTGTGTGTGTGTGTGTGTGTGTGTGTGTGTGTGTGTGTGTTTGTGTGTGTGTGTGTGTGTGTGTGTGTGTGTGTTGTGCAAAAAAATGCAAATTCCACAGAAGTATTCATGGCTGATTTGACTGCACACTAGCATAGATAATTCTAAGCAGCTCCTTCGATTTGATTAGAGCAAATGACTGATCTGTGAGAGCCATGTTTTTTTTCCCTCTCTCCCAGCAAGGCTCATTTGATTTCAATCCAGAAAGATGAAACACTTCCTCGCCGCCACTAGCCATTTTGAGTGAATGTCCATGCAGCCAGGGTGTATATTTGTCATGTTTAAAGTGTGGAAGGTTTTTAATCATATTTGCATGAGTGTGGTGAGAATTGTTGCAGTTTTTTTGTTGTTGATGTAAATTAATTATATATATATATATATATATATATATATATATATATATATATATATATATATATATATATATATATATATATATATAACATTTTTACTTGGACATAAATTCATACTTAAAAGCTGAGACATATACTCACTGTCCACATTAATAGGACCCTGCACACCTGCTAATTTATGCAGTTATGCAATCAGCCAATCATGTGGCAGCTGCACCATGCATAGATTCATGCAGATACAGGTCAAGAGTTTCAATTAATGTTCACATCAAACGTCAAACGGAATGGTGAAAAAGTCTGATCTCTGTGAATTAAACTGTGATCATGTGTTAACTGTTGTTTAATGTGAACATTAACTGAAGCTCTTAACCTTGACCTGTATCTGCATGATTTTATGCATTGTGCTGTTGCCAAATGAATGGCTTATTGGATAACTGCATAAATTAACGTGTGCAGGTGTTTCTACTAAAGTGGACAGTGAGTGTATATATGTCCTCTATTTGACATTACTGACTGATAGGCTAAGGCTGAGTATAGAACTAAAGCTTTTGCTGTGCAAAGATGATTGTCAGATCCAAAGCACTTATGGATCCTGAGGCCTTAATTAATCATATTAGTAAGTTGAGTCCCTGTATTTGATTACAGTGCTATTGTTTTATTTCTCTGTGCGATTCTTTGAGTGATAGATGACCTCTGTTATTGTTATATTACTTACATTCTCACAAAAATTGATGTACATGCATACAGTGGGAGAAAAAAGTAGTGAATGAGTCAATATTTTTTTCAGTAAATATATTTCCTATGAAGTTATTCACATTCCTATGAAATTTTCACCAGAAAATGGTATTAACTGAGGAAATCCACAAAAATAAAGAATTCACAAGATTAAAGTCCATAAATAAAGTTATGTGTAATAAAGCGGAATGACACAGGAAAAAAGTATAAAACACGCTAAGAAAAAGCAGTTCTCCAAGGCAAGGTAAGGCAAGGAACCAGCTGTAATCCATCAATAATTATACCTCCTATCTGTGGAAATTAATATCAGCTGGGTTAGTAAAGTGAAGGTCTATAAAAAGGCTTTTCATTACCAAGGTGTCACACAAGAAACAGCTTATGATGGGTAAAAGCAAAGAGCTCTCCCAAGACCTTTGCAACTTTATTGTTGCTAAACATATTGATGAAATTGAATACAGATGTATTTCCAATTGAACAAGATTTAAGCACAATATGTTTAGAAGAATGGGCCAAAATCACACCTGAATACTGCAGCTGATTTTTTTTCATACAGCAAGTGCCTTGAATCTGTTATTACAAACAAAGGCTTCTCTACTAAGTATTAAATCAATTTCACTTAGTGTGTTCAATACTTTTTTCCTGTGTCATTCATCATTATTACACATAACTTCATTTATGAACATTAATGTTTGGATTTCTTTATATGTGTTGATCAAATTTTATCTCCTACAAACAGATGTGTGTGTGTGTGTGTGTGTGTGAGAGAGAGAGAGAGAGAGATAGAGAGAGAGATTCAGCTCCATCACTTTCATTTTGATATTCAATGATAACTTTCCAGCGATAGAGACAGAGAACAAGAGATATGTTGCTGACATCCTTATTCATAATTCAGATATGAAATTCCAGTGTGTTATCACCACCAAATCAATTTGCAGAAATAAAAGCTCACATTATTAAATGAAAGAAGCATTTAATTTGCAATTCCTGTTTATGAATGCAATGCAATGAGTTTGACTGACAATTTCCAGATATTATAGTTGTCACAGCCAGTTCAGAACTCCAACTCCCAAGATGCAACACTTGCTTCTCATGCACGCATGCGCTCACCATCCCCGGAGTTCTGATCAGACACACCTGGCACCAATCACACACACACACACACTCTCACCGCTAGTACTTAGGGATGTCATGTACCTAGAGTCAGTGCGAAGTATACATTCAGTTAACTCGTTCTCTGCGTTTCCAAGCCTTTACTCTTGTCATTTCTTTGCCTAGTTACCTTGACCCTTGATTACGTCTTTGACCACGCTTTTGCCTTGCCCTCTATGCTTTGTTTGTCTGATTGCCTGACCACTGCCTGTTTCTCATTTATGCACCTTGAACATCCTTTAACACTACGCTTACATCTGCCGCCTGCTTCTGCTTCCGTGCCCCATCCCCTCAAACCTGACAGAATACTTCCCCTTATTATGGAGGCAGCGGGCGGTACAAACTGGCCTCAAGCCATCGAAGGACACGGACGGATGATTAGCAACCACAACCAACGCTTAGACAACCTTACCGAGCAAATAGCTCGGCTAAACCAAGCTACGCTGGTTGCTACAGCAGCTACAACACGTTTACCTCCCACACCGGCGCCGGAGAAGTACGATGGAGATCCGGCACATTGCCGAGGTTTTCTCTTGCAATGTTCTCTGTTTTTTTCAACCTACCCGGACATGATGGAGAGCCGTAAAATCATCCATTTCACAGAGCTTCTAACCGGGAAGGCTTTACTCTGGGCAACAGCCGAGTGGGAACAAGTAGGTAACGTTATTCATACCTATGCTCAACTTTCCATGAGATTCCGAACGGTCTTTGATCACTCTCCAGACTGCAGAGAGACCGGAGAGGAGTTACTTACCCTGAAGCAGGGAGCACGTAGTGTAGCAGACTATGCCCTCGAATTTCGCACTGTAGCAGAGTTTCTGCGGAGAAGAAAAGCACTTCGTTCAGCAATGCCCCCTCAAGCATCCATCTACCCAAGGAGATCATGCCGTCCATAAGCAACCTCTGCCAGGGGTGAGTTTAAAATCTGAAACTCGACGCTCAGTTCAATCAGCTTTCGTAATGCCAGTCATACTTGAGTACTCAGGGGTGTCTTGTGTCTTAGCCCCCATAGGTAACAGATTCATTTCACACTGCACTGAACCCATCAATCTCCATACCAGCGCTCTCCATCAGGAACAGATCATCTTTCACGTCACGGTATCTGCCCGTCACCCTGTGGTTCTTGGTCTGCCCTGGTTGGATCTTCATAATCCACAAATCTCCTGGACTCAAAGAGAAATAATTATTTGGTCACCCCATTCCATTCACCATTGTCTGCAAACACCTGTTGTCATGTTAGCAGCTACTTCCATAGAAAGCCCTGAAAAGAATAAAATGCTCCAAATCCCCACTGAATACCAGGACCTCAGTGAAGCCTTCAGCAAAATAAAGGCTAGTGGACTACCTCCTCACAGGCCCTATGACTGCACTATTGACTTGTTACCAGGCAGTACACCACCGCGAGGGAGAGTTTATCCACTGACTCTAACCGAGCAAAGAGCCATGGAGGAATACATTCAGGAGCACCAGGGTTACATATGTCCATCCACATCACCAGCATCGGCGGGGTTTTTCTTTGCAGAGAAGAAGGGAGGAGGTCTAAGACCCTGCACTGACTATCAAGGCCTAAACCAGTGCTGTGTTAAGTACCTCTACCCTTTACCCTTAGTCCCTGTTACTTTGAAAAATTTACGCTCAGCCACCATTTTCACGAAGCTGGATCTACGCAGTGCCTATAACCTTCTCCAGATCCAAGAGGGGGACGAGTGGAAAACGGGGTTTAGCACAACGTCAGATCACTACGAATATCTGGTCATGCCGTATGGGCTTTCCAACGCGCCTTTGGTTTTCCAATGTCTCATTAATGATGTTTTGCGTGACATGCTGGGACCTAATGTAATAAAATACATCGATGACATTTTAATCTATTCCGATTCCAAGGAAGAACATATTCACCATGTCCATCAAGTGTTAAAGAAGTTGCTCCAGAACCAGTTGTACATCAAAGCTGAGAAATGTGAATTTCATAAGGATACCATTTCCTTCCTGGGATACATCATTAACCCAACAGGAATCACCATGGACCAGGAAAAGGTTAAAGCTGTTATTAATTGGCCTACACCCACGACAGTGAAGGAATTACAGAGGTTCCTAGGATTCGCCAATTTCCACAGACGTTTCATTCGCAATTTTAGCACTATCACTCATCCCTTGACATCTTTATTGAAAGGGAAACCCAAGCTTCTGCCGTGGGACCCAGCTGCCCAATATGCTCTGGATCAGCTCAAGAACGCCTTCACTACAGCCCCCATTATCAAACATCCCGATCCATCCAGACCATTCATCGTGGAAGTGGACGCATCTGAAACTGGGGTAGGAGCGGTTCTCTCGCGAAGGTTCGGAGAGAAGCCTAAACTCCACCCAGTAGCATTCTTTTCAAGAAAACTCTCCTCGTCCGAAAGAAATTATGATGTGGGCAATAGAGAACTCCTGGCAGTAAAATTAGCTCTTGAAGAATGGCGTCACTGGTTAGAAGGAGCTACACATCCCTTTGTCATCTATACAGATCACAAGAACTTGGAATACTTGCGCACAGCTAAGAGGCTAACAAGCCCGATGGTCACTGTTTTTTACAAGATTCCAATTTACATTGTCATACAGACCTGGATCAAAAAACACAAAAGCCGATGCCCTATCACGTCTGGATCACCCAGAAGCAGTCAAGTACCATGAAGGATATATTATTAATCCCTCATGTGTCGTCAGCACCCTCGAATGGGAGCTTAAAACAGAATTAGAAAGCATCCCCTCGTCACAAATCCCAAAAGTATGTCCCACAGGCCGACTATTTGTACCCGAGAAGCATGGTCAAGAAATCACTGTCTGGGCACACACAGCCGTTGGTACAGGTCCCCCTGGAGCACAACGTACTTACCTCCTACTACGGGAGAAGTACTGGTGGCCTAACATGGAGAGGGACATACACAGAATGGTGGCATCCTGTTCTTCATGTACACAGAGTAAAGTCCCACAAACACTTCCTACTGGTAAACTCAAAACCCTACCCATTCCGTAACGCCCATGGTCTCACATTGCCGTGGACTTTGAAAGAGATTTACCCGAGTCCCAAGAAAACACCACCGTCCTTGTCACAGTGGACTGGTTCTCTAAATCTGTGCGTTTCATCCCTCTGCCCGCCTTACCCACCGCCTTTAGGACTGCCGAACTACTGTTCCAACTTGTCTTTAGATATTTCGGCATCCCTGAAGAGATTGTCTGTGATTGGGTCCCCAGTTCACATCCAAGGTTTGGTCTAGATTCATGGGAAAGATGGGAGTCACAGTAAACCTAACCTCAAGCAGCCAAGTAAAACGAGTTAATCAGGAATTGGGCCGATTCCTTCAAACTTTTTGTGCTGCTAACCCTGATGATTGGAACAAGTTTCTACCATGGGCCAAGTATGCCCAAAACTCACTACGACATTCAGCAACTAATCTCACCCCATTTCAACGCGTACTGGGGTACCAACCACCTTTATTTCCATGGAATGCAGCTGCCACTGATTCACCCACAGTTGATCAGTGGTTTGAGTGGAGTGAACGAGTATGGGCAGACACACACCAGCGTCTGAAACAAACCACAGACACATACAAACACAAAGCTGACCACCGTCGCAGCGCACAGCCAAGTTACCAACCCGGCGATAGGGTATGGTTATCCATGAAAGACTTAAAACAACCACACAGCTGCAAAAAGCTCACACCAAGGTACACTGGTCCCTTCAAAATCCTTAAACAAATCAATGAGGTCACTTACCAGCTGGAACTACCCCGACATAGCCGCGTTGCCCCTTCCTTCCATGTATCAGGTCTGAAACCAGTTGTTACCGGACCATTAGCCACAGACGTGCCCTCTGAGACAACCCCGACTCCCCTGGAAATTGAGGGACAACTAGCTTACTTACTCAAGAACATAATCAACTTCAGGCACAGAAGAGGTAAGCTGGAATACTTAGTGGAGAGGGAAGGCTACAGACCAGAGGAACAATGCTGGATTCTGAAGTGGGATATTCTGGACCCGCAACTCATAAGAGACTTCCACACCTCTCATCCTGATCTCCTGGCCCCTCACCCCTGGGGGAGACCTAGAAAGAACTCTGCTCCCAGAGTGCACGCATGTTCTGATCAGACACACCTGGCACCAATCACACACACACACATTCTCACCGCTAGTACTTAGGGATGTCATTCCCTAGAGTCAATGCGAAGTATACATTCAGTTTACTCGTTCTCTGTGTTTCCAAGCATTTTCTCTTGTCGTTTTTTGCCTAGTTACCTTGACCCTTGATTATGTCTTTGACCACTCTTTTGCCTTGCCCTCTATGGTTTGTTTGTCCGATTGCCTGACCACTGCCTGTTTCTCGTTTACACACCTTGAACATCCTTTAACACTACGCTTACATCTGCCGCCTGCTTCTGCTTCCGTGCCCCATCCCCTCTATCCCCTGGATACGTGACAATAGTGCTATAGAATTATGCTGAAACATCTCTTTTAACTCTTTTTTTTCTCTTTTTCTCCCTTCCTCAGCTGTGAAAAAGCATTAAATAAATCTGTGAAATTTGTTTTTGGATCATGCTTTAGACAAGGCTTCACATTTCTGTGTCTTCTGGCCTAAAAATAAACTTCAGAAATGGATCATGAGAATTAAATGGATTTCCCCAAGTGAAGTCTATCTTTATGCATTTTACATTCATAATGTACAAAAATCTGCCATTGAGCTTGTGGTCAATCTCTCAAACACTTTTAAAAAGCTGTTACTTTGATTACTTACATTTAAATTTACATTTATTCACTTGGCAGCCGCTTTTATCCAAAGCGACTTACAAATAAGCAAAGCGATATATCAAGCAGAGAACAGTGTACTTAAAGTGTTTCCCTAAAATCAAATTGTACAAGGGTAACACATTAATTTATTCCAAGTTTCAGTATTTGATTTGATTGTGCCCAAGTTTAATTATACTTCCGCTCCATTCCAGATATTAGTTTGTTCTTAGTCACTAAACTACTAATCATGATCAGCTGCTCCTCATGCTCTATAAAAGGATACTTCATATATACCAATACTCTCATTTTGAATGCACTGGAACAGTGTGTTGCCAAGGTTTATATTATTTGGTTTTCATTGTTAAAAAAAGAATACATATAATCAATCAATCAATCAATCGAATAAATAAAGCATATATATATACAGTGAGGGAAAGAAGTACTTGATCCCCTGCTGATTTTGTACGTTTGCCCACTGACAAAGAAATGATCAGTCTATAATTTTAATGGTAGATTTATTTGAACAGTGAGAGACAGAATAACAACAGAAAAATCCAGAAAAACACGTCAAAAATGTTATAAATGATTTGCATTTGAATGAGGGAAATATGTATTTGACGCCTCTGCAAAACATGACTAGGTACTTGGTGGCAAAACCCTTGTTGGCAATCACAGAGGTCAAACGTTTCTTGTAATTGGCCACAAGGTTTGCACACATCTCAGGAGGGATTTTGTCCCACTCCTCTTTGCAGATCTTCTCCAAGTCATTAAGGTTTCAAGGCTGACAACTTGAACCTTCAGCTCCCTCCACAGATTTTCTGTGGGATTAAGGTCTGGAGACTGGCTAGGCCACTCCAGGACCTTAATGTGCTTCTTCTTGAGCCACTCTTATGTTGCCTTGGCCATGTGTTTTGGGTCATTGTCATGCTGGAATACCTACCCACGACCCATTTTCAATGCCCTGGCTGAGGGAAGGAGGTTCTCACCCAAGATATGATGGTACATGGCCCCGTCCATCGTCCCTTTGATGAGGTGAAGTTGTCCTGTCCCCTTAGCAGAAAAATACCCCCAAAGCATAATGTTTCCACCTCCATGTTTAATGGTGGGGATGGTGTTCTTGTGGTCATGGGCAGCATTCCTCCTCCTCCAAACACTGCGAGTTGAGTTGATGCCAAAGAGCTCCATTTTGGTCTCATCTGACCACAACACTTGCACCCAGTTGTCCTCTGAATCATTCAGATGTTCATTGGCAGACTTCAGATGGGCATGTATATGTGCTTTTTTGAGCAGGGAGACCTTGCGAGCATTGCAGGATTTCAGTCCTTCATGGCGTAGTGTGTTACCAATTGTTTTCTTGGTGACTATGGGATCAGCTGCCATGAGATCATTGACAAGATCCTTCCGTGTAGTTCTGGGCTGATTCCTCACTGTTCTCATGATCATTGCAACTCCACAAGGTGAGATCTTGCATGGATCCCCAGGCCACGGGAGATTGAGAGTACTTTTGTGTTTCTTCCATTTGTGAACCAACTGTTGTCACCTTCTCACCAAGCTGCTTGGCAATGGTCTTGTAGCCCATTCCAGACTTGTGTAGGTCTACAATCTTGTCCCTGACATCCTTGTAGAGCTCTTTGGTCTTGGCCATGGTGGAGAGTTTGGAATCTGATTGATTGATTGCTTCTGTGGGCAGGTGTCTTTTATACAGGTAACAAACTGAGATTAGGCGCACTCCCTTTAAGAGTGTGCTACTAATCTCAGCTCGTTACCTGTAGAAAAGACACCTGGGAGCCAGATTGAGAGAGGGTCAAATACTTATTTCCCTCATTAAAATGCAAATCAATTTATAACATTTTTGACATGCGTTTTTCTGGATTTTCTTGTTGTTATTCTGTCTCTCACTGTTCAAATAAATCTACCATTAAAATTATAGACTGATCGTTTTGGGGTGGCTGTGGCGCAGCTGGTAGAGTGGATTGTCCACTAATCGTAGAGTTGGCGGTTCGATTCCTTGCCTGGGTGACTCCACATGCCGAAGTGTCCTTGGGCAGGACACTGAACCCCAAATTGCTCCCAGTGGCAAGCTAGCGCCTTGCGTTGCAGCTCTGCTACCATGTGTGTGTGAATGGGTGAATGAGACACAGTGTAAAGCGCTTTGGATAAAAGTGCTATATAAGTGCACATTTACTTTTTTTTTTTTTTAACCATTTCTTTGTCAGTGGGCAAACGTACAAAATCAGTAGGGGATCAAATACTTCTTTCCCTCACTGTATATATATGTGCTTTATTTATTCGATTGATTGATTGATTGATTTACAGTGGTGCTTGAAGGTTTGCAGAATTTTCTGTATATCTGCATAAATATGACTTAAAACATCATTAGCTTTTCACTTAATTCCTAAAAGATGATAAAGAGAACCTAATTAATGAATGAGACAAAAATAATATACTTGTCATGATTCCCCCCGTGCAACAGCGTGCATGGACCGCTTCCGGGTTGACGTTGTGTTTTGGTATTGCCCGCAGCTGTTAGCGGTTTGGGGCTAATCAGACTGGGGTGCATATAAACCGGGAGTCGTGCTACACACGACGCGGGTAATTAAACTAAACTAGAGACTAGTCTTTGTTCTTGTTCATGGTTCCTAGCCGTGTTTCATAGATCTTGTTCTTGTTCTTGTTCCATGTTATAGTCTAGGTCTAGGCTAGTTAGCATAGAAGCTAAAGTGAATAGTGTAGCTTAGCTGAGCTTCTAGCCTAGAGGTGTATAGGTTAATTTAGAGCTGTATAGACTCGATGTAGAGATAGATATCGAGAGGCTTCGTATAGACATAGTGAATGTCTTCATGCTATGTTATGTTATTAGTTCCTGTTCATGTTCACAGTTATAGTACATGCCTAAGTAACAGTGTTCATTGTTTGGCATGCATTATGGGTTCTGTCTTTGTGTTTCTTTTGTCTGCTCTCCTCTGTTGTAAATAAAGGTTTTCGTCCATACTGCGATTGCATCCTGTCTTCTTCAATTACGTCATGTCCTGTGACAATACTTGGTAATTTATTTATTGATTATCCAATATAACATATCTGTGAGTGGCAAAATTATGTGAACCTCTAGGATTAGCAGTTTAATTTGAAGGTGAAATTAGAGTCAGCTGATTTCAACCAATGAGATGACTATCAGGTGTGAGTGAATGCCCTGTTTTACAGTACACAGTTATTCTTCCCCATTCCTAAGAATCACTGTGTGGCATCATGTTACACATGAGGCTCATAACAATAATTCTGTAATCTCTATCTAAATTCTTTCAAACCCTGTTCAAAACTTTTTTCCAGTCCAAAACGTTAGTCATTAACTGTAGGGACTGTTAATGTTATGATTAAATGCATATTCATATATGCATATACATTTGGGTCCATTGGCATGAATTACAGGGGTACAGAAGATAGGACATTATGTAGGATGAGCTGATCTAGTCTGTTATTTTGCCCCATTGTAAATGTTTTGGATTATAACCCTCAGTTAAAAGTGATCTGTGATCAGCAGCATGGTGTATTTACACTATATAGGTTGCATAAATTATCTGCTTCATTGTCAATGACCAGTGAGTTTGAATCCAATGTAAACTAGGTTGTTGCTAAGTAAAAATTCCCGCATGACTTTCCAAATTTTTCTTTACACTTTTCATATATAAAATCAAGAACAAGATTACAGCTGAGTGCTATCTGGGACTAAAAATTCACTTGACATTTAACTTGGTTGTTGGGTACTTGTACAGTCAGAGCAATTTGTCATGTGACTTCTGCCATCAGATTTAGAGACCAAGTCATGCAGTGTGAGCTACAGTTGTACAGTGTAAGCCTGACTTACAGCAATGCAGCATTTAAATGGTAATAGAATAATTAATGCAAGCTTTCTGAAGCAATAAACATTTATACAAATACCAGTAATATAGTGGAAAGAAAAAATAGCATTCAAATCAGCAATGCCATTTCTTTTTATCATAAAATTACACATTTAAGTTGTTGTATTTGGCACCCCAGATAATCAGTTGAAAAGCATTAATTTCCACATAATTAAAAAATATTATAAATAAGTGTTTGTATATACATAGTAGCAGCCAAAACCTATTCAGTACCTAAAGAGACATTCGGGGCGGCTGTGGCGCAGTTGGTAGAGCGGGTTGTCCACTAATCGTAGGGTTGGCGGTTCGATCCCCCTTGGCCAAGACACTGAACCCCATGTTGCTCCCGATGGCATACTAGCTCCTTGCATGGCAGCTCTGCAACCATTGGTGTGTGTGTGTGAATGGGTGAATGAGACACAGTGTAAAGCGCTTTGGATAAAAGCGCTATATAAGTGCACATTTACCATTTTACATTAATGACAGTTTATGACCATAATCTAAACAACACATGGATTTATATATTCACAGCACACGTTTATCGATTAAAATTTCATGTAGGTGCTAGAGGAGAGGTGAATGACTAGACTTGCTCAAGCTGACAGGAAGGTTATGATAACACAAATAACCAGAAAAGAATGTTAAATGCACAATCTGATGGACCTTTAGGCGGATGGTCTAAAACATACATGTTCTTATGCTAGACTCACTCATTCACTTAACCTCTGACAATCTTCCATTTAGTATTAACATTTAATCCTGCTGCTTCTTAACCTCTGAGGTCTTTTTTCTTCCCTGATCTGCTTCTCATTCTTTGTATGATAGAATAATTCCTGCGTGACTCTAGGGGACTCAGCATTTCTCTTACCTGTGAGTAGCAGTAGGAACTGTCCTTAGGGACTGCACCTTTCAGTCATGGTTCTCTTCTACTGACCTTCAAAATCACTGTAGGAGGAGTGAAGTATCATAATTAGGATCTAGTTTTAGCAGCTACTTCAAAGTTTTCAGTTCCATGTGCATTGATAAAATGTTCAATTAGAATAAAGAGTAAGGAAGTAATACCAGTGGGCAGCTGACTCTGAAGTTCTCATTATTGCAATGAGCTCTGACTGCGTCTGGGCCTTGAACAAGGTACTTGACACTAAGTTTTGCAAGGGGTGCAAATGTAATAAAATCTGAAGTACTGCACAGTCAGGGTCATCTTAAAAAGAGGGAAATGATCTTGATTGCTAGTCCTTGATTAATCAAGGTTTAGGTGGTAAAATCTAAAACGTAGTACTATTGTGATTCAGGATACAATTTTATCTTGATTAAATTGGACTGAGAAACAGAAGGCTAAGGCCTTCCTCTCTTTGAAGGAAAAGATGTATACAAATAAAGCTCAATTGTTGATATCTTAGTTCTGTCAACAAATGTCTTGAACTGAACTTGAACTTGAACAAATGTTCATTCATGCTTTTCTAGAACCAAAAACCATCAATGAACACAAGCAAAAATATATAGAATGCTGATTTATTTATTTTTTTCTATCCCACACTGTAGAATTCACATAGCCCATCCATGTCAAGTGATTATAGTGGGTAGAACACCTGTAGATTCCATGTGCATTAGATATAATTTATTTCAGCTCTCTTTGCTGATGCATCCATAACGCACAACAGCATTTGAGAAGGCACTTATGAGATAGTGGGTGGAAAAAAAAATATAAATGAGGTGGATTACTATATCACGGATTTATTTATTTATTTCATTTATTTATTTATTTATTCAAAAATACTTTATTTTTGGAGGAGGAACTGGAAGTACACAGACTAAGCAAACATTGGGCAATCAAAGTACAAATTACTTTAAGGGAAGGTAGATCTTTGTGTGGTTTAAGCGGTTTGAAGGAGCTGGCTAATGGCAGGCACAGATTTCTGTTTACCATGCTTACTATTCATAAAAGCCATAGCATGATTACTTGAACTGAAAAATTTGAATAGCAATCAAAAATCGTGCTGCCTATCCGTCTTTCAGTGCGTGTTTTCCTATTTTTAGGATTATTCATTTTTTGCCTATGATGAGGCTCTGTTTTGTAAGGCTCAATCCTAATGGTTTCATAATAGTAATACAGACATGATGATAGAGAGTAAACTTTTTCCCCCACTCTTTCTTTTTTTTATTATTATTATTATTTTTTTATTATTATTATTTTATATATACCACTCTCAGTCAATATTGTGACCAGCCATCACTGTTAATGCCATCTCTATTAAAATTTCTGTAAAAAATGTGGCTGGTTTGTTTTTGGAATGTGTTACTTGATTATGTAAAATATCACAGCATTTATTGCAGATAACAGCTGGGGAGTAGCAAATTTGTGATTTATTATAGTGATTCAATAAACAGATAATTATCTCTAAAATATGAGAATGAGTTCCAGACAATAATTTCAATTAATGGAGTCCAAGATATTTTTTTCACCCAGAACAGAAGAGGCCAAATGCAATGCAGTTTTTATTTCTCATTCCCCTAGATAATTGTTCAACATCTGTTTAATAGTAAATCCAGCCACCATTAATAATCATATCTTTAGAAAAATATAAATATTCATGACTCAACTTGCTCTTCAGAATATACAACATACCTAACATATAATGAATAAATGAGGGCATGAATGAAAAAAAAACAACAACAAAAAAACGTATCTAAATCTGTGTACTATACTGAAGAAGATATCCTCTCTGGAAATGACTAGAGTGTAATCAGTGAGTCTGGCCAGTTTACCGATGGTTCTGATCTAAATTTAATACTTGTCTATTAAATATAAGTAATCTACAGTATCTCACAAAAGTGAGTACACCCCTCACATTTTTGTAAATATTTGCTTATATCTATTCATGTGACAACACTGAAGATATTACACTTTGCTACAATGTAAAGTAGTGAATGTACAGCTTGTGTAACAATGCAAATTTGCTGTCCCCTCAAAAAATAACTCAACAGACAGCCATTAATGTCTAAACAATTGTCATTAATGCTGGCAAGAAAAGTGAGTACACCCCTAAGTGAAAATGTCCAAATTGAGCCTATAGTGTCAATATTTTGTGTGGCCACCATTATTTTCCAGCACTGCCTTAACCCTCTTGGGTATGGAGTTCACCAGAGCTTCACAGGTTGCCACTGGAGTCCTCTTCCACTCCTCCATGACAACATCACAGAGCTTGTGCTCCTCCACCTTCCATTTGAGGATGCCCCAAAGATGCTCAATAGGGTTTAGGTCTGGAGACATGCTTGGCCAGTCCATCACCTTTACCCTCAGCTTCTTTAGCAAGGCAGTGGTTGTCTTGGAGGTGTGTTTGGGGTCGTTATCATGCTGGAATACTGCATCCTGTTCATGCTCTGCTTCAGTATGTCACAGTAGACGTTGGCATTCATGGTTCCCTCAGTGAATAGATGTATGAGTGCTGCCAGCATTGCTGCAGAGGTTGAAGGGTTGGGGGTCAGCCTGTCAATGCTCAGACCATACTCCACACACTGCATCAAATTGGTCTGCATGGCTGTCGTCCCAGAAGGAAGCCTTTTCTAAAGATGATGCACAAGAAAGCCGGCAAAAAGTCTGCTGAAGACAAGCAGACTAAGGACATGGATTACTGGAACCAAGATAAACTTATTTGGTTTAGATGGTGTCAAGCGTGTTTGGAGGCAACCAGGTGAGGAGTACAAAGACAAGTGTGTCTTGCCTACTGTCAAGCATGGTGGATGGGACAGTTCATTGAGGGAACCATGAATGCCAACATGTACTGTGACATACTGAAGCAGAGCATGATCCCCTCCCTTCAGGGACTGAGCCGCAGGCCAGTATATCAGCATGATAACGACCCCAAACACAGCTCCAAGATGACCATTGCCTTGCTAAAGAAGCTGAGGGTGAAGGTGATGGAATAAACCCTATTGCGCATCTGTGGGGCATCCTCAGGCGGAAGGTGGAGGAGCACAAGGTCTCTAACATCCACCAGCCCTGTGATGTCATCATGGAGGAGTGGAAGAGGACTCTAGTGGCCACCTGTAAAGCTCTGATGAACTCCATGCCCAAGAGGGTTAAGGCAGTGCTGGAAAATAATGGTGGCCACACAAAATATTGACACTTTGTGCCCAATGTGGACATTTTCACTTAGGGGTGTACTCACTTTTGTTGCCAGCGGTTTAGACATTAATGGCTGTGTGTTGAGTTATTTTGTGGGGACAGCAAATTGACACTGTTACACTCACTACTTTACGTTGTAGCAAAGTGTCATTTCTTAAGTGTTGTCAAATGAAAAGGTATAATCAAATACTTACAACAATGTATAGGGTGTACTCACTTTTGTGAGATTCTGTATGTGTTCATATGCCATAAGTCAGTACCATTCCAACATAATAGTTTGTCTTAAAGTAGCAATTTCTGTGCTTACAGAGCAACCTGTATGACACCCACTTTCCCACAGAGATTTACTGCTACCCCAGCAGTACATTTAAAATATTAAAATGTAAGATATCCCCTCATTCCTCAGTTGCAATCTGGTATTCCCTTGGCTGCTGGTTCAGTAATTATGCAGGTGCCACGATGCATGACAAACTATACGCCTCTCCTGTCCACCCCTGCTGCAATTCCTGCCCCCGAAACTTTAATTGGTCTTCATTATAAAAAATTTTTTCATGAAAGCCAGGAAGACTTAGCCACCTGCTGTTCCTTGCTTTTTGTGTGTGGATGCTTTGAAAAGAGACAAATGATAAAGAAATAAATTCCTAATGATTTTAAAATATATTATTATTTTCATTCTTTGCAGATGTGTTTTCCTTCCCCTACCATCATTAAAGTCCTACACTGTGTGTGCTCATGATTTGGTTTAGTTATTTATACTTTATTAGGGAATTTAATTACTATACATGCCGCTATGTTTGAGTCCTGCACAGCTCCTTGTTCATCATTATGTATATAATGATGAAGGAAAGCCTTTCAGTTTGAGGGCAAAGACATGGTCAGCTCATCCTCCTGTTTCTAAGTGGAATTTGATTAGGAATCTAATAAAGTCTGGTGCAGTACAAGGATACTGTTTTTACTACAAATCATTGAATCAAATCAAATTGTATGAAAGCAACATTTGTACGATCACTAGAACTTAGCCCATTTACTGTAGAACACGTTCTTTGAACTATTACAGCAGTTCTTTTCCATATGTCTTTTATGATCTTATTCTGCCTGCATGTAGATTATGATTTACCTCAAATCACTTAAATAAAAGAAATTAAATAACCACTGCTTATAATGATTCCATGAAAATGCTCAAATAAAGCATTGTTGATAAATCTTAATCAAGTTTTTATTAATTTGCCTCAGACTCACCAAAAATATTTATTGCCAAGTGTCCTTGTAGTGTATTATTTATTTTTCATTTGCCACATTGAGAAGAAATAATAAACATCTTATTTCAAATGACTGCAGCTGTGTCACTGTCCAGTTCCTATTCAGTCTTGTCCAGGGTCAGCCACACTAAAATGATAGAGTAGAGAAAATCTAGTTAGAGCAGAAGACTTTCATTAATAGAACAGTGTGCTGTGAGCAGGTGTTGGTGGAAAATCTTTCCCTGTCCAATTTAAGAAGCCTAAAGCCACTCTTTCACTCATTCTCACATCCATCACTGTTACATATCTGGGGAGATCAACTGTGAACACATATCTCACAGCACTGATTTGAAACATTCTATAGGATATGAAATGTGTGGATCCTACATAATAATGTTGTGAATTTTTTTACTCATTATCCATCCATCCATCCATTTTCTATACTGATTATCCTACTGGGTTCCGAGGAACCTGGAGCCTATCCTAGAGAGCATCGAGCACAAGGCAGGGTACACCCTGGACAGGATGCTAATCCAATGCAGGGCACATTCACATACACATTCACACACCCATTAATACACTACGGACACTTTGGACATGCCAATCAGCCTATCATACATGTCTTTGGGCTGGGGGAGGAAACCGCTGCTGCACGGAGAGAACATACAGGGCTGCAGCAGGAATCAAACTCCCAACCATGGAGGTGTGAGGTGAACGTGCTAACCACTAAGCCACCATGCAGCCATATTTTTACTCATTATGACCATTCTATTTACTTACTTTAAATAGTAATTTATGTGAGTTCGGCTCCACAGAGACAGATTAGGCCATGTGACTGACCTCTAAAATAATCCTGTAAAACATGCAGTGAATGAGGTGACCTTTTGCTAGAATGAGTATAATATGCCAGCTTACTTCTGAATTATTTGTAGAAATAGCATCAGCCCTGTTATTTTAGTAAAATTTAGTAAAAAAAAATAATTATTACAATTATCATTAAAAAAAATCACTGAACATAGTTCACTATGTCTTGAAAGAATTAAAATGCAAAGGAGGATTGCCTCTTAGATACACTAGCACCTTCAACACATTATGTAATAAGTAATCTATTCAGCAATATTCAAAAGCATCTTATCTCTCATTGTCACCTATCAAATCCCTAGGGTTTCTGTCTTGTTTATTTTTTTCTTCTCCAGACTGATTCATGTTTTTTCCAGCTGTGTGTCTTGAAGGTCAGATTGAAGTCCACTAATCTTAATCTTAATGGTGAAATATTTGCTGTCTGATTGCCTTCATGTGTGGTTTAGTCATTGATGTTTATTTTATTGTGAATTCACCTCAAACTATGTCAGACATCAACATTTTTAAAGCTGGTAATTGACATCTGTGCTCTATTGTCCAAAGTACTTTAAAATAGCTTTTAAAAAGTTTTCACAGTACATTATCAGAGGAGAAAAAAGGAACTAAACTGTATCATTAATTTTAGGTGTAGTAGTACCTTCAAACACCCACCTTTTATACCTTTATTGTGTATCTTTTGTCTATCTTTTTATATGTAGAAAAGTGCATATAGTGTACCATTTAAAGCTTTTCTAAAAAAAAATATTATATGTATTTTTCCTTATGTCCATAGCTGGTTCTTGGTTCTAAACATTAAAAATTAATCAATTTCAGTATATTTGTTAACAGCAACTAAGATTTCAACAACTGAGCCTTATTTGTAGACATATTTTCCTTCAAAGACTCTAAAAAAGTACCTTAATTTTTTATTAAGGATATACTATATCAGCCTTTGCAGGGTAAAATGCACATTAAAGACACAAAGTGTAAGGGTACCACCCCAGCAACAAGGAAATGTTGTTTAGTTGTTTATTTAGTATGTTATTTAATAAAATATTGAGAACGTTTAACTGGTATTTATCCATCCATTTATTTATTACAAAAGGATGTAGTTGCTTGTCTGCTAGAACCAAAATAATGATACCAGACCTCCTTAATTATTAATAAATTACACTAAAATAAGTACATTTAAACAGGAATAGGATCACACCAGAGTAATTTAAACCCAATAACTGTTTCCATAATATGTGTAGCACCTGTTGTCTTATGTGCCTTCATCTTGATAAATGAGATCAATTGTTTGACTCCACAAGCTCAGTTTCACATATGGTTGAACATCACCAATGTAAACAGGTGGGAGTGTTTTATGAAGGATCTTGGAGTCATAAATTATGAAAGGCTGATTTAATTTTGCACTTGCAATTGAATTATCTAACTCATCTGTGCTGATGGAGGAGAGTGGGTATCAGGTGGGCAGGGGAGAAGTAGTCAGTCTGCCAGAGCAGGTGTGAACTTGGTGATTGGCAGGCATGTTTTTTGACATATGTTTTATTTTTGCACTTCCATCACTCTATAGTTTAGCCCTTTTGTGTTTTCTATGTGTGTTCAGTTGTACAGATATACAAGGGCATATTTACCAAGTCTTATTGGATTAACTGCAATTTGCACATCTGATAATAGGTTCTTGTTGATTATTTAAGAGCGTCTATATGGGTGTAATGTGAGTCAGAAACACAGAGCACCTTTCCAGAGGGAATCATCATCTAGTGTTTTTCAACATGGCCTTTATTAAGAGTACTGCACACCAATTGAAGCATAGCAGATGACACTGTACTTTTCCTGGATTTTTATTAGCTGGACTTGTATACATTAATGTCACGATCTCACCGGCAGATGGTGCAGCGGCAACAATGTGTATGGACAGCTGGAGAGCATGCATGTGCTTGAAGTGCACAAGGACGATAAGACTTTGTTTGCAATGGACATTTGCATTTGTTTTGGTTTCTGTTCTGTCCCATCCCTGTTTAGTTATTCACAGAGGTGCGAGGCTGTATTTCCAAATGTTACCAGCTGTCAGCAGTTAAGGTAAATGTGACAGGTTATTGTGCACATAGCGCGGTATTAGAGACCGATAGGTGTTATGGTGCCATGCTGTAAAGTTTCCATGTCCTGTCTAGTTTCTTGCTCCTAGTTTCATGTCATAGTTAAATGAGAGTTTCATGTTACAGTTAAAAGATAGTTGTATGTCATAGTTAAACAAGTATCAGAAGTAATGAAGTTAGATGTGTTAAATTGCTACACGGTAATGCTTCTATGCCCTGCTTTGATTTCATGTATCACGCCTCAGTTCTAGTTAATGTGTATCTGTGTAAATGTGCTAAACGGTAGTGGTTCCATGATTTGTTCTGGCTACGTGCCTTAGCCTTAGTTAAATGGTTTTCATGTATAGTTTCTTGTTTCAAGCCATAGCTAAACGCTAGATGAGTACAGGTGTAAAACGGGCGCATGGATTATTGTGCTACGCTGTATTGTTTCATAGTCTTGTTCTAAGTTTAGTGTTTCATGCCTCAAATCTTGTTTCTGTTTTGACCCCATTTTCCCATTTCCTGTACTAGTCACTTCAGAGTGTATATAAAGGCTTTACTCCTGTGCTTACTTCCTGTCCAAGTCTTGCTTCGTAACAGTTAACAGGCAGCCAAGTGTCATATTTCAGCCCTCAATCCAAGTGATGGATTTACTCTAAAAAGAACTTGACATAATGTTATGACATTGAGTCATCAGTAGTTTCATCACAGAAGGATAAAATCTGTCACATTAAGGGCCCAGCTATTTACTTAATCTTCTACATGGGCAAAACTGTTGCATAGCTTATAGAAGATGTTCCTTGACATTAACGGTTGACTTGTTTCACTAAATTTCCAGCTTACTCTGATGTTCACTGGCACTTCTTTCTGGACATCTGATTTAAATACATCTGATTAACTGTATCGTCTGGCCAGTAGGCAGCAGCTAAACAGAAATGGCATTCAGCTTATGCTATAATTCTTCTAAACATACAGATGTATGTCTTCTAGTCATATAGAGGTGGCATTAAAAAAATGTGTGTTTTTCCATGAAGGACCAAGAAGCCTGTCATGCAGAATTCCACTGGGCTAGTCAAACCATATTCTTAGAATTAAATACATTTATTACACTTCCCAGAATATCCACCATGTGGCGCATGGACTCCCGCCAATGCCAAATTGAATCTCAAGTAAGGTGTCCTTTAACATAGTTGTAATTAATTATAATAAATATCATCATCTGGACTGAAACCCTGTCCAGGGTGTACCTCACCTTGTGCCCGGGACAGGCTCCAGGTTCCCCGTAACCATGAAAAGGAGTAAGATGGTAGAAGATGGATGCATGGATGGATGGATGAAATATCATCATCTGTTTTTATTGGAAGCCTAAAATGTCATTGTGTATTTGTTGGATTTCCATCTCAGGAATCTCCAAATCTCAGATTATGTCTTCCAGACCTCCGTCAGATCTTTCAGCCTGTTCTAGCATTACTTCTATTAACTTTTAGTTCTGTGCAGCTATGAGCTAGAAATTGTAGTTTACCGCAGAGTTCAGGCCTGGAGAGTCTGAATGAACACACAAATTCATGCATGCTCACACAGACGTCCCACATTATTCATGCAGAACAGAAGTATTTATACACATTGTACACATTGATAACAGCAGTGTGTGGATGGTTTCTATTGGATCAGGTGCCAGCCAGATAGACAAAACAAAACACACAGCACACTATGAAAATAAGTCTTTTCAAGAGACAGAAAATACATGTGCAGCTATAAGAAAGTTGGCAGTTGATCAGCTTATTTAAAGGGGTAATTAAATGAATACAAGGTAATTAAATTAATACATTCATCATAGGTATTTGATAGCAGTTCATAATATAAGAGAGTACATGATATAAGAGACTTATATAAGAGACCTTTCAGTATTTCTGCTAATTCCATGGTTTATTTTACAAATATTTTCTGCATTAGTCAAAAGAAAAAAAGTTTATTTAATGAAAATAAAGTTAAACTATTTTTTTAAAGTAAACTACCAGTCTTTAAATACTTGTTCATTCTTCATCATCAAATAATAGCTAAACAAAGCTATTATAGCTATACCTATTGAGAAAAGATTGCCCCCAAACAAAATTTTACACAATATTTCGCTGTCCATTAAATGTAAACTGTCCCTCTACATGATGTTGGTATCAATGTAAATATGAAAAATAAGTGTTATGATTATGCTATTTCAACCAACAAAAAATCAGATTTTCATGAGATTCAAACTTGCCACTCAATAATTTTTCACAATGATGACGAGTCAAATTATCAAGTTGAACTATGTGACAGTAACACTTACTGGCTGGATGTTGATGACCTATTTTCACTGACCCAGCAGTTACAACAGTTACCAAGAAAATTTGTTTTTATGAAGTTAAAGTATCACTAACTTTTTAAAAACTAAATTAATGGCCGATTAATGGGTTCACTTGCTGAAATTTCGTCATTCCGCATGTATTGCAAGCCACCAGTTCAAAGATCTACATCAGCAGTTTCTCCTTTGCCCAACACCTCACCCCATTATTCTTCAGTAATATCCCCATTCTGCCTGAGACCGCCAGAAACCCCAAACACTTGTTCAAATCCACAACACCACATTCTCTCTTCCTGGGTGTGATTGTACCTGATGCATGTTTAAATCGAGTGTCCATGGAGAAAGAGAAAAACTATACCTAGATTCAGTGGAAGTAGATTGGAGACCAAGACCAGAACGTTTTGCTGTGCTTTTGTTTAAAAATCTCATCCCACACAACAATTTAAAATTTTTATTTAAAATAATTGTTTAATGAATTGTTTGTAAGAACTATGAATTCTTTCCTCCTATATGAACTTTAAAGTGGCCCAGTCTGCTGTGGATGGCAAAAAAAGAGTCTTTACTTTGATGTCTCACAGGTGCAAGTGGGGTGGAAAGTCTTTTGTCCCTGAGAGGTGATAAGTGGTAAATCCCTTTTGTCAGATTATTTGTCAAAAACACAAAGAATTTAATTGTTGCTGAAACCAATCCTGATGTCTTAGCTAACTAAATCCTCCACATCCATTTCTTGTGTTGATTAAGCTGCTGGCTCAGCTTTCTATCATTGTGATAATCATGCAGTTTTTCTTAGATTAATATATGTTATTCTCAAAATGATACTTTATTCTCATATGCTTTATTTATTATACTTTATTCTCAATGCTACGACTTTATTCTCAAAATATTATGATTTTATTCCATAATGCTATGACTTTTATCAACAATCTTCAAAACAGGGGGGCTAAAGCCCTAGGCTAGCTATGCCTACAAAACTGTGTACTTAATGTCCTCAATGTGGGAATGAACTACAATCCCATGAAGCATTGCAAATGACAGTCGAAACTATGAAGAAATATAAAACTATGGGCTGCTTTTTACTATTCAGTACACATCATCCATTTATTAGTTTATATTAATTAAAACTTTAGTTTTGTAATTAAAAAAATTAAAATGCTGGCATGATTATATTTTGTCTATGAAACAGTGATGTTTCGCTGGGTTGTGTAAAGTGTAGACAAGAATGCATTGCAATTTAAACATGTAATATAAAATAATGTTTGAATATACTACTAATTCTTTCATTCAATGGCTTTGATGCTTTAAAGTCGCCCAGACTGCCGTTGTTTTATTCAACAGTTTGATGTCACATGGGGGTGGGGAGTCATTTATCCCTGAGAGGTGATAATGGGGAGTTGGGGGTGGAGATGGGGGGTGGATGTCAATAAGTACAGTGAGGGAAAAAAGTATTTGATCCCCTGCTGATTTTGTATGTTTGCCCACTAACAAATAAATGATCAGTCTATACTTTTAATGGTAGGTTTATTTAAACAGTGAGAGACAGAATAACAACAAAAAAATCCAGAAAAACTGTTATAAAAATGTTAAAATGTTATAAATTGATTAGCATTTTAATGAAGGAAATATGTATTAAACCCCTCTGCAAAACATGACTTGTACTTGGTAATAACTTAGTGATTAGGTTTAATTTTCAATTCCCTGGCAGAGGGAAGGAGGTTCTCACCCAAAATTTGACGGTACATGGCCCCGTCCATCGTCCCTTTGATGCGGTGAAGTTGTCCTGTCCCCTTAGCAGAAAAACACCCCCAAAGCATAATGTTTCCACCTCCATGTTTGACGCTGGGGATGTTGTTCTTGGGGTCATAGGCAGCAATCCTCCTCCTCCAAACACGGCGAGTTGAGTTGATGCCAAAGAGCTCCATTTTGGTCTCATCTGACCACAACACTTTCACCCAGTTGTCCTCTGGTGGTCTATCAACATCAACACTTCTATGGTGGCTGAAATGTCGGTGGTTTCATCAGAGGATAAAACCTCGGAGAGTAATCAGTGTTGCGTGTGATGCCTATGTGCTCTGAAAATTGGAGGTGTCCCCGGTTTCTACCCTTGGGTCACACTCTAGGGCGTCTCCTTATCACAAGATGGTAAGGCCAGACACCTCTATCACGGGCTGGGGTGCAGTCTTTGACGGCTGTCCAGCTCATGGTCTCTGGTGTGACACTTATCTGGAGTGGCAAGAAAGCCACCATCTGTTAGTTGTTAAGAAGCCACCATCTGTTAGTTGTGACAGACAACACAGCAGTGATCAGCAGTGATCTCATAGATCAAGCACCAGGGAGGGTTACATTCGCACGGCTTGTTCAGGCAGGTGCAACTAATTCTTCTCTAGGCAGTGGAACAGTTCTTTTCAGTGAGTGCAATGTACATTAGATTCTCATAGATTCTGGTCTTGCAACTGAGGTTGTAGACACCGTGTTGATCACTACAGCACCATCCATGAGGAAATTGTATGCTCACAAGTGACGACTTTTTGTCTAGTGGTGTGAGAAATGTCAGCTAGACCCAGTGAACTGTGCAATAGCTACATTTTTGGAGTTCTTGCAAGGATTTTGCTCAGCAGGGTTGGCTCCTTCTGCAATCAGGGTCTATGTGGCCCATCTGCAGAATATGCATACCTTCCTGGGACCTTTCTGTTATCCTGAAAGGTCAGTCAGGTGCCTCATTTGAGCCTTTAGAGTCAACCTAAGAGAAGCTTCTGACTTTAAAGGTAGCTCTTCTAGTGGCCATGACATCTCTCAAGTGAGTAGGAGATCTATAAGCTCTCTCTTTTGCCCCTTCCTGCCTTGAGTTTGCCCCTGGATTAGCCAAGGCCTTCCTATATCATAGGCCAGATTATATTCCAAAAGTGTCTATGTCTGTTGCCCAGCCAGTATTGTTGCAGGCTTTCTGCCCTCCTCTGCTTCTCAGAACAGAACAAGACAAATTGCACCTAATGTGTCCAGTAAGGGCATTCTGTACTTGCATCCACCGCTCCGGCCAGTGGCATAAATCGGAACAATTGCTGGTCTGCTTCGGTGGTGACAGTAGAGGTGATGCTGTGTCGAAGCAGCACATCTTTAATTGGATAGTGAAAACAATATCTATTGCTTATGAGGCATGCGGTATCGCTATGCCTCTGGGCATAAGGGCTCATTCCACTCTGAGTGTCGCCTCCTCAAAAGCTTTTTCCAAAAGGATATCCTTACTGGATGTGTGTGCGCTGCAGTAGGGTGGTTTATGCCGCACACATTCATTCAATATTACAGCCTTTATATACATTCCACCTCGGGGTCAAGTATCTTGAAGTGACCCTCGGGTTCTGATCTTTTGAACAGGCCATGCCCTCAGTATGATGGAGTGTGTATTCTCATTGCCACAGCTTGACGCTCATGCACTGCTGAGTTATCTTTGAAAGGGAATGTCTGGGGTAACCCTGTTCCCTGAAAAGGGAATGAGATGTTGCGTAGCTTTGTCATAATGGGGCATGCCTGTGAACTCTGTCTTCGCTTAAGATAATAGAGGCTTTTTATATCACATGACACTCTTTATCGCCATATCACCTGATCACTGCAGGGCTATAAATATCCATGATGTTACACAAGTTTCAGACGCTGGTCAATTTCAAGTGTACTTACATATTTAAGTGAACTCAACTAGAAAATTCAACTGAAATTAAAAATTAATTATCAATGACTGTTTAAGCCTTGTGCAAACATATCAAACAAATGAAACATACTGAACAGCATATTTAATGTCTTTATTGATCAATATTAATTGACCAATTTTCACCAAATTAATTAAATTACAGTAGACACTATACTATAATGGAAATGGGTCACAAGCACACTGTACAGCACTGAAGAGTTGGTAACAATAATAACAATGTCCCACATTAACTACTGCACTACATCAATGGAAGAACTCTGTGCACTTTAAACAATTTAAAATACTATTATACTTTTTCTCTTTCACTCATGGATAATGGAGTAAATCTATGAAAAAAAATGCTCTGAGCATGTAAATGTAACAATGCTGACTCAAAATCTGCAATAATGAGACCTAAACATTTTTCTTAACCAAAAAGCTGGTTTGCCAAAGACTGTACTTTAGGATTGGGGGTGTTCTTCTCCACTGACATCAGTACACATTATATGAAATCAAAATGTGTTTGCAAGGGATTTTGAGTAATATGGGTCTAACGTATAAATAAGACCAAAGAGGAGACACATTGCTTATGAGACGTCCTGCATTTTGTCCATCACCACTTGGCCTTCAAGTATTATCCCTATAGAGGAAGTCAAATGCAAGGAGTTGGGGGGCTGAAGATTGGTGTCTTCGAATAAGATCCCCACTGACACATCAAGGATAGAGTTGCGATGCTCAGACACCTAGTGAAGAAATGGGTATAAATAGAGTATTGTGATCATGCATCAAAGGTTGAATCAATCAATGCATGTTTATCAGAATGCTCACTAACTCTTTCAAACACACAAATCAATTGTATTGACAAAATATGAGATATATACTACCAAATTTAGTACAAAGAAAAATTATATTGACAAGTATACATGTGAATTTATGCAAATATGCATGCTCCTTGCAAAGCACTTGGTATACACTTTTAAATGGATGCAGTATAAATACTGTTTATTAATTTGTAAACTTGTATGAACTTTCAAACTATTTATGGAGTTCAACATACCAAGACAGTCATAGCGTAGGCATGGAAAAGGTACAGTTTTTGTATGGCCACCATGTTTCAAACAATAATGTTTGAGAAGTTCCCCCTTTTTCTCAGAATTAAAAATGCATTGCTTACATTTCCACATGTTCTTGTCTTATATCACCTGTAATATAAACACAATTAAAAATATTAAAGTTATCAAAGTCAAAGCAAATACATAATAAATAAAATTACATTATAATTAATTATAATTAAACAACATTATTAAAAATATACCTAAACCAGCAAATGAAGTTATCTGGCTTTAAAAAGTGACAAACATGCTGTAAGGTAGACCAATTCAATTTAGCCATTAAGTAGGTAGATCGCTCTATATATAATTACTGGTGATGAGTGTGAAGATAGACTGTGATTTTACCGACTATGAAACATCACTAATTGTTCTCAGCTATACTGCCATTTTCTTTCTCAAAACGAGATTAACCAATGATTAATCCATCCATCCATCAATCTTCTATCGCTTATTCCTTATTTAGGGTCGTGGGGAACCTGGAGCCTATCCCAGGAAGCATCTGTCACAAGGTTGGGTGCCAGACCATCGCAGGGCACAATCACCCTCGGACCCGTGAGGCTAACGTGCTAACCACTAAGCCACCATGCGCTCCGATGAGTAGTACTTTACGAAATTTTTGCAGCTCACAAGTCAAAATATGAAATTAATTTATTTCTCAATCATACCTTTAGAAAATCATGACAATGTTGTTCATTAATGGCGACATTGGTAAAGTTTGACTAGGAAAAATACTATTGGTCTCAGCATTAGCTGCCATGTTCTTTCTCACAGAAATACATGATTAAACTATGATTAACTTATATAGTTAAATATTTCAAATCACATAAAGAATAATTTGATATCTGTTATCATACCATCACAAACCATCATTAAAAATATTGTTTGTTAATTGCTAGGTTAGCAAAGTTCGACCGGGAAACATTTGTAATTATGACTGTGTTGGCCTTTATTATAAAATGTACCATTAGGAATTTAACAAACATATTTCACTATTAAAAATGACAAAAACACAGAAAATACATTTCTATCAACATAATAAATTTACTTACTTAAAATAGCACATGCTGAAAAACTCCCAAAATTAACTTCACACTGAAACTAGTTTCAGCAGCAACCAACAGATGAAACGAAGAGGACCGCCTTTTGTAATTATCTACCAATCAGTTAATTGTTGCCAGGCCAAACTCCTTGCATGTCCAATCACATCAAAGGAAGGCCAGCATGAGCTATTTTAATGAATCATGATTTTGAGTTCATAACATTTGAAATCTTAAGTTTATTTATTTTTTAGGTAAATAAGTTAAACTAACTTATATTTTTGACGTATGAGTCCAAAATGCAAAAAAATGTTAAGTAATGTTTAGTCAAGATGACTTGACTTGATTGTATAAGAAAAGACATAAGGATTCACAATGTTGTTTGAACATACAAACAACAGCTTGATCCTTTCAGGAAACAAATTTAAGTAGACCGGAATATCTAAAGCTAAAGCCATTTGTTCTGTCTCATTTTAGTATTTGTTTGTACCCAACATGTTTATTTGTATCTGTATGTAAATACAGTGTAAATGTAGATACTGTATTTAATTATATTTACAGAGTAAAGTAATCAATTTTAAGCTCTTACAAGCATGATCTAACAAGTTTACAGGTATTTATTCTTCCACATCTCACATTTACAAAGTTGTCACTTATGTTCCACAAGCGAATTGGATAACCAGTTTTTTGTCAAATGTTTAAAATGTCTTTTATCTTATTAAAAAACTAAATAAAAATAATAATGAAATGGCAAGGAAATAGAAAGCAGGGCTTTAAATAATATGCGTTATTATATAATTACTGCATACAGTTTGCAATTTCAGTTCCTTCCCATGTAATAACAAACTGTAAATTTAATTTTCTGACATGTGCATTTTCAAAGCCTAATGCAAATTGCAGCAATAAGCCAGTATTTTAAACTGAATTGTATAGCAAATGCTGCTTCTGCCATAATGCAAATGAATGGCAAAAGTTTGTTTTTACACAAAGATCTCCAGTTGGCACTGTGTTCCCAGTCACTGCTAGAAGTATGGCTCACTGCCCAGATACTGCACTCAAATGGGACCTGTAACAGTGCCAGTCAATTACATATTGATGAACTGATGTGAGTTCAGTCTTGTACTTGTGCAATATTTGGCATTGGTCTGGGGCAGGAAGACTAGCACCAGGGCTCCCAGGACCACACAAGCTTCTGCTTTAGGCTGTCCAGCAGTTGAAATGTCAATCCTACTTTCAATTGGGTGAGAGACTTTTCTTTCTTTGAGATCTACAAAGGCATCCCACTAAGCCCTAAAGGTGGGGAAGAACATTGATGGCAAAAGGCTCTGCTGGAAGAAGACAATACTAGATGGATGTGACAAACTGATTTTGGAGCAGATGGGTAACAGAAGATTAATCTGTACAATTATCATAGCTTATCTCTCAAGGAGAAATTTGTTTAACTTAAACAGGGGTATTTGGAAAGAGTCCACAGTACTCCTTTTCATTAGCCAAAACATTTCATATCTCATTGAATGGCTAGTACTACTACAGCTGTTGTTGTTGCCCTCAGAGAGGCTATTCACTCTTAAACACAGTGCATATTATTTTACATTATAATCAGAGTCACTTCTGTGTTTTTTGTTTGTTTCTTTACTTGTTTTTGTTCTCTCTCTTTCTCTCTCTTTCTCTCTCTCTCTCTCTCTCTCTCTCATATCCAATCAAGCAGTCATCATTTTCTAACATAATAGAAATTTAGTTGCAGAATAAATAAATTAATTATGGAAGGAGTGTCTACAGTACAATATCTACATGAATAATATTCTAGATCTTTTTGGTCTCAAGTTAAAGGAACAATATTTATAACATATAATGCATTCCCCTTTTTTTTTTTTTTTTTTTAAGATAAAATTTTGTCCCCTTAAAGATTATGGCTTGAGATTCCTGTACATAGGAGGGTCCATATACACCCACACAGAATCTAGTCAGTGTAAAAAATTGTTTACAGTTGCCCGATTACAAATATTTGGTCTATGTTGTATTACAGACATTTATAATATCAGTTATATTGAAATATTAAGAGTCCATTTTTAAAAGCAAATTTGAAAAAGTGACATGGAGATGGACCTTCTACAACTTGAAATGAGGAAATAAAAGATAAAAAAAAAATGTCCAGGCTTGAAATTGAATTGCTGAAGCACTGATTAAATGTGTATTAAAAGTATGTGTCTACTTATTATTATTCTTCTTATTATTATTGTCACGATTCCCCCGTTAAGCAGCATGTGTTGAGCACGGGTGCGCATGCGCATGCTTCTTCTATGTCAACAGTGTTGACAGTTGGACATGTGGGTTTTGTTATTGTTGATGTCATGTCTCCGCCCAGTTTTGTCATGTCTTGTCATGTGTCACGTGTGTTAGTGTATTGCCCGCAGCTGTTAGTGGTTGCGGGTCTAATGACTATGTGTTTAAGTACCGTGAGCCGTGCTACACACAGCACGGTCATTCAATAGACATGGAGTCAATATAGTTGGTAGATAGATTTAGTATATGTCAATGTAAACTTAGATTAAACTAGAGTATGGTTATAGAGAGTCTTTGTTCCATGCCATGTTCATAGCCATAGCCTTAACCATAGCCTTAGCCTTAGCCATGTTTTATGTTTCTTGTGTAGCGGGATCAGCCAAGGGGGGGTAGCACAAAGACACGGGAGGCAGGTTGTGTTGAGAGAAGTGCAAAAAAACAAGGATTTATTGTCCTTCAGTCTGAAGCGGTGTGTGTGTGTGTGCGTGTGTGTGTGTGGCAGGGGCGGGGCTGGAGTTGCGGCGTTCTTCGGGGCGTTTCGGGATTCCCGGAAGAAGCTGGGAAGAAACGGTTCCCTATGCCGGTTTCTTAGCGTCAACACTGTCCTCGTCTGTCGTCGTCCTCGTCCAGGGCGGAGCCCTGTAGCCGAGTCGGTCTTCCATCTTCCTCGGGCGGAAGGGCGTCCTTTTATCCCCTCCTTCTGGAACTGTATTGGTGGACATCTCGCTCCAGGTTCGCCAATCAGCCGCCGGCGAGGCGTGGGTGGCTCCACCCCGCCGTGACGGCCCTTCCGGTTAGTGTTGCGGCAGTTGGGGAAGGAGCGAATCTCCTAGTCTGCGCGTCAGGTGTCGGTCCGCCGCGACAGTACCCCTTCTCAGCTCCGAGCCTACTGCCACTGGGAGGCAGGCCTAGAGCGTGTCCCACCGTGAGAGCCCATCTGCATTCCCGTGCAGGGTCCCCGCCCGGTGCTGGACCTGAAAGGAGAAATCCTGCAGGGCGAGAAACCACCGAGTGACCCAGGCGTTCGTGTCCTTGGCCTTGGCTATCCATTGTAGGGGCATGTGGTCTGTGACCAGGACAAAGTGTCGGCCCGCTAGATAATACCTCAACTCTTCGATGGCCCACTTTATTGCCAAGGCTTCCCGCTCCACCGCGGCGTACCTCTTTTCAGCGGGGGCCAGTTTCTGGCTGATGTAGAGGACCGGGTGCTCTTCTCCATTGAAGGTTTGGGAGAGGACCGCGCCCAACCCTGTTTCAGATGCGTCGGTGTGTACCGTGAATGGGAACGTAAAGTCCGGGTTCCACAACACCGGGGCGCTGGTGAGGGCCCGTTTCAGGGCTTGGAAGGCCCTCTCCGCCTCGGTTGACAGTTTCACCCTGTCCGGCTGGCCCTTTTTGGTGAGATCTGAGAGAGGTGAAGCTATCGCAGAGAAGTTAGGCACAAATCTTCGATAGTACCCTGCCAACCCCAAGAAGGCACGTACCTGTTTTTTCGATGAGGGGCGAGGGTAGTCTCTTACGGCTTCGATCTTCTTCATCTGCAGCTTCAGCAACCCTGGCTGTCAGTCCGGCTTTCCGGAGCCCCCTCAGGAGCTCCCCCAGATGGAACAGGTGGTCCGACCAGGTGGAGGAATGGACGATGACATCGTCCAAGTAGGCTGCTGCGAAGCTGCGGTGGGGTCGTAGGACGATGTCCATCAGCCGTTGGAAGGTGGCCGGTGCCCCGTGTAGGCCAAAGGGGAGGACCCGGTACTGCCAGTGGCCTGTGGAGGTACTAAAGGCCGTCTTGGGCCTGGCGGGTGCTAGGGCAACTTGCCAATAACCCTTGGTGAGGTCCAGGGTGGATATAAAGCAGGCCCTCCCCAGTCGCTCCACCAGGTCGTCCACTCGGGGGAGGGGGTAACTATCGAAGTCCGATACCTGGTTCAGCCTCCGGAAGTCGTTACAAAGTCGCATGCTTCCGTTGGGTTTCGGTACGATGACGATGGGACTGGACCAGGGGCTGGTTGACTCCTCGACAATCCCGTCCCTTAGCATTCGCTCCACCTCCTCCTCGATGGCCTTCCGCCGGGCCTCAGAGACCCGGTAGGGTCTCAGTCTTGGTACCACGCCCAGGAGTGTCTTGATCGCATGGTGAACCACCTGAGTCATCCCCGGGGAGGAGGAGAACACGTCTGCGAATTGGTCCACCATCTCGTTGAGTTCCTGTCTATGCGCGGGGGTGAGGTCCTCCCCAAAGTCGACCAATGCACGCTTGTCAGGATCTGTGTCCCTGTCCGCGTACGCCGAAACCATCGGGGCTGGTTCCACCCACCTCTTCAACAGGTTTATATGGTATAACTTCCCGTCCGTACGCTTACTGGGTTGTTGCAGGCGGTAGTTGTCGGCCCCCCGTCGCTCAAGGACCGTATACGGGCCCTGCCACCGGGCCAGGAACTTGCAGGCGCTACTAGGCACTAGGAGAAGGACCTGGTCCCCCGGGAGGCTGCCCGCCTCGTGCCGGTGCGGCAGTCGGGGAAGGAGCGGATCTCCTAGTCTGCGCGTCGGGTGTCGGTCCGCCGCAACACTTGCTTCGTTTCTGTTTATCCCCATCTTTGTAAATAAACCCTCCCATTCGAACTGCACTTGCATCCATCCTACTTCCCTGACGTTACGCCTCGTGACAGAATTACCCGTCGAGTCATGGATGCAGCACGTGAATGGAGAGGACGCCGAACCCGGGAGTCCATGCCACGTATCCCTGCACTGGATTCTATGCAGTTTGCACAAAGGACTTTCGAGGACATGCCTGATCATTATGATGCCTTTTTCGGTTATCCGGACTATTTTGTGGTGGACTGTCAATGTTACTTCTCCAACCTGTGTGAGCTGAAGCCTACAAAGAGATTTTTTGGCCCAGCTCGCACATGGGCACAGCGAGTAGCAGCCATGAGACCCTGGGTGCTGAAGAATAGTAGGCAGTTGTGGACTAATTTTTGGAGGAGTTCGGAAATCCAGGGCAGAGTTACAACCTGGATAAGGTGCTGAATGAAGTTAATTGGGCAACTAGTGCTGAGCTCCCATTCCACTTGCACTATGAGAGGGTGAGGCACCAAGTCAATTCTCAAGTCCAAGACTCAGTCACAGCCAAGTCTCAAGTCCCAGTCACAGCCAAGTCTCAAGTCCCAGCCACAGCCAAGTCTCAAGTCCCAGCCACAGCCAAGTCTCACGTCCAAGCCACAGCCAAGTCTCACGTCCAAGCCACAGCCAAGTCTCACATCCAATTCACAGCCACGCCTCATGTCCAAGACACAGCCACGCCTCACGTCCAAGCTCTCCGTCCAAGCTCCAGCCACAGCTCACATCCCTGCTGTCCAAGCTCCAGCCAAAGCTCAAGTTCCTGCTGTCCAAGTCCAGTCTCGAGTTCCGTGGCCGTGGACATCGCTCTGCCCTCCTGCTCTGCCATGGACGTCACTCTCCCCTCCTGCTCTGCCGAGGACGTCACTCTGCTCTCCTGCTCCAGCGAGATGTCGCTCAGCCTGTCTGTCTGGCTGTGGTCGTTGCTCTGCCTCCCTGTTCAGCTAGGGACCTTGCTCCGTTTCCCTGCTCCGCCAAGAACACTGGGGGCCGGGGCCGCCAGTGAAAGGGGCGGACTCTTGCCTTTGGGGTGGGTTCTGCCACGATTCCCCCGTTAAGCAGCATGTGTTGAGCACGGGTGCGCGTGCGCATGCGCATGCGTATTGCCCGCAGCTGTTAGTGGTTGCGGGTCTAATGACTACGTGTTTAAGTACCGTGAGCCGTGCTACACACAGCACGGGTAATTCAATAGACATAGAGTCAATATAGTTGATAGATAGATTTAGTATATGTCAATGTAAACTTAGATTAAACTAGAGTATCGTTATAGAGAGTCTTTGTTCCATGCCATGTTCATAGCCATAGCCTTAACCATAGCCATAGCCTTAACCATAGCCTTAGCCTTAGCTATGTTTTATGTTTCTTGCTTCATTTCTGTTTATCCCCATCTTTGTAAATAAACCCTCCCGTTCGAACTGCACCTGCATCTGTCCTACTTCCCTGATGTCACATTTACATTACATTTATTCACTTGGCAGACGCTTTTATCCAAAGCGACTTACAAATAAGCAAAGCAATATATCAAGCATAGAACAATACAAGTAGTGCTACTATACAAGATCCATTAATTGAATACCAGAGGAAGCAAAGTGCACAGAGTAGAGGTGTACGTGCGTTGTGTGTGAGTTTTTTTTCCCCTCTAGGAGTTGGTTAGGTGTTCACGGAAGAGGTGGGTCTTTAGCTGTTTTTTGAAGATAATGAGAGATTCTGCAGTCCGGATTGAGATTGGAAGTGCATTCCACCACTGGGGAACGGTAAGTGTGAAGGTTCTGGAAAGGGACCTTATGCCACGCTGAGTGGGAACTACTAAACGTCGGTCGATAGTCGATCGCAGATTGCGAGAGGGAATGTAGGCCTTCAGGAGAGAGTTGAGGTAGGAGGGTGCTACTCCTGACAAGGTCTTGTAGGTGAGCATCAAGGCCTTGAACTTAATGCGGGCAGCTACAGGAAGCCAGTGGAGGGAGATGAAGAGGGGTGTGACATGGGTTGTCTTGGGCTGGTTGAAGACGAGGCACGCTGCAGCATTCTGAATCATCTGAAGGGGTTTAATGGAGCTGGCTGGGAGGCCTGAAAGCAGTGAGTTGCAGTAGTCCAGTTTAGAGATGACAAGAGCCTGAACTAGTATCTGTGTCACGCCTTGTGACAATTATTATTATTATTATTATTAATATTATTATTCTGTCAATTATTGTTGAATGGTAAAGCAATACATTCAAATGTCTTTTTTCTACAAAAAATAAACAATGAACCTTAACTGTTCAAGGGATTTTGGCAGATCATATCTCAACACCACCATTTAAGTGCAAGGCTATACTGTACGAATGACCCTACACAGAGTTGCCTTTCCCACATGCTCTGCATCACCCAGGTTATGTAGAACACTCCCTCTGGTAAAACAATGAAGGGCAATGCATAAAAGGTGTTAAGCGCTGATCCACAATGTGTCATGTTGGTGATGTGATGTTTCAAAAATTTTGTCTAATAAATGAATGATTCACATGAAAAATGGTAACGCTCCTGAAATATTCATCTGGACATGAAAACACACATCTATATGTGGCCTTAATCCGACCTCGCATGGTGAAAAAGATTCCATATACAGTATGAATACCTATGTACATGTGCTTTGTTTGTTTTCAAACTTCTTTCATGTTGTCATTATGGGGTATTGGTTGTAGAATTTTGACTTGACTTGTGGTGTGATTGAGTTGTAATGACTCGCAGGTGTGTGCTAGAACTCTGGGGAGAGTGAGCGCATGCGTGAGCGGGAGGCATCGTTTGCAGTGGCCATATTGGAATGGCCATATTGGGAGTGTTGCCTCCTGGGAAATTGAGTCCAGACCGGATTGAGATATGACACAATGAAAAAGACCTTGTATAATTATGTGCTTCCACGTCCACTGGGTCTTCTATAAAAGGTGCCATGCTCAGTTAGCTCTCTGAAACAAAATAACACTGGAACATAACCTGTTTATTCTGAGTTATTTATTCTGAGTTAACTTAACTGGGTATGTTTCATAACCTGTTTTCTGCGCTCTAAAAAAATACTGGGTTAAAAACAATCCAAATTTAGTTATTTTTTGGTAAACATAGGACAGCACACATTTTGGGCTAAACTAACCAGTCAAATTGGACTGTTAATTTTTACAGTTATTATATTTCATAAATAGGTTAATATTTTCAGGGTTATTTTTACCCTTTGGAAATATCAAATATACTACATTATAGACAAATATGTCAACATGGTATCTCCTTTATTTACACACAAGAATGTGTTCAGAAATATATTGCTAGAGCTGCTAAAGTGGTGTTTATATATAGACTTTGAATAAAATAACATAACCCTCTTACCCACAGTATTATTGCCACAGTATTATGTCCCACAACCCTATATTCCCCATAGAAACAGTATGCCAACCCTGAGTTCCCGGGCCAAAATTGGCCCCAAAATCAACATGTTAATTTGAACATTTTTAGGCTTTGAAACAACTTATAATAATATATTTTTGTAATATTACTTTGAAAATGAAGCAGTTCAGTGTTTTTAGAGCACAATTCTTAACTAGAAAAATTACGAAAAATACTCGCTAAAATCCTTATACTCATTTAGAAGTACGATTCAAGTACCATTTGAATAAATGCATTTTAGAAAAAATGTCACTCCAAAACATGACTCCAAACCCCTGCAGTGTCAGTCGCACTGGTTGATGCTAAAGACGAAGACAGATCAGGGTGTGAATCATGAGAGTTTGCGTCACTATAAGTTTCGGTTTCGGTTTCAACATCACCTGAACTTTCACTGCTGTCACTATCTAGAATCCTTGCTCTCGACTGTGTAACTGTGTATGTTTTCTTTTCTTTCACTGTTTAAGATGTACACTGTAGGTGTAACTTTAGCTGGAGCATGATTAGCTTTTCACTTTGGCATTTTTAGTTAACTTCTACTATTACACCAATATTCACGCTTGGATCATCTTCATTGTAATGATGCCGTAATGTCATAATCACGTCGTGACGTCATGACGTCATCACCCTTCCGGGTGAAAAAATTATAATTAAATAAGTAAGGAATCATAGCAGAGTGATTCCGGTATTACTCCAGCCTTACGGGGATAACGTTTACACTGTAAAGCGACTATATAAGCCTTACGGGTATTTGGCATAGACGGCCAAGCTGGTATATCGTCCATATGGGAATAGGTCAAAGACAGACAAGCCAGTTTTTCGGCCTTACGGGGTAAGAGGGTTAAACAAGTCATATTTAAGATGGAAACGTCAGCTGTCACGATCTCGCCGGCAGATGGTGCCGTTGACGTGCAAGGAAAACTGCAGAGCACGCATGTGTACGAGATTATGTAATGACAACTGTTTCCTATGGACACTTGCCTTCGTTTTGGTTTTGTTCTGTTCCTGTTCAGGTATTTGTTGATGTTCGAGGGTGTGTCATGATTGGTCCAAGCTGTCTGTATTCAAGTATGATTATGTTTGTTATTTAAAGCCCTCATGTTGCTGTGCGCTTCGTGCAGTATTAACTGAATGAATGAATGTATAGGTGAATGTTTAAGTATGACATGCGGACGTGTTTTTGTGTCCTGTTCTTGTTTCATGCCTCGAGTCTAGTTTCATGTTTAAGCCTTCCAGTCGATTGTTTATTGACTTCTGTTTCAGAATAAAGACTTTGATCTGCGCTTTCTTCCGTTCATAATCTCATTTCGTAACATCAGCTATGTCTCAAAGGAGACGTTTAAAATGTCCAAAGAACTGAATAACCAACTTACAGTCCAGTGGGCATTACAAATAAGTAAGCCAAAGTTAACAAAGATAGCAGTGCATTTAATGTCATGTAAACTGGTCCCTAATCGCACATTTCTGCTTTTTCTAGTGTACAGTATTTATTTTTTGTATAAATATATTAATACAAACCTTGTTTCAAACAAAAGTCAAAAGTATTCAAAAGTCAGCGTTGATTTGACACAAGGAGCTAGACTGATGCCTTAGGGTTAGTGAGGGGTGCATTGATTCAACTGTCAATGAAAATACACAAAACTTCCCAAAAATTACTGAGAAAAGACTGAGAAAATAACCCAATTAAATGACAGCTCCTGAAATGATAGATAAAATAACCCAGCATTTTTTTAGTGTGTGGAATACCCCCCAGAGCTAGCAAGAATAATTAAAATTTTGTTGAAGGCTAACCAAGTATTTTAAGTCTTCTAAATTCTTATTCGTCTTGTGCTAATCAACTGTGTTTCCCGAGCTGCGTAAGTGCAATGCTAAACAGATGGGACTACATTTAATGTGGGTAATTATGATTACCTTCTTGTGTATAAATACTATTTTTTTTACCTTTGTTTATTCATTTTCATATGATTCATTTACATGATTAATTTTCATGTGATTCATTTACATATGATTAATTTTCATGTGATTCATATTCATGCATGTGATTCATTTACATGTAAATCATTTACATAGGATTAATTTGCATGTGATTCATTTACATGTAATTCATTTTCATGTGATTCATATTCATATTATTCATTTACCTTTTCTCACCTCCCTTCCCTTTCCCAAATATTTCATTGAGAAGAGAAGACAAAAATAAATAATAATAATAATAATAATAATAATAATAATAATAATAATAATAATAATAATAATAATAACAACAATCCACCCCCACCCACCCCCCGTTGTGGCTACTCAATAGCTGTTGCTGGTTATATAAAAAAAATGATAAAACCCAAGAACTAAAGTAAACGTATGAATACCTAGAGTAAGCTAAACAAAATTATCTAAACTTAAAAAAAAAAAATTCCAGTAAGAAAAAAGTCCCCTACTGACTTCAAATCTAATAAATAGTCTGCGCACTTTACCAAATATAATGTCCATACCTTTTAAAGACTTATAACTAATAATACTACACAGTGTAGTATATTAAAATAAAATACAAGAAGAAGAAAATAACGAAGTAATAATGCACCGACAATATAAGAATTCGAATTATGTAGAGCTGGAAGGCGGAGTGCAAAAAAAGATTAAAGAATAAAGAATAAAAGAAAAAAAATAAAGAAAAGAAAGAACAAAAAACAATAATATTAATAAATAAAATAAATAAATAGATAAACAAACACTACACTGTGTAGATGATGCAGTTCACCCCGATTTTAAGAGTTTAACAGCAGCAGTTGTACAGGTGTCAGGGCCCTCTGGAACGTTATTGCGGCGTGACCTCGACTCCAGATCCTCACATTTATTCTCTAATTGAGTCACGGTCGCAGTGAGAGACTCGATAGTAGTCTTCATGTAAACGGTGAGCGCGTGCTCCATCTCCCCAACGGTACCTTTCAGTGTTGATATGGTGGTATCGGTAGCGACTTTATCGCTAGCCTGCTTTGTTTTCATGACCTGCAGATCGAGCTGGATAGTAGACAGCGCATCCCTGAGAGTCTTCTGAAGATTCTCCTGGTGCTTCTCCTGTTGCTTCTGATTCTCCTGGAACTCCTTTTTAAAAATATCAGCGATGTCCTTCCTCAGTAAAGCCAACAACTCAAACCTGAGTGTGGCGAGGTCAGGACCGCTCGGGAATGCGGGTGCAGTCGGTTCATGGAGAGAAGAGAGCGTGGCTACGGATTCATGAGGAGAAGGAGGCGCGGGTGCGGGTTCACGGCGAGAAGGAGACGCGCTAGCAGTGCGCACACTAAATCTCAGTTTTGTCTGAATGCTACCACCGATTTTCGAGTTTTTCCCCGACACCTTAATGAACCACCGAGTTAAAAAGTACAAAATAGAATAAGTCAAAATATATTACCAAAAAAAGTGCTAATTATTTACAATTTTTAATCGAAATCAGCAGGAGACTCAAACTTCACGTCTTACTCTATCGAACGCCGAATTCGAACCTCATACGAATTCGAACCTCTGTGTATAAATACTATTAACATTGTGTACATATCCAGTGCATGTTTCTAGAATTTTCATTGGCATGTAAACTTTAACCCTCCAATTATGTTAAGGATCAATTTGACCAGTTTCCACATTTGAGATGTCTGAAATACTGGTTAATCTCTGTTTTTCTCTTTGATTTATTTAATTATTTTTACTTTTCCTCATTTAGGGTCTGTGCAAATATTTCTTCTTATGGCTTGCCTCAGACAAGCCATAATAAAGGTTTACCGTTTTAAACTGTTCTTTGCTGTTTTTTGTGTGTGTATTTAAACTGTGGAAGTCATTTTGGCCCATAACATAATGGATGGACATTTTTACACAATAGGACAGTTAAATGCATTAATATTAAATGGATATTTAATTTACTTTCAGAAAAAAATATTTGTTTTAAATATTTTTTTTAAATGCTGGGTCTTTTTGTTTTGTTGGCTGATACATTTTGTTTTTATTTATTTTTATATGGTCTTGCCTAGAGTCGATAGACCTGAACTTGGACTACTCAAACTGTGGATGATTGACCTGGGCTTTGTGATTCTAGTGATTCAGTCTCACTGATAGTCTGCGAGCCCTCTCCATTCATTTTCATTTCCTATCCAACATCTAGTACAGTGAGTCTCCACTGTTTTTTTTCATTTGTGCTCTCATTCCTTTGTATGGTCGGGTATCCTTCCTTTTGTTGGATTGAGTTTGTGGTTTGATACAGTTAAGGCTAACGCAGGTGTATCGATTAGTTGTTGTGTGGATCCTGATGGATCATTGGTCATGTCACAGCATAACTGTTCTGTTGACTCTTCTCCTGACATGGCTCTACAATACTCTGCTGTTGATCTTTAAAAGGAGTTTTTCATTTGACCCGGACACTTATCAATGGTGTAAACAACTTGGAGTTTTACGCCACCCCTGCTACACACCAGCCACGGAAGATACCTTGGTCTCTTCATTACACATCTCCAAACAGCATTCCTGTGATTTGCACTAACACTAAGAAAAAAAAATTGTGATCAGCTATGAAAATCTGAGGTCATTACACATCAATCCTGACTTTGGCAACTGCAAAACCGAGTCTCGTAATCTGCAGTGTACTCTGCTGAACTCTGCTCTTTGACCGATAAAGCATATGTGATAAATGACACAATCATCAATGCAAACTTGGGCATGTTACTTCTGACTGAGACTTGGCAAGTGCCAAATGCATTACTGAATTTAAACTTCCTGACACCACCCGGGTATATCTATTTTTTTAACCACACCCCCATCGTAGAGGTGGAAGGTTGGCTGTAGTTTGCTGTGAGAAATAGCAGACATTGAGTTACATCATGTTGCATCTTTTGAATACCTAGCATTGAAAAGGGTTGGTCAAACAATAATGGCTCTGATCATAATCTATCAACCACTAATATTTCAATCTGATTTTCTCTCTGAGAGTAGTGAACTACTCACTCTTGTCTGTGCTAGATATTCATCTGTAATTGTACTTGGTGATTTTAATATACATGAAAACACGGTGCAGTGCAGTGAATTAATGTCTACGTTGGATTGTTTCAATCTAATCCAATATGTTACCACTCCAGGGGTCATATATTGCATCTAATCTGTACATCTGGTTTATATAATGTCTCTGTCATAAACTTTTAGAATTTAGCTTTAGTTTTCTTATACTATATTGCGTACTTTTAAAAAAATGCTCACCTACCGTAAAATCAGTTCTGTAAACCCATCAGCTTTCTTTGTGGCAATAAGGGCTTCTACTCTGACAGACTCTTTACTATCCCACTGTTCATCAGAAATTTGCTGTCTCTAAAATAATGCTATCTCTCAAGTACTCAAGAAGCATGCTCCTATTAAAACTAAACTGGTTACATCCACTCACATCTCATCCTGGTTCACTACTGAACTTCAAGAGATGAAAGCTAAAGGTTATCGCTTGGAAAGACTATGCAGGAAAACTGGACTTCCTGTGCACTCTCTGCCCTTTACAGAATATTTGCATAACTACTGTACAGCCCTCAATGCTGCTCATTCTTCATATCTTTCCTACATGATTAGGAACTCTACATGCAGATCCAAATCACTTTTTGCTATGGTAAAGAAGCTCAGTGACCATCCCCAGCATGCAATCTCTGGCTCTGAGAAGCTTGTGAATAGTTTTTCTGGGGTTTTTTTGGACAAACTGAAGTCAATCACTGAATCTATTGCCAAAGTTACTCCTCATACATGTGCCCACCGTTTTGAGTTTATTACAGCTCACTCAGAATACTCTTTCCTTGCTTTCACTTCGACTACACCATCTGCTACAAGTGATCACATTACGAAGTCCAGTTCTCTCAAAATGTGTTTCCAAAGTTTCACCTTCTATAACTCATCTGATAAACTGTAGCCTAGCATCTGCTATTGTTCCAGCAGAACTAAACACTGCTGTGGTGACCTCTATTCTCTCCATTCCAAAAATCTGCCCTTGATCATCAAAATGTGAATAATTAAAGACCAATCTCAAACTTATCATTTTAAGTAAACTTTTGGAGTTAGTTAGTTAGTAACTAACTAGCAAAAAAGGTCTCTTTGAACCTTTCCAGTCTGGATTTCGTCCATTTCACAGCACTGAACTGCTCTTCTTCATGTGGTTAATTACCTTCTCCTGTCAATTGACTCTGAGTTAATAAACAGTTTAATTCTCCTCAATTTAATCTCTGCATTTGACACTTTCTGTCATGATATACTTATTTCTTGTCTTTCTGAAATTGGCATCACTGGTCCAGCTCTCTCCTGGCTCACCTCCTACCTCAATGACAGAAAGTATTATGTCACTGTTGAAGAGTTCAAATCTGCCACTGCTTCTCTGACACAGGGTGTTCCTCAAGGCTCCGTTCTTGGGCCACTACTATTTATAATTTAAGTATAGCCACTTGGTGACATAATATGACAACAGCATGCATGGACTCCAGTTTCATTGTTATGCTGATGACATCAGAATTTACCTTACCACCAGCTTTGATAAGCCATCTTTTTCTGAATCACTCACTGCATGTATAAGAGACATCAAACACTGCATAACCCTGAACATTTTAAAACTGAATGAAACTTAAATTGAAATTGTGTTTACTGGTTCATCTACTTCAGTCAAAAGGATGGATATGTCATTTGATTTTGATGGGGTTCTTGTTAAATGGGGTTCCTTATTCCTCTAGCCATAAACTTGGTGTTTTATTTGACACAACTCTGTCTTTTGATTCCCATATCAAATCTATAGTTAAAAACTCTTTTTATCACCTTCGTAACATTGCGTGTCTTCGATCCTTTCTCACTCTGACTGATGCTGAAATCTTAGTTCATCAATCACTTCATGTCTGGATTATTGTAATGCCCTATTTATTGGCTTGCCCAAAAAATACATTTCAAGATTACACTCTTACAAGATTCAAAATTCAGCTGCAAATGTTTTCACCATCATCAGACACCCTGTTCATATCATTCCTCTGTGATATCTCCAATGGCTATCTGTGGCATCATATGCATATTCAGTTTAAGATACTGCTTCTACATTCAAAGAACTAAATGGTCTTGCCCCTTCCTACTTGTCTGACTTAATTCATCTATACTGACCTACTCGGTCCCTTAGAACAGGGGTCTCCAACTTTTTTTATAGAACGGACTGGTTTCATTTTGAAAATATATTCGTTCACTGGTGGCGGGGATGGTGGGGTGGAAGACGATTGGGACAAAAATTTTATTTACATGAAATCGTCAAATTATGTCTCCATATCAACAACATGGTAGCAACTATTCCATGGCCCGATACTGGGTTACAACCTCGTGTTTGCCTTAGATCATCAGGCCTTTTGTGTGGTGCTGCTCTGAAACTGTGGAACTCACTACCTCTTACTCTCCATAACGTCGCCTAGTTTTAAGATGCAGATAAAGAGATATCTGTTTAGATTGTATTTTCATTTATTTCATTTATTGATTTTTTTTTTACATTTGTGTTCTATGCATTTGTTTGTATCTTATGTATCAGATATATACTATGTAAAGTGTCCTTGAGCTTTGGAAAGGCACTTTATAAATAAAAAGTATTCTTCTTCTTAAGTAGTTTCAGTGTACAAGGCTGTTTGGGGTAGGACCTTGACCTTGAGAACCTTGAAAGGCCTGTTATTTCAATGGTATCTGACAATAACTACTGGCCAGCTATTTGGTAATACATTGATTTGTCCAATGATGAGAAAAGCAACCAAATAAGGAAAAAAAAGAAAACGTTCAAATACTGTTTCTGATTTAAATATCAGCTATATATGTTGATCAACCTGTAGGCAATCTCAATTATCTTTTCACAATTTGTTTGCAATTGATCAGTGTTAGACTAAACAGATGTTATATGTAACCTTCTCATTTATTTTAAACCGGTGTATGTTTTGTAGCTGACCCTATTTGTATACAACAACTTTCTCTAGTGATAGTGACAAACAATGTGTTGCGATATTGGAAATATTTCAAGCCCTTTTTGTTTTAATCTAAAATCCATGATCTCAAATTATTAGAATA